>CM026078.1:31534980-32082480 GCA_014839685.1 Anableps anableps | reverse complement strand
CATTATAAGTTAAAATGTCTTGTTTTTGTTAAGATATTTGTGCTAGAAACTGGACCAAAAACTGTAAGATGTTGTGTTTTTGCAGCGTCGCCCCTATGAGTGACGTACTTCCGTGCACAGACAGCCACGGCATCAGCTTCAGCGCTGACTCAAGTGAGGAGCTTCCACCTGACTCACCTGATCAGCCTCCGTTGATGCAGGCTGGTGAGCCGAGGTTAAGGTCAGGCTCTCACCTGACTGACCGTCCTGCAGCATTGACTGGTTTCCAGATCAGCTCTAATCCGACACAAGAGCGGATTGTCTGTTGATTGTGCACAGGTGAAGCAAACGCAAATGCGTTGCTCACTGAACTGCTTTTCTTGCTTTATATTAAATGGACATTAATTTAAAAAAAAAAAAAAAAAAAAAAAAAAAAAAAAAAAAAAAAAAGTCGTAATCAATACTGTGCAGCAATTTTTTTTTTTTTTTTTTTTTTTTAGAAATTTCCCCCATCCTGGGGCAATAAAGGATATATCTATTTTAGTCCATAAAATATTTAAAAGAGGACATTTAATGTAGGAATATATAGTCAGGTGGTGGGTTGAGATGTAATTTACAATGTCATTTGGAAATGTTGAAGAATAATTAGTTTTCAGTTTGGTTTTCATTCATGCTTTTTGCGTCTGCGCCCTCTTGTGGTCATTTATATCATTAATTACACTTAAACTTAGAAGGCTTTAGTGGTTTCTTTCTAATGCAACACTTTGTTTTTAATTCGTGTCATGAATTGTTTTTTTTTTATATATCTTAACTTTTTTCGTTTTTCATCTTTTTATAATTCACTCTTCTCTTTTGATTGCTCCGTCTGATGATTTTCTTTATTCATTTTGTCATTTTGTCTTGTTTGTGTCTACAAGGGGCCTTTTCCATCAAAGCAGTTTTGGTACACTCGCAACTATTTTTAACCAGTTTTGGCTCTAATTGTGCATCATTTTGTTTACATTATTTCTTTTTGTTGTTTTCTAATATTGTGATGTTGATATGAAGTTAACTTTATATGAATTTTACATTCAGGCTGGTTCCATAACATTTGTATAGGCCAGTTCTGTGATTTATTTAACAACAACAATCATAGAAAAGAACAGAAATATTCTTTATTGTCCTGCTGTATGGAAATTTAGGTGTACCAGCAGCAAAATAAATGTAAATGAAAGCATTCTAGACAAGGCAAGGCAACTTTATTTGTATAGCACATTTTAGTAACAAGGTAATTCAAATGCTTTACAAGATTAAAACATAAAAAATAAACAAAACAACGACAAAAACATTATATTGCAGAAGCAAAATAAAGAAAAGTATTTAAAACTTGGAATACAGACTACAATTAATGACGCCCCTCTCTATGTAATGTTTTTGTTAATTTATTGCCACATTCAAACTAAGTTTAAAAAAATGAGAACGTGTAGTAAGTACACCCTCCGCTCCAGCAGGTGGCGTTGTGCGCCTTGAATGGAACTAAATTTTACTGTAAGTACCGGAAATGTGTGCTTTACTGTCTCATTTCGCTAAAAGTAAACTATAATGACAGTAAAACGTTTTATATCTCTTCGTCTTATATGCACCGTATTCTTTAAATTTTAAATTCAACAGCTTGGTGGGAAGGAACGCCGCTTAATTAGTCAGTGAAGGTGAGTACAGACGCTACTTTGACAAAAACGTGCAGCAGTTTGTTGAATTCCATAACTTTTTCTGCCAATTTAAGATTTATTTAACTACTGTCAAAAATACAGTGTAATTCGAACAAGCTGAACCGGTAAATTTGTATTAAGAGTAGTTTTATTATAGTTCGGCGTTGATACGCTACATAAAAACACTTCTAATTCTCATTGGTGGAAGAATTTTAAGCTAAATTGAGAGTCTGTTTTAAACGGTTGGGAAACGTTAAATACAACATAGTTGATGAAAATGTAATTATAAGTGAAATAATCTGCCAGTGAATGAAGATATTTTTCCCATATTATAAATTAAAACGGCTTATTCCACTGGGAGATTATTTCACTTATAATTTAGAACATTTTCATCAATATTAAGGAATTATTGACTTAAAACAAGCTCCTATATCGCGCTGAAAAGTTACTTATAAGTTAATTTGTCGTTTTTTTTTTTTTTTTTGTTTGTTTTTTTTTTTAAAGCGTATTCAAGATATTTGTACGGGAAATTAGACCAAAAACACTTGGTAGGATATTTTTTTTTTAGTTTTTGCTTGGTAGGATATTTTTTTTTAGTTTTTGGATTGAAACGTCTGAAATGTTTGCGTGTCTCTGCTCTTTTCTTCAGGATGGCTCCCCCATGTGTCCGGCTCTGCCCTCGCCCCATGCGGTCGGCCCTCCGGCTTTGCGGCTACGCGACGCTCAGCCGAGCCCCCAGACCCCAGGAGAAGAGCGGCGACGACGGGCCGGTTTTTCAGTACGTCGGCGAACACAGAAAGCCGACCCACAAAGTGTTTGTTTGGGGCTTCAGCCTCACCGGGGCGCTGGGGATTCCCAGCTTCGTGGTGCCAGACAGCGGCAGGAAAAGGCCCCGCAGATACCAGCTCACTCCATACCGCCTGGAGACCGCAGAGCAGGTACACCCCAGAGTTTTCAAGCGTCACTTTAAAAAAAAAAAAAAAAAGAAAGAAAAATCACATTAATTTTCCTTTAGCATCTTTAGGAAAAGATAGTTTCTTTCACAGCCTGAATATTTCAGTTTTATCTGTTATTTTCTGCCTTATTAGTGAAAAATCTGTGAATAAATGAAACATTTAAAGGTGAGTTTATTCTCTCTCTCTCTGCCACATAATCTCTCTTCAAAGTTTCACGCCACACTTTTCAGATTTTTATTTATAGAAGGATTTGAAAACCATGTTGGTCTGTCACATAAAATGCAAACAGAAAACATCATAGTTTGTGGTTTTAATGAGAAAAGTTTAGATTTATTATGATTATGGCTGCAACTGACAAATATTTTAGGAGTAGGTTATTCTGACAATCGGATAAAAAAATTGGCACATTTTGCAGATTTTTAATTTTTAACACTTCAGCTTATTTTATACAATACTAGAAATACAGAATAAAAAAATTAAATTCCTTATTAAATAAGAAAATAAACATTTTATTGCCTAAATTGCAATAACATAGCATTTCTTTAGTGAACGCTTGATGATTTGTAGCAAAGGATGCATCTGTAGCTAAAAACTGCTTTTAATATCAACATGTGAAAAGCTGAGCCCCTTTCTTCTCGACTTAACATCAGTACAGTGTAGGGCTGATCTGGTGATTATTTTTCTGATTAACCAGTTAATAACTGGATGCAAAAGGTGCTTAATAGGAGTTTTTTTTTTTTTTAAGGTGAAAACTTTGTTACCTGAGGAGTTCTGGGTAGAACATATCTACAGACAGTGTGTTTTTTTAATCTAAAATGAAAAATGTTTATATATTTTGTACAGTTTTATCTTAATTACTGCTTCTGAGTATGTTGTTTTTTTTACAGCAAATGGCCTTTTTTGAGTCTGTATTCTCCATTTAACAATTAATCAGCAACTAAATTAGATGATGGTTATTTCGATAATCAATTCATCACAATTAATCCAATAAATCGTTTCAGCCCCAGTTATGATATTCCTAGTGTGGACTCCTGCTCTTCTGTTGCAGATTTCCTCAGCTGCCTGCGGTTACGGCTTCACTCTCATGGCATCTTCAACCAAAGACGTGACCAAACTTTGGGGCATGGGCCTGAACAAGGACTCCCAGCTGGGCTTTCAGCGGACACAACACAGCCGCCGTAAGATATGGGCCAGACTGCTGCTTCCTCCTCCTGCTCTGAGATGTTATTGTTTTGACGTGAGCGGCCGTTGTAGACGGAGAGAATATCTGGACACGCTCGGACCTTTTCTAGGAGATAAAACGTGTCTTTTCTGCTGGCGCGCAGGCTTTTTCAGACCCAACTGTGGTTTTGGTAAAACAATATTGATGGAAGTGAAAATGCTTTTCTTCTTGCTTTAAGCTGAGCAGCAGACAGAAAACTCACACCCAAACCATGAAACGGCCCATGATGGAAATCTTGCTGCATGTTTGCGTGTTCTCCCCGTGCATGCATGGGGATGGATGAAGTTTTTGCCTTTATTGGCAGCTCAGTTACTGAAAAATCAACTTTTTAAATTCTTGTTGCAATAATACTGAAGCGCCTGACTATTGTAGTATGTAAACAAATCAACAAATAAACCGTCTGTTATGTATATGAGTATCAGGGGTCGTTGTAGATCAAAGAAGAAATAATAATAAAAGAACTTTCTGGAAAAATTTCACGTCTACAAGAAAAAAACGAAGGCGTTCTCTGTCCAAAAGATGTAAATTTCCAAGAAAAGAATTAGAACGACACCTCCTGGGTCCAGATTTGCCGTGAACGTCTCGAATGCAAGAGGAAGAAGCTGCAACGTGGCTGCATCAAGTCTGGACCCGTGCCGTGTTCTGATACGGGAAGAAACCCCGGATCTACCGCTTACGCTTTGGAAAAAATATCCAGATTTTTTCTCTTACGTATTTCTGACTTCACAGTGGCAGGGAGGATCTTAGTTTTAATGTCGTAAATTTATGCCTTTATTTGGGAAATTATCTTTTTTTTTTTTTTCTTGCAAATGTGACTTTTTGACATCAGAAATTTTTTTTATCCTATAAATATGTACAATCTTTCTAGAAGTTTCTGTGTTTTTGGCATAAATTTACTCCCTTTTTTTTTTAAGTTACAATTTGTTGATTTGTTTACAGACTGAAGAACTCAGATGTTTCAGTTTTGATAGATTTAAGGAACGAGCCAAAACTCTCACCACAGGTTTGATGGTGAGGTTTGAATCTTCTCGCTTTAAAGCAACCAGAAAAGCATTTTTATTTCCATCAGTAATACCTTTTTATGTTTTTTGTTAAGTGAAAATCAGATGGTTTGAGCTGTGGTGCACAGAAAAGACCTTTGACTTCATTGCTTGGTCAGTGGTGTGAATACTTGTGTGTTATGCACAAACATTTACATAAATGTTTATTTTTCCAAAAGTGCCTGAAAACCTGTTCCCACTTCCAGATTATGGGCTGTTTTTATGTAGATTTAAAAAAAAAAAAAGATAATTTTACTCCTTTGTGTTAGAATAAATCTGTAATGTTACACAATATGGAAAAGCTGAAGGCTTGAATAGTTTTTGGTGGGAACTCTGGTGTTATTTGCTCAAACAAAAGAAGATTCTGCTAAAAACTTTATTTAAGACCTCTGGATTGCGTACTTTTTAAAAAAAAAAAAAATATCTTCAAAGTTACATTTTTTAAAAGGAAAAATCTAAAGAAATGGTGTCTTTAAAACTTATGCACAGCACTGTAGATACTTTGAGATTGACAAACTGTTCCCAGATTGCGAGTTTCTGCAGGAATCCATCCTGTGTCGTTCCTTCTGTCCAGATAAAAGCTACGATTACGTTCTGGAGCCGTCGCCGGTGGCCCTGCCCCTCACCCACCCTCAGCAGACCAGGGTGGTCCAGGTGTCCTGCGGCCGGGCCCACTCCATGGTCCTCACCGACCAGGAGGGAGGTAAGAGACGCAGCCTGACGCATCCTGGAGAAGAAAGTCCATCTGTGGTCTGATTGGATGGGTTGATTCTGGGGCAGCTGTGCGGCTTTTTAGTGTTTTCTGCTGCTTTCAGTAAACTGTAAATTCTTGTGTTCCCACTAAGACCAGGAAGATAGAGCGCATCCCCCCAGTTCTAAAGTCCTTCCACTGGCTCCCTGGAGCTCAGATAATAGACTTTAAAATACTTCTGTTAGTTTATAAATCACTGAACGGCTTAGCGCCACAATACATTAAAGACCTGTTGTCATCATATCAACCTTCCAGACCACTCAGGTCTTCTGGTTCTGGTCTGCTCTGCATCCCCAGAACCAGAACCAAATATGGAGAAGCAGCTTTCAGTTTTTATGCTTCACTAATCTGGAACAAGCTTCCAGAAAACTGCAAAACAGCCGAAACACTGAGCTCCTTCAAATCAAGGCTAAAACCCACCTGTTCAGAGCTGCCTTTGATTAGTAGTACTTAGAACATTGATCAATATTTTCTAATTATATTTGCTTGATGATTTTGCTGTAAACTTGATTGATGTTTTTATGATGTGAAGCACTTTGAACTGCCTTAACGCGGAAATGTGCTGTACAAATAAACTTGAACTTGAACAGATGTTCAGATGGTCCAACAAGCACCTTTCATGCCCTGCAGAAAGTTTGGTGCCAGTCCAGTAATTGGTTTGTTGTGATGTGTCGCAGTTTCTTTATATTTGATTTTTTTCATTTGGAAACAGAAACATGGCCGACCCAAACCAGTGTTCTGGTTATTACATACTGAATATTTTATATATATATATATATATATATATATATATATATATATATATATATATATATATATATATATATAATTATTTTATTTTATTTTTTTAACCTCTGTAGCCAAACGTAACTCTACCTTCATGTTTTCCATTTTCTATTTATTTCATTTAAGCAATAATTTCTGTTAAAGCTGCAGTATGTAACAATTACAAAAATATGTTTTTTGCATATTTGTTAAAACTGTCACCATGTCATGACAGTTTGGTCTGAGACAGATAATCTGAGAAAATTCAATTAAAAAATACTTTATTTATCCCAAAGGTAAATTAAATGTTGGTGTAACTCATTTAATCAAGGAGTTATTATAGATGGTGATGGCTGTGGGCAGGAAAGATCTCCTGTAGCAGTCTGTTTTACAACCAGTCAAAAGAAGCCTCTGACTGAAGAAACTCTGTTTTCCAGTGACAATCTCATGAAGAGGATGTCCAGGGTTGTCCATAATTTTCTTGATTTTATGTAAAATCCTTCTTTGCATCATCATCTCCAGAGGTTCCACAGTCGTCCCCAGAACAGAACCAGAACCAGCCTTCTTTATCAGGTTGCTGAGCCTTTTTAGGTCCCTGGCTCTGATGCTGCTGCCCCAACAGGTGACGGCAGAGGAGACGCTCTCAACAACAGACTTATAGAAGATCTGCAACATCTTGCTGCAAACCTTGAAGGATCTTGGCTTCCTCCAGAAGTCCAGTCGGCTCTGTCCCTTCTTGTAGACGCTTCACTGTTGAGTCTCCAGTCCAGTCTGTTGTCCAGATGAACACCGAGGTATTTATGTTCCTCAACCACCTCCACTTTGATCGAACCCTGTTTCTCCTGAAATCTACAACCATCTTCTTAGTTTTGTTCACATTCAAGATGAGATGATTGATTGAAAAGATGGAGCTCCTCCACTTCCTCCCTGAGCTGCTATTGCTGTCTAAAGCAATGCGCCGCTCCCGACCTGAAACAACCAATCAGAACCAGGGGGAGGGGCTTAGCGCCGTCAGTCACCCTCGTGTACGCGCTGCTAAATGTGCTGATGGTGGAGAAACAACTCACCGTTCCAGGAAAACTGTTTATCTGCCGTCATCGGCGGCCATGCTAACTAGCCTTAGCAGCAGGCTATGTTGTGGTGAACCAGCTGTAGCGTAGCAGAGCAGGGGGGGAGTGTGTGAGCGGCGCGTACATGAGGGTGATTGACAGCGCTAAGACCCTCTTCCTGGCTCTGATTGGTTGTTTCTGACAGTGGTGTATTTCTGCAGTTAGTACTGGGAGCACTGGGAGAAGGCAGATTATCTGTCTTATATTGTCACAACATAATGATAATTTCAACAAATATGTAAAAAAACCCATGATTTTATAAAAGTTACATACTGCAGCGTTAATGTAATTTATCAGCTCAGCTCCAACAGAAACTAACTTCTGTAAGAAAACATGAACTTCTTTTTCTTATTCATGCATCCTGAGTCCCTGCTTCTCTCTGCCGTCCGTCTTCAGTGTTCAGCATGGGGAACAACGCGTACGGCCAGTGTGGGAGGACGATCGTCGACGAGGAAGTCTACAGGTCTGTGGTCACACCTGAAAGAACAGCAGAATCACCGTCAGCATGGAGAACAAGGACTTGTTTACGTTCATAATGTCTTAATCCTCATGCTTTCTATCTTCTGCCTTAACATTTCCTCCATGTTACCTTTAATTTATTTGTTTAATTTTGTGTACAGCAGCAGAAGGATTATATTTTACCTTCCTGATCTGATCTTCAGTACTGTGCAGAAGTCTTAAATCATCCCTTGTTTCTTTCTCCAGTTTTGATCAATATTTTTCCAAAATTTTGATACATTTGTTGCTGTCAGCTTCCGTTGTTTACTAAAAAATGTTTAAATGAACATTAAAAAGTGCAGACTCCTCTGTTTAAACACCTTTCTTCATGAAAATGATTTGATTTATTAATTGCTTTATTGATTTTTTTTTTTTTTATAGCGCTTAACAACAACCAACTAAGGTGACCAAAGCACTTAACAGAAAAAAATCACATTACAAGAAAAATAAAACACAAAAACGGTAATAAAAATAAGGGAAATGCCACTACGCCACATGGTATTAAAAGTCTGTCTAAAGAAATATGTCTTAAGCTTAGCGTTAAAGTCGGAGATGGAGCGAAGATCTCGGGGAAGATGTTCCTAAATGTTCAGTTTGTCCAAGGCCTTAGATAAAGCTGGTGTAGAGGGGCTGCAGTAACTGTGGTAACCTCCTGATGGCGCTGTTTCCCCTTGTGTTTCACCAGCGGCAGCCACATCATTCACCGGATCGAAGGCTTCAGCAGCAGGGTGGTCCAGGTGAGTCGTCTTCAGCAGAAAGCACAAGCATTTAAAAATGTTGCTAAAGATAAAGGACAAGAAGCAAGAGTCAGAGTCACGGGCCTCTTAAGGTTTTATTTAGTGGGTCTGGAGCTGGAAAGTTTGGGAACGACTGGTCTGCATGATGCTGTTTAGCTCGGTTGTTTTTTAAAATATCAATTATTTTAGTAATCAGTTATTTTAATGATTTCTTCTGATGATTAATCGGATAAAAAAAGTTCACATTCTGACGCTTTTCCATTTAACCACTTAAGCTTATTTTATAAAATATTGGAAATATATTAGAAGATGCAAATAATTAAATTCCTTTTTTAAATAAGAAAATAAACATTTTATTGCCTAAAATGCAGCAACATAGCGTTTCCTGAGTGAACGCTTGATCACTTGTAGCAAAGGATGCAGCTGCAGGTAAAAACTTCAAGCAACATGTGAAAAGCTCGTTTCTTTCTGCTGGACTGAACGTCAGTGCAGTTTACGACTGATCTGTTATTGTTTTGGTTAGCCGATTAATAATTAGATGCAAAAGGTGCTTAATAGGAGAAATTTTACAGAATTTGAACCGAGTGAAGCTAAAACTGCCACATGAAGAGTTTTGGGTTGAACATATTCACAGACAAAGAAGGGTTTTTATCTTAAATGTGAAATGAACACACATTTTGGCTTAATTTCTCCTCTGAGGGTGAAGTTCTTTCAGGAAATGACCTTTTTTGAGTCTGGATACTCCAGTTAATGATTAATTGATTACTCAGTTGATTATTTCAGTAATTGATTAATAATAATTAATAGTTTCAGTCCTAATATCAACACAGTTAATGTTTAGTTTTAGTTGAATCTTATTGCTGGAACTGATCGAATATTTGCTCCAGGTAAACCTGTGCAGCAGCTTCTGAGTTCCGGGTCTTATTTTCCAGGTGGCGTGCGGGCAGGACCACAGCTTGTTCCTCACCGACACGGGGAAAGTGTTTTCCTGTGGATGGGGAGCCGACGGTCAGACGGGTCGGTGAGATTCACACATTTCTAACTTTAAAAATCCAAGGAGAAGAAGTTATTTGGTAGCAATTCTCAGTTTCTTTATTAAGAATCATTGTTTTATTTTGTCATGACCAAGAATTTGATTGGTCAAACCAGTCAACGAACATTATTCGTTGTGACATTTAAAAACATCCTTTATTAGGTGTTTAAAGGAAAAATGTTACAGGGAAGAGTTAATTTTCAAGTCTGTTCACAGTTTTCAGGTGCAATAAATGCTCTTTTTTTTTTTTTTTTTTTTTTAATTTTCAAACGAATAATTTTTATACAACCTTCATTTCCATAATCAAGCAGCCCTAATAATGTGTCCACAGAGTTGTGTTTCCGCCACCAAAAATCATTTTTCAAAACTTAAATCACCAAAATGTGATCTTTTTTTTACCTACTCAACAATAAATTAAGCATGAACTATTTTAACTAAAGAAATAAAGTTATCTGATTATTTTATTTATTTATTTTTTTTTCAAAACTTTAAATGATGTTTTGCATTTTTTTTCTTGTTAAATGAAAGGCATCCAGTTTGCTTACTATTCTGAGCTCGATTGAGGGAAACTAAAAACATATTTTGTCTGTTTTCAGCAATAAAAACAAGATGTAGGTCAGCCTTTATTTAAATACACTTGCTGTATTCAGCCAAGTTGTAATACCGCAATTAAAAGCAGATTTGGGAGCACCAAGGTGGACTTTAGAGTATAAGCCACTGAGTGGATGTGGTCCTAGTTACCATGGCAACAGAAGGAAACCAGAAAGCTTGGAGAAGATGATCATCTTGTGTTGCATCTAACATTTTTGTAAGTAGATTTTAACTTTAAAAGTTGTAGTTTTGTCCTAGTTTTTAATGTAGTTTATTCTTGAATTGTTGTCTGAGGGCCGCTCAAAATCAGCCCAGGGGCCACAAATGGCCCCCGCCCTCCCCTTGAATGAGGTAGTGAATTCAGAGTAATGTCACACTTTTCCGAATTGTATTCGTCAAAAAAGATCAACTTTTCTCCCAGAACAGGACTGTTCACTTCTGTTTACTGGACTGTCACATGAAACCCCTGTGAACGACCCTGCAGGGTCTGACTGTCTGGTCGCCCCATGCTTATCCCAGGTTTGGGCCACCACAACGTCAGCCCCAGGCCGGTGGAAGTGGGAGGCGACCTCGCCGGCGTGGAGGTGCAGCAGATCAGCACGTACGGAGACTGCAGCCTGGCTGTTTCCACAGACGGCCGGCTGTTTGGGTGGGGGAACTCTGAGTACAGGCAGCTGGCCTTGGCCACCGAGTCCACGCAGGTGAGGGGGGCCGATGTAGTTTTCAGGGTCTGAACAAAGCGGTGAGTTGTCACCTCAGGCAGAGGGAGCTTTCCTGGCAGCTGGTTTGACATTTAAACTTTGACCAAGACACCAGTCCTCCCAATTAGCCAATCCGGGCCTGGGTCACTGACAACAACATCATGCTTGGGACATTTTCCAGTGGGCTGGTCTGACGTTTTGGCCACAAGGGCCGATTTCCCTTCTTTTTATTATTTTGTTTTTCTGGCTGTTGTGCAGTCATGGCATGAGTAAGCTGCTACCGCTGTATGGAAGGCGATTTTAACATAAATCATCTGTAACATCTGTAAACATGGTGAAGCAGATTTTATGTTAAAACGGCCTGCCATAACTGCTGTCCCTGAACCGCATCCGTCTCCACCGGCAGCTCTCGTTTCTTAGTTTTATTTTCGAAGATGCACCCTGACGTAACACGTCGGTGCTCTCGGTCAGCGTCGATTGAAAGATGGAAAGCAGAAGGAGCAAGGGTAGCGCAGAGAAGGCGAGGATTAAAAAGAGGAAAGCTCTGGAAATAGACGCAGCTAAATGTGCAAAAACACAATCTTTACCACATACTTTTGGTCAAGTTGCTTGTGCAAATATCTTGAAAACACTTGAAAACTAACTTACAAGTAACTTTTCAGCAGATAAAGGAGCTTGTTTTAAGTCAATAATTCCTTAATATTGATGAAAAAGTTCTAGTTATAATTGAAATAATCTGCCAGTGGAATGAGATATTTTTCCCATATAAGTTAAAATGTCTTGTTTATTGATTTATTGACTTAAAACAAGCTCCTATATCTGCTGAAAAGTTACTTGTAAGTTAGTTTTCAAGTGTTTTCAAGATATTTGCACTAGCAACTTGACCAAAAGTATGTGGTAAGATTTAGATTTTTGTGGTGTAAATGTACAAAAACTGGCAACTTTTTTACAAAAACAAGCTTGCGGTTGGTATTGTCAAATTAGGACGATAAAATGGGTAAGGCAAACCACTGTTCCATCAAATCAGTGAATTAAGCGGCGTTGTGGCATATAATTTCATATGTATGACTCGACGCCCCATAACTAGGAAACTTTGTCTTGTAGCCGCTCAGTCAGAAGAAAGAAACAGCACCAAGCACCATGAGCCCACAATTCCAGAGAGGACAGGTAGGATTACTCACTGAGAGGATAGCTATTATTAGAAGTAATATAATGAAGAGTGTGGTGCAGAACTGCATTTTATTAAAAGTGGCCCGAGATGCTAGATGATTCAGCTCATTACAGCTGACCTGAATTCATCAGAGAACTTTGTAAAAATGGGAGATTTCTGCCGAGAATTATGACCATTTTAAAAATGTGATTTAGTGTCAGAAGCAGAGCCGTGAGCTGAGAAAGAAATTCTCATTTCTTTAGACGATAGTACTGTAATAAACAAAATAGTAGAGATAAGTCAACTGCTCAGCGTATATTAATGTTGGGCATGTTTCTCAAAAACTACCCTTATGCAGAGGAAAAAAAGATAAAGTTGTCATACTGTGAATAAAAAACTTGTACAGAACCATGCAATATTTATTTATTCATATTGCAGAAAAGTAAAGAGTGGTACTGGAGATTTGCCCCTTAATTCATGTTCTCTTATTTGTGCAATCTAAGTTGTGATAGAACCGTTTCCTTGCTAAGCAAAATGAGATGATAATGCTATAAGAAAGTGCAACACTGTTTTTATTTTATTTTTTTGAATTTGAGATTAAATATCGACATTGCAAAGCAACTCTTGGAAATATTTTAGAAAAATACACTGAATTACAAGGCTTTAAAGAAAAGTGTTTTGTGGATTTAACATCTAAGATAATAATAACACGATTTTAATAATAGGTTGTTATCAAAAGTGAGCTGTCTGAGGTATGAAACTCCAGGGCTGAAAATGAGTCCCACTCCAGCCCTGCAGTAACCTGAAGGTTGCAGGTATAGATGCAAAAATCAAGTTCTCAAGGTGCTCTTACCTTCTCGATGTTCATGTTTGACCATCAGTGATTGTTTTCAATCTTTGCATTTGTTTTGTGCTGCGTCTTTGCCTCTGTGTGAGAGAACTTCCTGTTAGATGAATTAAAACATGTATTTAAAGCTGGTTCATAAAGCAATAAAGTTTTCAATGTTTTGGATTAAAAAAAAACAAACAAAAAAAAAACTAAAATATCTAAGAAGATAGTTTATATGATGAAAAATATCAGATAAAGAAAAAAAAACACTGAATGGCCTTTTAATTTAATGTGCAAAGCTGCCACTGACTTTAAGGGTAATTTGATTTTAAAAATACAGATCTGCAGGCATTGAGAGAATATGTGGATGAGAAAACCTTAACTGTCACAATTCAATAAACTTGTTGGATAAATTAATTATTAATTTGTTTGTAATGCCTTAAATAAGTTTGAAATAAATACCTGGTATAAATAAAAAAATATCCAGCTATTTAAATTGAATATTAACTAAACAATCAAATTCAAAACCAGTTACTAAAACTGGGGTGATGTGCTCTATCTCCCTGGTTTAAGTGAGAACACCAGCAGTGTTCTGGATCAGCTGTAGCTGTCTGGTTGACTTTTTAGGCAGACCTGTGAAGACACTGTTGCAGTAATCAATGCGACTAAAGATAAATGCATGGATGAGTTTCTCTAGATCAGGGCTCTGCAACTTTTACAAACTTTTACAAAGAGTTGTTTTTGCCCTCAGTCCAGCTGAATAAAACTCATTTAGAGACGCAATTGTCACATAAGCTTTTGTGAAAAGGCAACTTAAAAATGTTTAATAAAATCTACTATAGCAAATTTGTTGCTATTTTTAAAGAATTTCTGTTTTTAGGTTTTAAAACTAAGAAAAACACAAAACATTTACAAAAAGAAAAAACAAAGAAACCACTTCAAACGTTTCAAAAGTAATGACAAGAAAAAAATAACATGCTTTACCGATACTTGTCATTTTGTTGTGGAAATTTAATACAGGATTTATTCCATACAAAACAGCTAAAAAAACAAAACAAAACAAAAAAAAACCCCTGCTAAAATCTGCATTTGTTATAGCCTATATATATTTTATTTTTTTAGCCAAATTATTAAGAGCCATTGTGGAAGTTCCAAAGAGCCACAGGTTGCAGATCTCTGCTCTAGATTTTGTTGGAAGATTAGTCCTTTAATCCTAGAAATGTTCTTCAGGTGATAGAAGGCTGATTTTGTAACTATCTTTATGTGTCTCTGTAGGTTCAGGTCTGAGTCCATCACTACACCCAGATTTCAGGCCTGATCACTAGTTTCTAGCTGCAATAACTGAAGCTGCGCGCTGACTCTAGTTCGTTCCTCTTTAGGTCCAAAGATAATAACTTTAGTTTTGTTTCTGTTCAGCTGAAGACGGTTATGGCACCTCCACGCATCTAGTGCTTTACATCTAACAACCTGCCCATATCTTTCTTGATTAAATGGCACCAACACTTGCTTCTCTAAGGTCACTGCTGATGTGTTGATGTTATTTTTCATCACCGTGTCGTCACCGTTTAGATGAACTCTCCTCGTCATCTCCCTCTGAAAGGCTGTGGAAAGGTGGTTCAGGCAGCGTGTGGAGGAACCCAGGTGGCCGTTCTCAACGGTGAGTCCTGAGAGCCATCATCTGCTTTCTTTAACTGAATCCAGCGTTTGTTGCAAGAAGGGAAAACCTTTAAATTTGCCAATTCATTCAGTTATCTGAAACCTTCGTATCCTGATGTTTCCGAACTCTTCCAGACAAGGGAGAGGTGTTTGTTTGGGGCTACGGCATTCTGGGAAAAGGTCCAAATCTTTCCGAGTCTTCGTCCCCGGAGATAATTCCTCCCGCTCTGTTTGGACGCTCAGAGTTCAACCCTTCTGTGGCTGTGGCCAAGATCAGGTGTGGCCTCAGCCATTTTGCAGCAGTGACAGGTGAGACTCAGATTTGTGCAAAAAGAGTTAAACTCTGTTGACTTTCAGAAACGTCTAGAGCCAAGTTCTCAGGAAATTCTCCTTCAATTTTGAGTTGTCAGATCATTTTTTTTAAGGAGTAGAAACAGAAACATCACCTGGTCTCATCGTCTTTAAAGTTTTCCAACTGAGAGTAAATGTTTGAAAACCTTTTGTCTGTTAAAGAAATTAAATTAATTTAATTTAATCAGGGTGTCTGCACATCCTTAAAATGTCTTAAATTCATTAGAAAATATGTAAGTTGGCCTTAAGGTCTTAAATTTTGTTGCGCCAGGACTATTTAATCGTATATTTTATGTTTTGTTTTGTTTTTTTTTCTCCTAAGACTTTTGTATCAGGCAAAAGTTTAAGTTGCACACAGACATCTTCATTATGTTTCATTATGTTTCTTCATTACTCAAGGCACTTGAGGCTACCGCTAAGTAGCTGCTAAAAAACCCTTGCTAGCTCTCCTTTAGCGCATTAACTTTTTGTTTTTTTGGAAAAGGCAAAACCACCTCAAGCAAGCATAAAAACCTTTTTGTGAAATTTAGGAAGTTATTTTGAATTTTGATGTTTCTATCAACCTTTTCTAATGCGATACTTCAAAATTTGCATAAAAAATGTTGATGGAAACATGGCTAATGACACGCGGAGGTTAAGACACAAAATGTAAGTGCTAAAAAAAAAAAAAAACTGGTTGTTCACTGTATTCCTGCTGTATCCAAGCACATTATTGGTAAATTGAAAGGAAGGGAAAAATGTGGTAGAAAAAGATGCACAATCAGCATAGATAGCTGCAGACATCCAGGGCGTTGTGAAGACACACAATCCTCCACTTCTTCCAGGAGTCCATCGTATATCCAGCAAAAAATGTACTGTGGGGTCAAGAGGGCTCTCCTTTACCCAGTCTCTTCGTCGAGAAAATGTGATCAGTTGCGTTGAGAGACCAGCTGACCAGATCCATGATTTGCAATTTTGAAGATATGCAAAGATAGGCTCCAAAAAGATTAACAAGACAGCGCAGGACAGAGATCAGAAGGGGGCCAGATCAGGGAGAAGGGGAAAAAAAAGCGTCCGCCTTCACCGAGAGCAAGAAGAGAGAAGTATTGTCAAGAGGAAGATGAGAGACACTAGGACCAACAATGAAGATGAGCTGAAGGCTGTTAGCAAAGCAATCTGGGCTTCCAGAACACCTCATCAGAACCACAGCCTGATCTCCTCCATGCTACGCTGCATTGATGCAGTAATTCATACAAAAGGAGCCCCAACCAAGTACTGAGTGCATAGAAATGAACATATTATTCAGAAGCTTGACGTTTGTGCTTAAAACAACTGCTTTTGATTGGTCCAATGTGATATTCTAATTTTTTGAGACACTGAATTTTAGGTTTCCATTCCCTGTGAGCCAGAATCACCTCAATTACAAGAAATAAGGGCCTAAATTATTTCTCTCTTTGTGTATGGGGGTTTCTCTTGAGTTAGATGAACTGTTCAGTGATAATTTAATGAGGTGCTCTAACAGATTTATGACTACATGAAGTGTTTTACCTAAACTGACCAGCCTTCGCTGGGATTCCTCTGTAACGTCCACTGTGTAAGCTTTGCCTCAGGTGTTCAGCCTCGCCGCCTGCTGACGTTGCCACTTGGTTTTCAGATCGAGGCGAGCTGTTTGTTTGGGGGAAGAACATCCGAGGCTGCTTGGGCATCGGAAAGAAAGACGACCAATTCTTCCCCTGGCGAGTAAGAACACTGATCGCATTTTATTTAATTTTCATGCTAAAGCTTTTCCATATGTTGTACAGATCAGGTATTGAGGGTTTGCTTCGTCTTCATTTTGGCTTCGTCTGTGGTCGAGCTGCACATATTATCAAATCGTAGTCATGTTTGCAATAACTCACAAAGGACTGCTTGGATTTGGTGCCATGGATTTACGCTCTGAACGCCTGAAAGACACAGAACCTTTGTTTTTTTTTTTCTCACTGCTTGACATTAAATACAAATAAACCTTTCCTGTTGTAAAGGCAGTTATGATTAGCAACACGATTTCTATTTTCTAAACAACAGAATAATGGACACTTTTTATTTCTTTAAAATTCAAAACTGTCATGGGTTTGTAAGCTTCTGATTGGTTCATTGTTGGTATTTAAGGTAATGGAGAAACTCCCGGGGATGTATTTTAATGCAACACCTCAGAATCCAAATATATCAAGAAGAGAAATGTAAAAAAAAAATTACTCTTTACAGATGTTTAAACAGCATGGAAGAGGCCATTATTCCGAATTAAACATATTAAAGACAGATCACAGTTTTCAAATAGACTTTTAGAAACCGGACCTTTTAATCTGAATATAAACTGCAGTTGAAGTGTTTGATGACACACTTGGAAGGAAAAAAAAGGCGAAGCTTTCAAACCTGAAAACACCGTCCAAGTTCAGAAGTATGGAAGTGGCAGCATCATGTTGTGGGGCTGTTTTGCTGCAGGAGGAACTGGAGCACCTTATAAAATGATGGCATCATGAAGAAAAAAGATCTTGTGGAAATACTGAAGCACATCTAAAGACATCAGCAGGAAGTCAAAGGTTCACTTCAAAAACTCAAAATCTTACCAAGTATTTCTGGTCCAGTTTCTAATAAAATATCTTAAATACACTTGAAATACGACAAAACTAACTTACAGGAATAAGTTAATAAATAAATTCTTGTTCCACTGGAAGATTTTTTTCCCCATATTATAAGTGAAAAGTCTTGCTCCACTGGTAGATTATTTCACTTAAAACTAGAACTTTTTCATCAGTATTAAGTAATTATTGACTTAAAACCAGCTGCTATATCTGCTGAAAAGTTACTTGTAAGTTAGTTTTGTCTTATTTCAAGTGTATTCAAGATATTTGCTCTGGAAACTGGACCAGAAACACGTGGGGAGGTTTTGAGTTTTTGCGGTGCAGGTAAATGGTGGCTTCAGGACAACAAAGTCAGTGTTTTGGCATGGCTTGTGGAAGGAAACCCAGAACGTCAAGTCACACGGCTCGCTTCTACCAGAATACGGAGGACATGCGTGTGAACTTCTGATTTTGAAGACATTAATGAACAGAGTCCCGGTACTCGCGCCACAGCCTCCGCCCCTCCGTGAAGTGCGTACTCAGTCGGAGCGCGCGTCAGGGGTCGAGTGCGCAGGTTACAAGCATTCTGGAGTCAGAACACCAGATGTTAAAACCTCAAACCTGCATGGATTTCTCCCCCTTTTTCCCCTTTGGCTGCATGCATAGCACTGTGCAAAAGTTTTAAACCGCTCATGCCTTCGTCATGCTTTGCTCCAAGCCGACAGTCTTGGTCTCTACTCCTTAAGCTCTCTGAAGGGGTTTGAGTTTTTCTTTGGACTTAGGCTGCTTCTTTTTGACTTGCTTTCGGTTCAGTTCTTCACTTGACTGCGGCAGAATATTGAGCAGTTTGAACTTAAAATCAATAAAAGTGAACCGGCGGAGGACGAGTTGAGGTTTTTGCACAGTTTCTGTTTTCCGTTTGCTGTCCTAAAACTCCAGAACCTGGCGGCCTGTTTTACGTTTGGCAGCTGAGGAGATTGTCTCGATGAATCTGCGTGCAGCGCTGGTAGAAGCCCCTGCATGTCCCCCCGGAGAGATTTTCAATTCACCCCCGCAGGTGTACATTAGCATTTAAACAGGATTTGAGGGCGTCGAACTCTCCAAGAATGAAAATAAATCCTCCCTCCGTCCCTGACGTGTTAAAAAGATGAAAACAGTCGTGCTGATGTTCTTCTCAGCTCTGCATCTCTCTCCGTAAAGGTGACTGTTCCAGGTCAGGTGGTGGACGTAGCGTGTGGTGTGGACCACATGGTGGCGCTGGTGAAGTCCCTCCTGTGACCTCGGATCCGTCGGACGACGTCGGGCAGCGTTCTGAAGGTGGATCTCAACCGGTTTGTGTTCTCAAACCAAACCTGGAGAACCAGAGCTCATTAAATAGACTTTCCCCCGGGTTCAAAGCTCTGCAGTGTTTACAGCACATGAGAAGGTGTTGCTGAGGCTCAGGCAGAGCCTCAAGCTGGTGAGACAGGAAACCGGACCATCTGGAAAACATGGAGCCAACGTTTCCTGCCTGCCGCAGATAAAGGTAGGGCTGGGCGAAAAATCGATTTTATCGATTGGTTGAGTTTTTGGTTTTTGAAGATTGAATCTGGATTTTTTTCCCACCAATGAACTCCTCCTGCTTCCAGAGGTCAGAGGGATGTCAGCGCTCCCAGGGCGGCCATCTTGTTTGACAAGCTTTTATTTAGTTTGGACTTTAAGTTCAGATCAACTCTACGACGAAATATACGAGTCAGTCATGATGTTACAAGAATGCAGTCGTAGTAATATGGGAATAAACTCACATGACAATAAAGTCGTAATATTTGAAGAATGAAGTGGTAATTTTTTTAAGTCCAGCACAAAAAAATAACAAAAAAATAAAGTTTTTTCTTATTAAAGCAACTTTTTTCTCGTAATTTTAAGACGTTCTTTTGGTAAAATCGTGTCTTTATTCTGCTAATATTACGACAACATTCCCATATTTAAGCAATAGTTCTTGCAGCCTGGCCCTGATGCTCCGTCGTACATCCATCACAGAAGGGATGACTGAAATAAAAAAAAAAAAAAAATTAAAAAAAAAACACTTTTTGAAAATGTTTTCTGTCATTTGTAATTTCTCTTTTAGAAAAGAAAGTGAGAAAAAAAAATCAAATTAAAATTGGATCTCGCATGAAAAAAAAAATCGATTTTATTTTTAAGCCATATCGCCCAGCCCGAGATAAAGGTGAAGAAACTCTGGAGGAGGTTCTGAGGAACCCGACTCTGGTTCTTCAGGACTTTGTGTTCAGAGCAGCACTGATAACCTTGATGATGGGATACATTATTGTCCAGCAGAAAATGGCGTCAGGTTGTATTAATGCGATCTGCCACCGACCCTTTTAGCCAAAAATGTCAAAGTCCATTTTATTATTGTCAATTCATGATATGTACGAGACATGCAAGGAATCAAAGTTATGTGTTTAATACTGATGTTTAAAATCTGTAAATAATAAAAGTTATCTGATGCACAGCTTCTGATGCATCCATATGATTCTGGTCAGTTTGTGAAAGAGCTCGATGAAACCTGTTAATTCACTGAATTATTTGATCCTGGAGTTATTTTCCTTCTAAGCAGTCAGACTATTCACCCCTCATCCCTCCCCCCCTCTAAAAAGTATTCAAGCACACTTTCCAGAGCTATATTTATATAAAAAAAGTTTATAATCCATGTTTTCTGTCCTCCTACTTCATTTCTGCTCTGCTTTTTGTTGCTCTATCACTTAAAATAAAATGTATGCAAATTTTGTAATGTGCAGGGAGACCCTGGGTCTTCCTCCGGGTCTCCTCACCTGGGGGGCGTCCAGGATCCTCTCGCCGGGGAGGAGCAGCGGCTCTGCTCTGACTCCCTCCCGGATGACCGAGCGTCTCCGTGGAGCCCAGACACCCGTTCTTTCGGTTACGACCCAAAGCTCACGACCGTAGGTAGGTGGGGGTAGGAACGTAGATCGACTGGTAAATCGAGAGCTTCGCCTTTTTTTTTTTTTTTTTTTTTTTTAACAAATATATTTATATTTAAAATCACTGAGAGAAAAGTGGAAGCGACGTAAACTTCACCGTGTGCACAAACTTGTCAATTATAACAGATTCTTAAAGTTCCAGGGGTGTGAATACTTTTGCCAGGCACTGCAATGGTTGAGGGCCCCTGCATGTCCGCTTCCTCTCTCGGCACAATTTGTTTTCATCAAGAGCTGAAGATGAGTTAAAAAGCAGCCAAAACCCAAAGAAAACAAACTTCTGCACGGTGCTGTGTGTGATTCCAACCAGCGACCTTTGAACTCAACAAAGTGTGAGTGACTTATTTCCATTTGACACCCTGGGATGCTGTTAGCAGCAGTTCTGCTTTCAGCTTCATAACTGCGGTGAAGGCACTGCAAAAACAAAAAATCTAAGTATTTCTGGTCCAGTTTCTACAGCAAATATCTTGAAAACACTTGAAATAAGACAAAACTACAAGTAACTTTTCAGCAGATATAGGAGCTGATTTTAAGTCAGTAACTTTTAATATTGATGAAAAAGTTCTAGTTATAAGTGAAATAATCTGCCAGTGGAACAAGATATTTTTCCCATATTATAAGTGAAAATGTTCCTTTGGCAGATTATTTCACGTATAACTAGAACTTTTTCATCAATATTCAGGAGTTATTGACTGAAAATGAGCTGCTATATCTGCCAATAAGTTACTTGTAAGTTAGTTTTGTCTCATTCTAAGTGTATTAAAGAGATCTGCACTGGGAACTGGACCAGAAATCCTCGGTGAGCTTTCGTGTTTTTGCAGTGTGGGACCTGGGCGCCTTCGCTGAGTAGCGGTAAGACGATCATGATGTGGGAAAACACTGACACGCCACGCCTGCTCCTTTAACCCCCAGTCGCCTGGCTTGTCTCTGCTTTGTTTGTTCAGGTCAGATGAAAACTGCAGGAGCATCGCAGGAACCAGGAGACACACGGCCCAACAGCTCAGGTACCAGGTGCTTTTAGTTCCGCCGCCTCAGATAACATTCAGCTTAAATAACGTTGAGGACAGTAGGGCTGAAATAATTAATCAGATTAATCACGATGAAGCGATGATTGAAATAATCGACTAATTTAGTCATCAATTAGTCATTAACTGGAGAATACAGACTGAAAAACACTCAGAGCAGTCATGAAGCCAAAACTGTACAAAAAACATCTACATTTTGCGTTTAAGATGTATGTGGAGAACATTTGTGCGTTCTTTTTTCTTTTTTAAGCCAGATTATTCTTGGCTATTATGGGATGAGCATTAACAAGCCGTGTTCTTTATCGGATACTGATTGTTTAAATATTTGTTGCAGTGATTTGAGCTGCTCCTTACAGATGTCGACCGTTCATTCATTCAGCAACATTTACTAGCAGAGACATTTAATGCAGAGACTTGGTGAGCGTCTAACTCAGGGGTCTGCAACCTGCGGCTTCAGAGTAACAAGTGGCTCTTTATAACGTCGCTTAAAAATGAAAAGGAATCAGTTAGTTTTTAAATACAGATATGACAAATGCAGGTTTTTAGCCGTTTTTCAATGTTTTCCTGCAATATTTGCATTGAATGTCGACAAAGTGACTAAAAGTACCAGTGATATGTTTTTAGATCTATTTTCCTTGTATTTAGGTTGGAATCTGCTTTTTTTTTTTTTTTTTTTTTTAAATGTCCATCCTCTTTTATGATTAACTTTATTATAACTACTAAAACTCTTTATCTGCAAACAAATCTGGGTAAGATAAGCTCGGTTTTCAAAGGGTGGAAGTCTGAGAGTGAATCGTTGATCAGTGTTTTTGCCAATGTGTATTTGCCACATAATTTTGCCGATTCTGCTGTATACTTGATCGATGTTTTTATTATGTGACGCACTTTGAACTGCCTTGCTGCTGAAATGTGCGATACAAATAAACCTGACTTCAAAATAGAAATAAAAAAACGGTGGTTCTTTAGGAAAAATTTTTTAGTTATTTTTAAAGTAGATTTTTGTCTAAAACGTCTTTTTTTTTTTTTTTTTTTTTTTTCCCCAAAATGTCATGTGACATTTACGGCTCTAATTCTAATTGGCTGCCAGATAATTATGTTCCACAAGGCTGAGGATGGACCTAACCTTAACACCACACCATAATGCTGCCACCACCATGTTTCTCTGCTGCATCTCCTGCATGGCTTTCAGCAAAGTGTGTTTTCTTCTTGCCCATCTTCTTTGTGGAGGGTCCTGTCCAGTAGTTGACCTGTGACCTCTCTGCAGCTCCTCCAGAGGCCTCGTAGCTGCTTCTCCAATTGATGTGTCGGCAGGTCAGCGGTAATAAAAACAGTCATTTAATGAGAAAAGTTGTTTAAAGTAACGATTGTTTTAGTTATTGATTGTTCTGATGATTAACTGGATAAAAATGAGCACATTCTGCATAATTTTCATGTAAGCCTTTTTTATACATCAGAAATACATTAAACGATGTAAAAGAACAAATAATTCAGTCCCTTTTTTAAATGAGAAAAATTTCACTGCCTAAAACGCAATAACAGCTCTTGTTTAGGGAACGCTTGATCATTTGTAGCGAAGGATGCATCTGCAGCGGAAAAAAAAGCGTGAAAATCTCAACTCTTTCTGGTCGCCATCAGTTCAGTGTAGGACCGATTTGTTGATTATGTTTTGGATTAACCGATTAATAATTGGACAGCAAAAGGTGTTTGATATGAGATTTTACAGAATTTGAACTGGAAGAAGCTAAAACTGTGGCACTTGAGGAGGTCTGGGTAGAACAGATTTATAGAGAAAGGGTTGTTTTTTTTTTTTTTTGGTTTTTTTTTTCAATCTTAAATGCAAAATGTAGATTTTTTTTTTTTTTGCACAGTTTTGGTTTACTTGCTACTCTGTGTTGTTCTTTCAGCAAATGGCCTTTTTTTGAGTCTGCATAGTCCAGTTAATGATTAATTACTAAGTTATAATCGATTCATCACAATGAATCGTTTCAGCCCTAGTTTAAAGTAATGCTGCGTGTTAAAAACAGTGCAGGAGAGAACTTTATATCCTTGTGCAGATTTGTTGCATAAAGTTCCAGTAAAATCCATTCAACCGTTGAGATTCTTTATGATTTAAGAGTTTAATAATAATCTTTTGTTTCTCTCAAAAATAATCCCGGAGGCTTCGGAAACCAGCTTGATTCAAACACAGAGGCTCAAAAAAAAAAAAAAAAAACCCAACCCAGCTCGTTTATTTTGTTTTCACACAAGCAGCTCCAAATGAAAAGCTTTTAAACATGTTTCTTTGAAATGCAATCAGAAAACAAAGTCACCTTCCTGGAGTTTTAACACTGATAAACATGATTTCTACGAATCTGATCAGAGGCTGAAGGCCAGGGAGAACATCACCACTTCCATGTGGACGAGAACGTTGTAAATACGTCCTCTCTGGTTTCACATCAGTACAGCAGGTCTGCATGGGGTGGGTGGGGGGACCTGCATTAAAGTGCAGACTGGAGCCGGCGAGGGGGCGGCTTCAAGACCTAAATGGACACCAGGGGATCGGAGAGAGACGTTCCTTCCCCCCTGCGTGAACCGTAGCTTATGTTCAGCACATTTTCAAAGTGGCTCAGTAATTTGTTGCGACTGCAGATGCCTCATTCATTCAGCCTCACCGCGGCTTCACACTGTGAGCAACACCAGCGGAACGGGTCTTTATTCGCCTGGTTCTGGAGCGTAAACACGCCTGATGCAGATGAACCCTGGAAGGTTTCACCCTCGTTGGCTGCTCTCGTCAAACAAACCCCCAAAAACTGCACCAAGCGTACGAGTGAAGAAAGCTCCACTGCTCGGCCCAACGACGGCGTTTCAAACCTGGTCTGACTGGATACAAAGCACAATTTATTTAAACGTTTTCAGTGATTTTAAAACTGTTATCCTGCAGTTCATCACAGTTTTATTTTCCAGCTGTTTGCGACAGTGAAAACCCCGACAGCTGCTGTTTCTGATGCACATTTTGATAAATATTTGGAAAGATTAAAGGAAATGAAGGAGGAAAAGCTTTGGGTCGCTTCAGGCGATCATTTTTTGCCATTTTCAGAACAAAAACAAAGCGGCGAGTTCGCGATTTGTGGCTCATGTGAACGATTGTTTCTGCACTGAGACCCAAACCCTCTAACCAGGTGATCCAAACCAACACACAGTATTGAGAAAACAACTCCACTAATTTAGAAAGTAACTTAACTGAAATATATTTTAACAGAAATGTCCTGAGGATCCCCAACAGTCTTATGGGAAAAGAAAAAAAAAAATCAGGAAACCAGCCTATCTTTTGGCCAGAAGTGAAAAAACAGCTGCTGGTTCTGTTGGTTTTCTTCTGCCAGGGGACCTTCCGTGATTTGGACATCACTTTTATTCAAAACAATCGTTTTAAAAGTTAAAATGTAATTAAACCAGGCTCCTGTTTCCACAGGGGACTCAACAGCAAACACGACTCAGACAGAGCTGATTCTCTCCTAAACAGTCCATCAATAACGTCCCTGTTCAAGGCCCGCAAGGTAATGTCTCACTGGATCAGAAGTTTAACAGATAAGTCAGAAAAGCTTCTTATTGTTGTAGCCGATTGCTGTATATGTTGGATATTATATAAAGCAGACAGATCCTCACTAAAAATACAAAATACAGGCTGTACTTCTGGAACTTTGTTTATATTCAGGGACCAAATGGATTATAAAGGCTCAAATTGCTACAAATCCCCTCATTATGCAGTCCAGACCCCAAAGCGATCCTCTTAGGTCCAGAGAGTAACTTAAGATAATCCAAAAGTAATTTTGGTATTAATTTCTGTAAAACTAGTTTATTTTTTTTTTTTTTCCATGTGCTGCTAAATTCTGGTTTCTGTAGCAGTTCTTCTTCCGTGGTCGTTTTTAAATCGAAGTTTCACATGAGGAAAATAGTTACAAATTAGATGAATTGTACAAATTTATGACCAAGAATCATAATCGTGTCATTATAAAATAAACAGCGGAAATGTTACTGCGATTAATTTCTCATCAGATCGGCTGATTAGGGAATGCTAAGCTAACAGTTTGACCGTCTCGTTTCCACTGAGCGGTATGGCGCGGGTCGGTGCGTTATTTTATGGTCCGGTGTTCTGTCCGTTTGGCAAACACCGTCAGAATAGCATCCCATGTTTGTGTTTGTTGTGAATACTATATATATACTGAAGTGAGAGTTAAAGTGCTTTAAAACACAAAAAGCATGCTTTGTCAGTTTGCTACTTTACTCAAGCGAGCAGGATGTGTGTAGCGGTAACCTTCAAAATAAAAGCTTTTTCATCAATATAACATACTTTCAAGTGTGTACTTCAAATTGGGGGTTTAATTTAGCAAATATAAGTTATTAGATACAGGACTTGACGTCTCTTTTCTCTACACACTCCTCAAGCTATCCCAAACTGACTGGCCCTGGTAACCAACCATTCTGCAGACAATAAATTGTTAATTTCTTTATTATTATCATGTTTCAGTGAGATACACGAAACCAGCGTACAGTGAGTGAGTGTAACACCCATCAAAAACAGCCCAGCAGACCTGCGTATGCTATTCTGACGGTGTATGCCAAACGGACAGAACACCGGCGTATTCAGGAGAGCGTTTCCACCGCCAGTTGGACTCTCACTGGACATGGCCTCGAACTGGTGCCATCACAAATGTGACGCACTCGTCTGTCTTGTGCTTTTCGCAAATGGAGATGTTTTTCTTTCCCCCCCCCCAGTCAATGGACTGTGTTGGGGAGCCCCACCCCAACTGCAACTGAAGGGGCCCCCAGGAACGGTGCGGCCTGGGTCGGTTGTATGGACCACGTTTACAATGAAAACAGATTTTTAAAAAGAGTACTGCTCAGTGAAAATGAGGCAATAGTGAACGTTTTATTGTATAATAAATTGATTTTTGTGATAGACTACGCCACCTGCTGGCATAATTTGATAACCGCATTTGGAGAGAATCCTCCGATCTGACGCGTTCCCGTTAAGTTCAGAAAACTAACCTGCAAGTTATTTGAAAGTAACTCGTAAATTCTGAAAAGTAGCCTGGGAGTTCTGGGAACTGAGAGGAACTTTGGCAGACCTTACTGGTTACACTCCAACGTAACGGATGAACCGTGTACTTCCACCCAATCAGCTAATATTTGGGAGGTGTAAAGTTGACCTGCACTGCAAAAACCCAAAATCTTACCAAGTATTTCTGGTCTCATTTCCAGAGCAAATATCTTAATACAGCTAAATAAGACAAAACTATCATGCAAGTAACTTTTCAGCAGATATAGGAGCTTGTTTTAAGTCAGTAATTCCTTAATATTGATGAAGAAGTTCTAATTATAAGTGAAATAATCAGCCAGTGGGACAAGACATTTTTCCCATATAAGTTAAAATCTCTTGATCCACCAAAAATACTTTGCATAAACAAAATCTTACCGTGTGTGAGCACTAAACGGTACCAGTGCAATAATGATGGAGTGCTTAGTTGAGTACTAACCTTCAACTAAAGGGGGCGCTACAGTAAGTGAAATGTTGGGATTTCTGAAGGCGTAGGAACTGCAACTCTCACGTTTAAAAGCAATTTTGATCATTTAAGTGTCAATATACATTTATTAGACATCGATCAAGAGTCATTAACGCTGAGTTCAAGACAGAAAAACGTTAATTTGAATCGTAGTTCGACTAAAAATCAGCCAGGCTGCTCACAGTGTGGATTCACCAAAGCACATCTTAGATTTCCTTCATGCGTCACCAAACATCCCATAATAACCCTCAGATGTGTGACTCAGTCAGATCATTGCTGGTTCAGTTTAACACGGACGAAAAGCTAAAATAAAAAGTCTCTATAAAACCGCCTCCGTCGCAGCAAACACGCAGCGTTCTGACAAGGCATCGGGTTCAAGCACGTTGGCACTGAGAAAACGATGGAGTGGGGTGGGGGGGTTGATGGAGAGCTTACAGAATATTTCTTTGATTTGGAGAGTACATTCGTCATTCTTCCTTGACAGGATCTGGTGCTGGTGGGGTCGGAGGGGAAGCAGCTTTTAGAGGTAAAGAAACACCGTGTAGTAAACTAAAGCAGTGACGGCCAGCGGCCAGCAGGGGGCTCCAGGGATTACAGAACGGTGATGGCAACCTCCTCCTTCCTTCCTCGTTCTCCGAGCTGATCCACAGCAACCCACCAACACGCTCTTGGCACTTTTTGGGCAATGATGAATGTTTGAACGAAACGACAGAAGAAGAAGAAGAAGAAAGAAAACAGAACGGTCGTTCACTGCGCCGTGCTCTCGGTCCGCAGAGCTCGGATCACACTTTGGATGTTTTCTTCTGGAACCTGGAAGAGACGCAGCAACAGGAAGTTAGTTCAACCGGGACAGTATTGTGTGTTTTCCAGACACACAGAATCATTTTACAGCAACAACCTAGAAACTATGTCACCTTCAGTAATTATAAAAATACTGAATATATCAAACATGACTTAAAAAGAAATTTGAGTTTGTAATTTAATGTCTTGAAATTGGGCCTCTGTCTCTTTAAGAAAGTCCTGCTCTTTCTGAAACTCCGCCTTCAGGAAGTCTTCACAACAGCGTTTGACTGAGAAGTAGCTCATATAATGAGCTCAGCAGAGACACAGTTCCACCAGGTGTTTTGCTAATTGCTGCTGGCTGGTCTGAAGGAGCGGAGTGGGGGAGTCGCTCTGAAACTGCAGCTCTGAGGAGGAGCTGCGTCGAGAAGGTAGCGCTAGGTCCATCCAGGCGTTTTGCACAACTGAATGGTTGCTATGGGAGATTAAAGGATTTCTGAAGCATGCATGAAAGAATCAAGGCAACACTCCAGCAGGCCTGGACGATAAATTATCCCAGAAATTATTGCGATAAACGATAAATTGTTGTCTTTAGGCCATTTTCAAGTAATATATTGATAATGTTCGCCCTCTCAAAGACCGATAAACTTTAGTTTTGTAAAAAAACACGCAACATTGTCACTATTATTTAATTTCCCAATTTATTTCCAACATTTTATTAATTGCCTTTTTTTTCTCATTTTTTTGTATTTATTTAAAAATGTTTTGAGATATTTTAAATATCCAAAATAAAACACGACAACCAAAAACAATAAATAAACGGAAATAAAAACCACAATAAGAAACAGTATTGTATAAAATGTAAAAAAAATTTTTGTTCGATTAATCATCAGAATAATTGATTACTAAAATAATTGTTAGTTGCAGCCATCAGTGTATTCTGTTTGCCTGGACAGAATCGGTTCTGAGACAGCGCTGACCCTTTTTGGTTCCTTTTCATGTGGAAACGGTCCAAAATAATCAGCAGCATGGAAGCTGGTTTGATAGAAAATACATTTCAGTACCAAGGCTCTCTTACCAAGGCGTGGTCAAACTTGAAGGTACTAATGTAGTAAGCTGGAATGTCAGCTGTTGCCAGAGGTTCTGATATTTGAGCCACGATGCCGCATTCATCTGCAAAACAAGGGAAGACAGGGCTGTCATGAAACCAACCCAGAGATGGTTCTGTTCACCTGATGTGAAGACACGATGATCGACCTCATCAAACACAAGCTGTTTTCAGAACAGGACTTTCAGGTTCATTGTGAATAAGTGAAAAAAAAAAAAAAAAAAGAATATTTCAGTTACATGAAATAACGAAGCAGGACGGAAACATTTTTTATTTAGAGAGTGTGTGTGTGTGTGTGTGTATGTATATATATATATATATATATATATATATATATATATATATATATATATATATATATATATATATATATATATATATATATATAGAGAGAGAGAGAGAGAGAGAGCGCGAGCGAGCGAGCAGCTGGGTAGCTCAATGGGTAAGTCACCCGACCTTCACCCGGGAGACCGGGGTTCGAATCCAGGCCGGGTCGCTTGGTTGAGATATCCAGTGTGGGTCCTTAGGCAAGATCCTTCGCGCTACTGCCTACCTCATGATGAGTGACAAAGGAATACACGCCATACCGGCTCAGACGTCGCCCGGTCAAACAAGGTCTGCGTCAGGTGCTGGGGAACCAGGGCACCTTCACGAAAAATGGGTTACTGGAACAAGACGGAATTGGGCGAGAGGTGAAAACTTGGATCTGTTGGAATGCTACTACTCAAGTAACCCTAGTCAGAGGGGTTACATGCAAAGAATGCGGGAGGAATGGTTACGTCGACATCCCCATTCAACGCTAACTGCCAAACAACTAGTAGCTCAGTGTTCCAACATCCGCAAACGGCGAATGCTGTCACAACTTGAGATAGACGAGGTACAACACAAATGCTACGGCAAGGGGGAGCCAGGACGCCAGGTCAGAGGGGAGTTAGCTTCAACTCCCCACCCGGAGATTGGGTACGCAGCCCCAATAATGAACGAACCATCACAGCTGAACGAGGCAGCAACTGACCTGAGAGGTAGGATCGTGGCCCGAATGAACACCAGGCAATCCCGATGCCAATTACAACGGCTGAGTGAAGTACCATCTTCTGGTGCATCTCATTGAAGATGTGAATGCAGCATTGAGAACGATCCCTACCAACACCATAACGGAAACCAATGAGCTGGTGTACAACTCAGCATCAGTGATCCTTGAGATGCTAGGCTATAGGAGCAACCATGAGATTCAATACCCACCATGGAAAAGACGGTTAGAGGCTAAAATCAAGGTAACAAGGAGGGAAGTGAGCCAATTGTCAGAGCTCCAAAGAGGTGCAATCAAAAGACCAGTACCCAAGCGGTACAGCCAGATGCCCATACCTGAAGCGCTCGAAACTGCCAAACAAAGGCTCCAAGCCTTGGCCAGTCGCCTAAAGAGGTACACGAGAGAAAATGAAGCCAGGAGGATTAACCGGCTCTTCTCCACCCAACCAGCTAAAGTGTACTCTCAATGGCAGGGTAATAACAACAGAGCAGACCCACCAAGGCTGGAGACCCAACAGTACTGGAAAGGCATATGGGAAAGGGAGGCGACCCACAACAGCAATGCACAGTGGCTAATCTCTCTACGAGATGACCACAGCAACCTCCCTGAGCAAGCCCCAGTAACTATCACAGTGGCAGATGTCCAAGAAAGAGTCTCAGGTATGAAAAACTGGACAGCACCAGGTCCTGACATGATCCATGCCTACTGGCTAAAGAAACTCACTGCCCTCCATGAGCGACTGGCAGCTCAAATGAACCAGCTGCTACAAAATGGGACTCACCCTGAATGGTTAACTGAAGGGCGCACAATCCTGATCCAGAAGGATCCCTCAAAGGGTTCGGTCCCATCCAACTATCGGCCAATAACCTGTCTCTCTACAACATGGAAGCTCATGTCAGGCATCATAGCAGCTAAGATAAGTGGGCACATGGATAAATACATGAGTACAGCACAGAAGGGCATCGGCATAAATACCAGAGGAGCCAAACACCAACTCCTGGTAGACCAAACAGTCGCCCGAGACTGCAAAACCCGACACACCAACCTGTGCACGGCTTGGATTGGATTGATTACAAGAAAGCCTATGACTCAATGCCACACACTTGGATCATTGAATGCTTAGAGATGTACAACATCAACAGGACTCTAAGAGCCTTCATTGCAGCCTCGATGGGGATGTGGAAAACCACCCTTGAAGCCAACTACAAGCCAATTGCACAAGTGTCCATCAAATGTGGCATATACCAAGGAGACGCTCTGTCCCCACTGCTGTTCTGCATAGGTCTGAACCCCCTCAGCCAAGTCATCAACAAGACTGGCTACGGATACCGACTCAAGAACGGAGCCACCATCAGTCACCTCCTCTACATGGATGACATCAAGCTGTACGCTAAGAGCAAACGAGACATCGACTCACTGATCCACACCACCAGGATCTACAGCACTGACATTGGGATGTCATTCGGACTAGAGAAGTGTGGTCGGATGGTTACACAGAGAGGGAAGGTCATCCACACAGAAGGGGTCTCACTCCCAGAGGGAGCAATAGCAGACATTGAGGACAGTTACAAGTACCTGGGAATACCACAAGCAAATGGCAGCCTCGATGAGGTCACAAGGAAAGGAGCCACAGCCAAATACCTCCAACGAGTAAGGCAAGTCCTGAGAAGCCAGCTCAATGGCAAGAACAAGATCCGTGCGATAAACAGCTATGCCTTGCCAGTAATCAGATACCCTGCAGGAATAATAAGCTGGCCAAAGGAAGAGATAAAGACCATGGATGTTAAAACTCGGAAACTACTAACCATGCATGGAGGGTTCCACCCTAAATCCAGCATCCTGAGACTATACGCGAACCGTAAGGACGGAGGCAGAGGACTAGCGAGTGTGAGAGCCACTGTCCAGGATGAAACATCCAAGATCCATCAATACATCAAGGTCAAAGCCTCAACCGACGATGTGCTCAGCGAATGTCTCAAACAATGGGGACCAGAGGATGAGGTGCTGGAGGAACCATCATGGGAGGATAAGCCCCTACATGGGATGTACCACCGACAAATAACTGAAGTGGCTGATATCAGGAAATCCTACCAATGGCTGGAAAAAGCTGGACTCAAGGACAGCACAGAGGCACTCATCCTGGCTGCACAGGAACAGGCTCTAAACACCAGAGCAATAGAGGCTCAGATCTACCACACCAGACAAGATCCAAGGTGTAGATTGTGCAAGGAGGCCCCTGAGACAGTCCAACACATAACAGCAGGGTGCAAGATGCTGGCAGGGAAAGCGTACATGGAACGTCATAACCAAGTGGCGGGCATAGTGTACAGAAACATCTGTGCAGGATATGGACTGGAAGCCCCGAGATCAAAGTGGGGCACACCCCCAAAGGTGGTGGAGAATGACCAAGCTAAGATCCTGTGGGACTTCCAGATCCAGACAGACAAAATGGTAATGGCGAACCAACCGGACATCGTGGTGGTGGATAAACAACAGAGGAAAGCCGTTGTGGTGGATGTAGCAATACCAAGCGATTGCAACATCAGGAAAAAGGAACACGAGAAACTGGAGAAATACCAGGGCCTCAGAGAGGAACTGGAGAAGGCCTGGAAGGTGAAGACCACAGTGGTGCCTGTGGTCATCGGGGCCCTCGGGGCAGTCACCCCCAAACTGGAGCAGTGGCTAAAACAGATCCCAGGAACAACGTCAGACATCTCAGTCCAGAAATGCGCAGTTCTTGGCACAGCCAAGATACTACGCAGAACCCTCAAGCTCCCAGGCCTCTGGTAGAGGACCCGAGCTCAGAGATTGAGAAAGACCACCCGTGGAGGGTGAGAAGGGAATTTTTTTTTTTATTTTTTATATAAATTAGCTATTACTAATTATTATATTATATCAATACTATATTATATATACTACTACTACTAATAATAATAATTATAATAATAATAAAAATATTTTAAGAACAGGATTTTCAGGTTCATTGTGAATAAGCAAAAAAAAATTTTTTTCAGTTACATGAAATAATGTTTAATTTAAGTATATACACATATATATATATATATATATATATATATATATATATATATATATATATATATATATATATATATATACACATATATATATATATACATATATATATATACACACACACATACATACATATATATACACACATATACATATATATATATATATATATATATACACATATACATATGTATATACACATATACATATAATGTTATAAATATATAAATAAAAGCTATTATTAAATTAATATATTATTAATATATTATGTATACTACTAGTACTAATAATAATAATAATAATAATAGTAATATTTTATTTAAGACAAGTTTTACTCTGTAAAAAAACAGTTGCTGTGTTTCCAAGGAGTCACTGTGTGGATCTTTATTCTGGCGTCACTGCGCTGAATCTCGGATCCACAGGAAGTCGTCTAATCCTTCAAAACAAAAACAGCAGAAACTCACCAAAGCCTAAAGGTTGTCCTCCAATTCGAACCATTTTCCAGAGCTCACCAGAGGCACTGGTGAAGAGCACGTTGCTTGGAAACCTTGGAGAGAAGAAGTGCCGGATTAGATCAGATGAATAATCCAGTGATTTAAGTGAGTCCAACTCGGCCTGTCACAATAACAAATTCTGCAGGACGATGTATTGTCCCAGAAATTATTGCGATCAAGAATAATGTTGTTTTCACATCATGCAACTCTGAAAATACTTTAATTTTTCTAATTAATGAATTAACCAGACCTGGAAAATGGCTAAAAGTCCAAGCTTTTCCAGACGGTAGAAACTGTCGAGAACTACTTTTAATCTTCAAGCATCTTTCACAGTAGGCATGAAAAGGAATTAGACGGGTTTTTTGTGCCTGAAACAAACATTTTTAGAGCTTTTTTTTCTGCTTTGGATCCGTTTCACAAAGGAATAAATAGGAAGGTAAATATTTTCATTGGTTAAAACAGAAATGAATGAGCAGCAGCAGGTAGATTCTCCAGCTCATTAAAGGAAAGCAGCAGCAAAATGAAAATAAATAGTTCTGCATGAAACTTGAACAAAAATAATCAGTTTGTCCCATTTTTAAAAAAATTTTACATAATTGTGATTTCAGGTAAGGCATCAATGACGTGTACGCTTCTGATTCTGAATGGCCGGGCTTTGATTAGGCTGTTGGGGACGAGGTGGGATACGTTTCTGCATGGGCTCCAAGCTTAATGAGGCAGTGCATGGAGAGAAAACGGGGGCCTCGGCGGAGAGGGAATGAGTCAGAGCGACACCCACTGTGATCTAAGTACACCGCGTCCACCCGAGAGGTTCGTTATCGCTTAGCAACAAACTAATCACCCCCTCAAACGGCAATCATGAATTTATTCCCCCGACATCAACGTAACGACCCCTTTGGCGGAGACGGGAAGCAAAACATCTTGAGAAAACAAGCGTGGGATCTTCAAGAAAAAGAAAAAATGATTCGTTTCATTTCCGCTCACCTCTGAGCCGTCTGCTCGTCCATGACCAGCGAGATGTAGCCCTCGATCAGGGAGAAAGAGAAGAAGCGGATGTGGCTCGAGTCCTCGCCGGACGCCCCGACCTCTTTTGACCTGGAGGAGAAACCGAAACGTCTCTCATGGTCACATCCAGCTCGTGTTCATGCAGTTTCAGCTCTTAATGTCTGGATATTTAGGAGAACTGAGTGAATAACAGCAGATCCATAAAACCACATCTGTCGCCATTAAAGGTCAGATTTTCAGCTGTATTTTATTGTTTTTCTTTTTAAAGAATACTTAGTTTTTATTCATTTTAAAGCACACTTCCAAAAGAAAACTATAATTTCACTTTGTAATCATAAAACTGTGATAGTAAAATGTCTCATTTTTGGTGTTGGAACAGCCACTTCTGAGACGATAATAGTTCTTTCTGCAGAATGATGGCCTTCGTTATTTCCACACTGCTGCTCTATTTTGGTTGCACGTTTGCTAAATAAGTAACTGTGTGAAATTTGTTGAGTTTTAAAACACGCTAGATTAAAATGAAATGCATTGCAACTGAAACGGGGTGCACTTTCTGTTTTATTGTGACTGTGTAACACCACAGAGGTATATAAACATTGAGCTTTTTTACATGTATTATTTACAGATATTTACGGAAGAGGATTAGGTCCACTAAAAAAATAAAATAAAATAAAAAATAATTCTGACATTATCCTCAGAAAATTAATTCGGTGTCAATCGGTCAAAATCCAAATAAATAACCAAACATGTAATTTATGTTGTTAGCATATGAAAATAATCACACAACTGTTTCCTCCTTGTTATAGGATTTGTAAACCTGCACTTTATCCAGACTGAAGGAATGTCCCAAATTTATTTAGTAGATTTGAGTGTTAAGAATAGATTTGCCTGATGGTGAATAAACAATTTTGGCTTAAAAAAAAAAAAAAAAAAAAAGTCAGAATATTGAAAAAAAAAAAAAGTGAAAATTTTGAGAAAAAAGTCAGAGTTCTGAGATTAAAGTGAATTCTTTTTATTTTTAGCGGCCCTAATCCTCCTCTAATCTGTTTTTAATTGGGTTATTGTTGCAGTCTATGATCAGTAAAAGAAAAAAAGAAAGCAGATTTTTACACTGTGGTTCTAAACGCGGCAACAGTTCAGCTTCCAGTTTAGACTGAGCTCCAGAAAACAGCTTCTCTTCCTGATCAGCCTCAGACTTTCTGAAGTCTTTGAAGGCCTCATCGGCCATCTGATGAATGCTTCCCATCAAGCGAGCATCTTACCCTCCAGAGTAGAACATGACGTCCATGAGCAGCGTGGCCACAGAGGGCAGCGTGTCTGGATCCAGGCTGGTCACACAGAACATGTTGCTGGGGCTGGATAGAGGGTGGATGATGGGGCGGGGCACTGAAAGATGCCAGAAAACATGAGGGCTTGTGGTTGGAAAGGGCATCTAAAAAAAAAAGACCTACCGAGTTTCGGCTTCACAAATCCGTTGGTGATTCCCAGATTGTGTGCGGCGACCGTTTCTCCGTTGACCACCCGGAACAGCGTAAACTCGGAAGACAGAGTGTGCATGACCATCGGCAGGTCTCGCTCTCGGACCTGATGGTTACAAAAAACAGCAGAGAAGTTCAGAGAAAAAGTTGCAGAAAACTTTAGTTTCACTTTATGAAAGAGATCAAGTGTTAAGAAGATATAAGGTAACTGAAGGCTGGTTTCTAGGTGAAGGGGCGGAGCTTACAGGCCATAAAAATCTCGTCACTTGCTTGGAAACAAAAGGACTGTGCTTGCAAAAATACACTCAAAACTAAATTTCTCCATAAAAATATTTTCATTAACACAAAAAATACTGTATTGTGTAGTTTAAAGTGTTCCAGTGTATAATGTTTGGGATCATTGTCAATTATCCTTAAAAGTATAAAGAAATTTGCATTTAAACCTGTTTTTTAGTCACAAAAACCGTTATAATGTGCAGTTTCTCTGTGTGGATGAAGGATCGGCATGTTTTCATGGACAATCAAGCAAAAGAAGAATATTTGTCTAGAAATTTGGGTTCCTACTATGCAGAGCTCTGTATCACGATGTCACCAGGTGACTCCGAACCCGTCCAACAGATGTTAAGAACAAATCAATGCGTGGAGATGCCAAAACTTTTTCCAGCTGAACAGAAACCTAAAGAGGAATGATCTAGAGTCAGCGCACAGCTTCAGTTATTACAGCTGGAAACTAGTGATCAGGCCTGAAATCTGGGTGTAGTGATGGACTCAGACTTGAACCTTCAGAAACACATAAAGGCAGTTACAAAGTCAGCCTTCTATCACCTGAAGAACATTTCCACGATTAAAGGACTAATGTTCCAACAAGATCTAGAGAAACTCATCCATGCGTTTATCTTTAGTCGCATTGATTACTGCAACAGTGTCTTCACAGGTCTGCCTAAAAAAGTCAATCAGACAGCTGCAGCTGATCCAGAACGCTGCTGCTTGTGTTCCCACTAAGACCAGGAAGATAGAGCACATCACCCCAGTTCTAAAGTCCTTCTACTGGCTCCCTGGAGCTCAGAGAATAGACTTTAAAATACTTCTGTTAGTTTATGAATCACTGAACGGCTTAAAGACCTGTTGTCATAGCAACCTTCCAGACCACTCAGGTCTTCTGGTTCTGGTCTGCTCTGCATCCCCAGAACCAAACATGGAGAAGCAGCTTTCAGTTTCTATGCTCCACAAATCTGGAACAAACTTCCAGAAAACTGCAAAACAGTCGAAACACTGAGTTCCTTTAAATCAAGGCTAAAACCCACCTGTTCAGAGCTGCCTTTGATTAGTAGTACGTAGAACATTGATCAATATTTTCTAATTATATTTGCTTGATGTTTTCATGATGTAAAGCACTTTAAACTGCTTTGCTGCTGAAATGTTTTGACTTCTAGTGATGCACTAATATTAAGATTTGGGCCGATATTAATATTGCTGTTATTGCAGATAACTGATTTTTTTTTATTTTTTTATTTGTATATACAGATATATAAAATCTGTTTTCTCTTTAGATTTCCATTAAGATTTGGCCAAAATCTAAAGTAAGAAAATCTGAAAAGGTAACAACGAGTTGGTGATTCGGGAGGGAAGAACATCGCGGTAAACATTTGTCTCTTTCATGTAAAACAGCCAGTGTGGAGACAGGAAGCAGGTCTGAGTTCAGTACCTTGGTTTCCAAGAAGCTGAGCTGCTGATCCTCTTTATGTAACAGATTATCAACACGCAACACAGCCTTTATTCTTCTCCCCTCACATTTAAAAAAAAAAAAAAAAAAAAAAAGAGAAGCTTGACCTTGTTTTTCCACCAGAGTGAGGCAGTAAAATCCTGAGAGGCCTGGATATACGAGAGGATTTCCTCCTAATTTAAAATCAGACGGTCATCGGTGCATTGCATCCACTGTTATTGCCTTTTTCACGTTGGGCTCCGTGGATGTGAACAACCGTGCTGCCAGCGGTTGCATAACAGACAAATAATGCAACAGTTACAGCAGGCCGCCGAGCTGATCAGCTTTATGCCAGCATGCGTCACGTGACAGCAACCTGCTCAGTTTAAATCAAAATCATCATCAGCTTAATCACATCCAAATCTTTCCTTAAAGTTCTCCAGACTGAGTGTTGAGAGGTATGACATCACAGCAGGGTCCATGGATGATCACAAATAGTTTAAATTCACCCACAATAAGGATGCATCTCAAAGTAGAGCATCAACAAAAGTTAATTTATAGTCATTAATTCAGTTCCTTTTAAGGCTGTGGCTTGTGCACTTTTTTCCTTCCACTAAACTTTCTGTCATTATGCTTGCATACAGCAATCATTGTAGAGGGAATCACTGGCTACGTTCACACAGCAGGTAAATGCGACCCATATCTGACTTTTTCACGGCAGTCTGAACGGCCCAATTCCGATCTTTTTACCCAAAAAAAAAAAAAAACAAAAAAAAACAGGTTAGAGCCACTTCCATCTGCAGTGAGAACAGTTATGTCGCATTTAATCCAATTTTTATGTCATTGATGTGAGATGTGTTGTAATTCTGCACCAGAAGAAGCCAGACGCGGTGAATCTGGACGTAAACAATGGCTGAAAATTATAATTATGAAGGAAGTTGGCGTCAATGAGGCGCACCGCATCACAATCCCACCACTCCTGCTTCCGACTACGCACCCAAACAGAAGCTGCAGTCCCTGCTTTCCTTTTCTTAGCTTCCTTCGTCTTGTTTTGATTTTGTGACGATGCTGTCGCCTCTGAATCATTTTAGAAATCGATCCATAGACGGCGGCATCCATTGTTACTTTCATAAACAGAGCGCTGCTGTGTGACATCTACGTTCTTCTGCGCATGCGGGTCGCTTTGGGGTCGTAAAGCGTTCACACAGAAGCCTGATTGTCGTCGCATTTAATTCGCAGCAGGAACGACCACACACACACACACACAAAAAAAAAACCCTGGACCGTTTAGGTCACAACATCACATTTCACAATAAGAAACATTTCTTAATTGCTCATTTGCAACATTCAGTTTTTCTTGGAAACTGAATGAAAATCAGCACACGAGCGCTTGAAATACCACTCGATAAAATATGACTTTCATTCTGTGAATTTTTTAAAATAAATAAAACAATATTTTACTTTATGACGCACCTGTAAAGCAGAATTAAAACATAAGTACGAGGATGAACTCTTTCTGCTGGCTATGATTTTACTGTCAGCATCAGGTTGCTGTATAGAGCTGAACTGGTTTTCTTATGTTCATAATTTAAATTTTAAGCACATGACGTACAGAAATGTGCAAAAGTCTTCCCTCTTTACATTTCCTTCTATGCAGTCAAAACCTTTTATTGATGGCCAATATATTCCAGGTGTTATGAATGTAATAGTTAGCCAGTTGGACAGTCTCGCAGCAGCAGATGCTCATACGGGACACTACTGGTGTCCAAAATGCTAAAGGTCACAGAGGGATGGAAACACAGGTAATAGAGAGGAAAGAAGAAAATACACACATATCGTGACTAAGATCGCCAATTTTTAATATCTCGCAGCCCGAGCTTGGATATATTTTCCTATTTAACTTTCAAAATTGTTGTATTTTTCCAGACTCCTTAGTTTATGGGTCATATTTAAAGGGCCAGTATTATGTAAAATCGCCTTTTTTGAGCTTTACATCATGTTGTAATGTTTTTCCCTCATCAAAAACATACCTGGAGTGTTGCCTTGATTCTTTCATGCATGTCTGAGAAATCCTTTAATCTCCCGTGGCAACCATTCAGCCGTGGAAAATGTTAGAATGGATACAGCTCCTCCTCGGAGCTGCAGTTTCTAAGTTTCTGAACTTCCGCCTCACAGAGCACAACTTCCACACAGAGCTCCTTCAGACTAGCAGCAGCAATTAGCAAATACCTGGAGGAACTGCGCATCTGCTGAGCTCATTATACAAGCTAATTTTTAGCGCAGCGCAAATAAAAACGTTGTTAAAGGGTTAATAGTGGAGTGATGTTGTGATGACTTCCTGAAGGCGGCATTTCAGAAAGAGCAGAAGTTTTTAAAGAGACAGAAGCCCAATTTTAAGGCATTAAATTACAAAGTCACAGCATTTTTGTAACAACTGAAAGTAACATAGTTACTTAGTTGTGCTATAAAATGATACTATGTGCCTGGAAAACACATAATACTGGCCTTTTAAAGTACCACCACTAAGGTTTAAGGTTCAGCATAAATTCATGGGAGAATGTTTTAAAGTAGGGAGGCTTCAAATACGGACCCTGAATAACACGAAGACTGTAAGAGAGCAGATGGACGTATGGATACAACATCAAGACTTGAAGATGCCTTCGTAGAGCCTGAGGAGCAACCAATCGGGTCCGACTTCCTTTAAAGAAACGACCCGACTGCAGGACGGGAGACTCACCAGGATGAAGTCGGTCTGATACGTTGACAGCATGAAAACAGAGATGTTGTGGTCGGCCAGCGGCGCGATGACCGACTTGGCGATCTTGGTGACTCCGATGGGCTGCGAACTGGAGGCGTTGCCGCCACCTGACACCACGTTGAGGGCCAGCCATGTGGAATCGGCAACGCTGATGAGATTTGACTGAGGCAGCTCTGAGGGAGAAAAGGAGAGACGGTTTTTATTTGTGCCTTTTAGTCCGCGAGGCAGACACCCTGTCTACTTTCCAGACTAGGCATAAAACTTTCCTTTTTGATAAAGCTTACATTTAGACTGGCTGAGGTTATCCTGAGCTATTCCTGCAACTATGCTGCTATAAACTTAGGCTACTGGAGGACAAACTAACCACTTTTTCCCCACTTTCTTCTTCTACTACTCTCCAATTTGCATTATTTGCTGTTATTTCAACTGTTAACTTTTTGTTTTCTCTGAGTTATTTTTCTCTCTATAGAAGGTGCACCTGGTCTGGCGTTACGTTTAGCTGTGATACCTTCCTGGGGGAGGGCTTCAGCTGAGATAATGCTGCTGTCAGCTAATCGTTCTCCTTCTCCTGCTATTAACTTTTTACTTTCATGAACATAGAAAGTACTCTTAGATCAGTTCTGTTTCTTCTTGTGTCTCTGCTCCGTCTTCTCAAACCTCCAGTCAGTCGTGGCAGATGGCCGCTCGTCCTGAGCCAGCTTCTGGTTCTGCTGGAGGTTTCTTCCTGGTAAAGGGGAGTTTTTCCTCTCCACTGGCGCTACATGCATGCTCGGCGTGAAGGATTGCTGGAAAGTCGACGACACGACGCCATGTGGTCGCCCCCTGCTGGTCTGGAGGACTGAATGCTTCAAGTCAATGACTCGATGCTCTGCTGGGTTTCCTTAGAAACTTTTCGAATAATTAATTGAGCTGTTTGATAACTGGGACCAATCGGAACGTATGTATGATTGAATAAATTTTTTTTTTCCTGTAAAGTGCCTCGAGACGACATTTGTTGTGAATTGGTGCTATAGAAATAAACTGAATTGAAATAAACTGAACTGGAAATGGTTGGAGTCAGAAGTTTACATACATACATCATTTGCTACGACAGTTCTGTTCCAGGGTGTGATGACGACGTTCAAGTTTTCCATATCAGTTTCAATGAATTTAGTCCTTAGGAGAGAAAACTAGAAACTGGCCCCTGCTTAAAGAGCCGACCTCAACATCTTAGGCTGCATTCACACCAGCCCTGTTTAGTTCGCTTTAACTAAACTCTTGGTAATTTACCTAAAAAGTTTGGTTCGTTTGGGGAGGTGTGAGTAGGCCTGTTGCAATAAGCAGTTAATCGATTACATGATAAGTTAAAATGAGTTTGGTAATTTCAATTCTGATGATTGATATTCTTTAAGGGCAATTTTATTTATAGTGACTTCATAATCCATTTTATTTATTGTTTCAGTGGTGTGTGGTTTTTATTTCCATTTTATTTATTGTTTTTGGTTGTCGTGTTTTATTTTGGATATTTAAATTATCCTAAATGACTTAAAAAAAAAAAAAAAAATACAGAATATGGTAAAAATAGAGAAAAAAAATATAAATACAGTAAAAAAAAAAAAAACTAAAAAAAAAACGGTAAATTAAAAAAATTACTAAAAAAAATAGAAAAAAATAATGAAATAAAGGCAACTAATAAACCAATAAGACTGGAAATAAAATGGAAAATGAAATTATAGTGATAATGTAAAGTGTTTACAAAATTAAATTTATTAGTCTTTGAGAGGGCGAAGATTATTAATATATTGCTTGAAAATGGTTTCAAAACAACAATATTATCGTTTATCGCAATAATTTCTGGGACAATCTATCGTTTTGCAAATTTCAAGTTTTCCTCATCCATCAAAAATAAATAAAATAATTTTAAAAAAATCAACAGCCAGGTCAATCAGGCAGCCAAGGCTGTCCTCTGGATGTAACTGATTGTGGCGCAAAATAAAAGCCACCACACCTTCAGAATGTTTTTTTTTAATCATTATTTTTTAACATATGTTAAAACAATGTAAAACACATGAGATAGACACTCACATATATACACATAAACTATAACAAGATGCTCAACATTCCTCTTTTTAATGTAGGAGTTCTCATAAAATTATTACTTCATTCACCTAATACTACGACTTTATTCTGATACTATTAATGCTTTATTCTTGCATTATTTCATCTTTACTGTAGTACGACTTTATTCTTGCATTAATACGACTGTATTCTTGTAATACTATGACTTTATCATCAGAATTTAAAAATGTAAAAATCTTAGCCTGGCCCATATATTTTGTCATAAAGTTGACCTGAATTCAAAGTCCAAATAAACAGAAGCTGTAAAACACGCTTGTCAAACAAGATGGCCGCCCTAGGGGCGCTGACATCACTCGTAACTATGGAAACCCAAGGAGAGCATTGGTGGGTGGGAAAAAAAAAATAATAATCCAGATTTTCCAAAAATTAAATCTTTAAAAACCAAAAATCTGATCGATAAAATCGATTTATCGCCGAGCCCTATTTCCGATTAAAGCTTGATGATGTCCAGAAACACTAAACATGCTTTTAAAAAAAATAATAATTAAAATAATAATAATAATAATAATTTATAAAAAAAAAAAACAAAAAAAAACCTCTTGGTTGTAATAGGTTTGCAATGTTTAACCAAGCCTCACATGAACAGCATGTTAGTTCAATAAAGAGGCTGAGAATCTAATGTAATGTTACACCTTCTAAAAAAACAAAACAAAAAAACCAACTTAAAATAAGTTATAATAATAATAATAATAAATGTCTACTTACGAAATTTGTTGTCATTTTTAAAGAGCCCTATTTCAATTTTGGTTTTAGATGTGAAAATACAGAAAAACGTAAAAGTTTTGCTGAAAAGAAGATGGATATGTTTCCTTCTGTGGGATGTTGAAATTTATGAAAAATTTAAAAAAGTGCATAGTTTCCCACTTAAACAACAAAAAAATACACCTAAAAAAATACCAGCATCATACTTTTAGTGTGATTCTGTCATAAAATATCTTTAATTTCATGAAAAAAAACCTGCTTTAACCAGCATTTATTGTTAAATTTATATTTAAAACATGAGTTGATTCCAAAGTTATTAAGTGCCATGGCGAAAGCCTAAAAGAGCCACCTGTGGCTCCGGAGCCGCAGGTTGCGGACCCCTGGTTTAATCCTTACAGCACATGACCAACATGCAGCATTGTGTCAGTGTTCGGGTCAGAACCGTGCGTCCTGTTTACTCGATGTTATCCGACACGGCTTGCTTGAGTTTCAGCCCGTCTCTTAGCCCAATAAAACACACACACACACACACTCTGTGAGGCACTGATCAGTGTAAAACACCTGCAACACACAGCATGTGGTCTCCAGAGTAACCGCGGAGGGTCACTGTGGAAAAGGCGCCGTAATGACATGGATTCATTCACTCAGCCGACCGCAAAGAGGCGGCCGATTGGCCTCGCATCTATAACGACGAAGTGTGCTCAAACAGTGGCAGCCGAAGCCGCGCCGGGGCCTGGACGCACTCAGAGAAAACACAACGTGACCCCCCCCATCTGCGGTTGCCACAGCGACTTTCACCAGAGAGGCCCACCTTTAAACCCTTCCTCGTCCACGATGATGGTGTAGTCCTCCGGAGTCTCCGTCAAGCTGAAGAACTTGCATCTGACACGGGGGAAAATAAAATGATAAAAAACAAACGGTCAGTATCAGATGAGAAAAGCTGCACTTCAGTTCCAGCAAGTCATCGTGACGTGAAGCCGCGTCTGCTCGCTTAAACACTCGTGAAGGAATCGACAGATAAGCTGGGGGAGGAGGGTTAAAAGATGCAGAAGCTGATCAGATCTGCAAGAAAACAGCTGCTCTGCGCCCAGAATCAGAGGCGAAGCTTCTAATACAATCAATATCTATAGAGAGATCTAGAGATCTAGAGAGATCGAGAGAGATCTATAGATCTAGAGAGAGAGAGATCTATAGATCTAGAGAGAGAGAGATCTATAGAGAGAGAGAGAGAGATCTATAGATCTAGAGAGAGAGAGATCTATAGAGAGAGAGAGAGATCTATAGATCTAGAGAGAGAGAGATCTATAGAGAGAGAGAGAGATCTATAGAGAGAGAGAGAGATCTATAGAGAGAGAGATCTATAGATCTAGAGAGAGAGAGATCTATAGAGAGAGAGATCTATAGATCTAGAGAGAGAGAGATCTTTAGAGAGAGAGAGAGATCTATAGATCTAGAGAGAGAGAGATCTATAGAGAGAGAGAGAGATCTATAGAGAGAGAGATCTATAGAGAGAGAGATCTATAGATCTAGAGAGAGAGAGATCTATAGAGAGAGAGATCTATAGATCTAGAGAGAGAACGCTATAGATCTAGAGATCTCTCTCGATCTATAGATCTCTCTCTGTAGATTTATAGATCTATAGATCGAGATATCTATAGATCTAGCAAGAGAGATCTACAGATCTAGAGACAGCATGCTATAGATCTAGAAAGAGAGAGAGATCTATAGATCTATAGAGAGAGATCTAGAAAGAGAGAGCTATAGATCTATAGAGACAGATCTCTCTTTCTGTGGATGTTTTAGTCACAAAAACATTTGACTGAAACACCAATAATCACAATCTCCGTTCTCTGTTTCTTATATTCTAAGTTCATCTCGCTCCACTGGCAGATTATTTCACTTATATCTAGAACTTTTTCATCAATATTTAGGAATTATTGCCTCAAAACCAGCTCCTATATCTGCTGAGAAGTTACTTGTAAGTCAGTTTTGTCTCATTTCAAGTGGATTCAAGACATCCGCACTGGAAACTCGACCAGAAATACTAAGATTTTGTGTTTTCGCAGAGTTGAATAGACGGAGAAGCTGCACAGCATCGGTCCTGTGATAACCCGCTCCTCGCTGGCCTGACACGGAGTATTTACACTTTATATTTGTCTGAAAGGTGCGAAGGAACAGAAAGAGGTCAACACAGAGGCGCCAACAGATCTGCTGCGAGGAAAAGCCGTATTTCCTTCTTGAATTAGATGAGCTGCCAGGCGTCGCCCTGATTTACGGCCTGTTTTGAGGAGCGAGGGTCGCCTCTCAGGTCCGGGCGGATTCGTTCTCCTTTCATCATGTTAATGCGACGCTGCTTGATGGCTTTGTTTACTCTCTGACACGACTGCGTTCAGGTCAACACAGTCGCTGCAGAGACGAATGGCGCTCGCCCTCAGGAGCAAGGCGCCGCCGCATGTCTGACTTGCGTAGCTCTCGTTCTGTGAGCATGTCAGGAACTTCACACGCAGCCTTCAAGGCACGATTCACGATTTTTGTGGAGTTAATTAAGAAATATTTACAATATTTTACGATATTTGAGCTTATGCGTGTCAGTAAATGTGGCTGTTTGCGACTCGCCACAGACTATAATTTGACATCGAGTCGGGCTGAGGCAGAAAAAAAGAAATACTGCCACCTGCAGGTGGGAGTCAGCATAACTTAAACCAAATGTTTTTGACCGTTTTAGAGGAAAAGTTGTTATAAGCTCATCATTATACATTAGCACAAAAAGAAAAGCGGAGCTCTGTTGATTTTTTGAGTGAATTTTCGTGAGAAACTGGAGGAAATGATTGATGTGATGTAGAGAATACAGATAAAAACTGCTTTGACTCGATTGATAATACTTAACTGTTGTCTTGAAAGTTCTACTTTTGTGGCCCTTTGGAGTCTAGAGGGCCACATAAAAAGCTATGGGGGGCCGGATTTGGCCCCCGGGCCTTGAGTTTGACACATGCAGCCTTCAAGTGATCTCTGGACTGAGACAGGATTCACAGCTCTGGGTTAAATTACCCGACGGTGGAGAACAGTGATTAAAACCGAGTCCATTTCCAACTGACATTAAGCCACTATGAGGTTCTCAGCATCAGGAGCAAATCATGAAGGTTTAAAACTAAAAACAAACTAAAATCAAAACAAAAAACCCTGATCTAATAGTTTTTATTTAAAGCAGAAAAAAAATACTGCTAAATGTGGTATTTCCAGGTGTTCTTTGAGCAGAATTAAGGCTGCGGTTAATCGATTAATCGCCAATTAAAGCTGCAGTATGTAACTTTTATGAAAAATATGTTTACATATTTATTAAAATTACCATTATGTATAAGACAGATAATCTGAAAAAAATCCCAGTGCTCCCAGTACTAACTGCAGAAATACACCACTCAGTCATCCCTACCAACCAAAACTTCACCCAAAACTGTCCCCTGAATGAAATTTTAGCATTTTAATGGAATCAAAAGTGGGCGTGGCCAAATGACTCTACAGCGCCCCCTAACGTGAGCTAAACCAGCTGGTAAATCCTAGAGAGCTGAAACATAGGTAGATCCCCCTAAAACAAGAAAAAAAGTCTCTTGGAGGTATGCCCTAAACCCAACAGGAAGTCAGCCATTTTGAGTCAAAGAGTCAATTTTGACCGTTTTTCAATTTTCATACATGTTGAACTTTAACAAACTCCTCCCAGCGATTTTGAGCTGTTGGCTTCAAACTTGGTCACTAAACCCTTAAGGCATTGGGGATTAAAAGTTATCAAAAGCTTGAGTTTTTGTGCATGTTAACTCAAATTCAAAGATATTTATCCCAAAGGGAAATTAAAAGTGAAAGGCCCAGGCCTCAAAGCTGACCCATTCATCATGAATTTAGAAACGCTATAACTTTCACATAAAAGGGTCAGTTGTCACCAGACTTGTTATGAGTCCTCCATGTTGGATCCCCAACGGTCCTATGTGGTCATACGCTGACGTCGTTAAAGGGTTAGGGAGCAGCGCTGAGCTGACAGGGCCGCCCGACGCTGCTTGCAGCTTTAATTTTATTCGTTTTTAAAGCTCTCTGTTTGTGCTTTTTTTGATAATAGTTTTTATTCCATGGCTGGTTAAATCTGCTTTTAAAGTGTTTTTTTTTTAAATGTCTTCAATGTTTTTTTTTTTGTTTCTTTTTTTTTTTTTTTATAAATAAAGCTGGATTGGATCGGAGTTGTTTGAAAACATTCCTCAGAAACCGAACTCATTTTCTGTAAACTATCTTAAAACTAACCTAAACTGCTAAATCTCAGTTTGGGATTGCTGGTGTAAAGTCGTACTTTGGCTCAAGTTTCAATCACTGATGTATTGTTTCAGGCCTTTTTGGGGAAAAACAAGCCAGAAGCGCAGCGCGGACACATTGGCCTCAAGTTGTTAGACGTATCGGGTGATTTGCCAATTCTGCAGAGGTGCTGACATTCATTTGGAGTCATGCTCCGACCGCCTGACAGTAATCAGGATCTTTATCTTCGAGGAGCTTCCCTCAACTCAGCCGACCGGGACGGTACCGAGCCAGAATCCATCTCAACAATTTATCAGGTTTTTCAATGTGCTTTAGTGATTTTGGGAGCTTTCCCCAGTCTTTACATACAAATAACCATGTTTGAGCTCAGTCCCACTAAATAAGGCGAGTCTTTGCTCACAAAACGAACAGGTTTCATTTCATGGTTAAATTAAAAGAAACAGATTAATGTTTTTAGAAAAACATTTAATTTACACAAAAATAAAACATTTTGAGGGGAAATAAAGTACATTTATCTCATACAGTTTATCATTATATAAAAGTTATTATGATATTTTCGATTTAAAGTAACATAAAATTACAATTAATGATGTCTGAACCCCCCCTCCCCCAAGAAGGAAAGTATTGTCAAAATTAATTACACGCATTTTCTCCACTGTTGGTTCCATGAGAGCATAAATAAATATCAATAAACTCAAAAATAAGATTGTATTCAGTTCCTCTGAGCCCTATAGTGATTAAAAAAAACAAAACACACTTCTTTATGCAAAAAGTGTCCTAAAGAAGCCTATTTTAAAGGGGCAGTATTTTGTATTTTCCAGGCACATTGTGCCATTTTACAGCACAATCAAGTAACTATGTTACCTTCAGTTCTTACAAAAACTCATTCTCTATATATCAAATATGACTTAAAAGAAATTTGACTTTGCGGTTTAACGCCTTGAAATTGGGCCTCTGTCTCTTTAAGAAACTCCTGCTCTTTCTGAAATTCCACCTTCAGGAAGTCATCACAACAGCGCCCCTCTATTACGCGATATAACAACATTTTTACCAGCGTTTCACTGAGATGTAGCTCGTATAATGAGCTATGCAGAAGCGCAGTTCAGCGGCGGTGGTGGCTGCTCTATGAGGCGGAAACTCGGAGTAACTCGAGGAGGAGTTGGGTCTCAAAGGTGGAGCTAGGTCCACCCAGGCATTTTTTTTTGTTTTGTTTTTTTGTTGTTTTTATTTTTGTTTTTACACCTGGATGGTTGCCACGGGAGATTAAAGGATTTCTCAAACCTGCATGAAAGAATCAAGGCAACACTCCAGGTATGTTTTTGATGAGGGAATTACATTATAACATGATGTAAAGCTAAAAAAAAAAAAAAAAGTCCATTTTATATATAACACTGCCTCTTTAAACATTTTCAAGAGCAGTATTTGTGTTTGTGGGGCTCTGACACCAAAGAAGATATAAAAATATTTTACTGTAAAGATGCACCGATATGAAAATTTGGGCCGATATCAGATATTTGTGCGGTTACGGCCAATATTTACTGATATTCTATAAATTTCCCGACCCTTTCGACGCAGAGAAAAAACAACCACAATGCGGACGTTGATTCTCTGCTTTAGTTTAACACCCCGCATTCATGAGGTCACATGACCAAGTATTGATTATTCTAACAATCGGATAAAATTTTTTAACATTCTGCAGGTTTTCATTTAACCACTTAAGCTTATTTTAAACAATATTAGAAGCACAAAAAAGTGCAAATAATAACTCCTTTTTTAAATAAGAAAATAAATATTTTATTCCCTAAAATGCAAAAACGTAGCGTTCCTTCAGTGAACACTTTGATCACTTGCAGCAAAAGATGCATCTGCAGCTAAAATAATCGCTCTCACCTCAGCATGTGAAAAGCTCAGTGTGGGGCTGATCTGTTGACGAGGCCTGTCAGGATAACAAATTTTGCTGGACGATAAAATTGTCCCAGAAATTATTGCGATAAAAAAAAAAAAATGCTTTTAAACTTAATAATATATTGATTATGGCTTAATAATGCAAGTTTGCCCTCTTAAAGACCAATAAACTTTAATTTTGTATAGAACAGTTAACATTATCACTATTTTCCAATTTATTTTCAACCTTATTGTTTTATTAGTTGCCTTTATTTCATCATTTATTTTTTCTCATTTTTGTATTTATTTATTTTTTTTTACTGTCACTTTTTTTAATTATGTATTTTTGTTTCTATTTTTTCCATATTCTAATATAGTAATTTTTAAGACATTTTAAATATGCAGAATAAAACACAACCAAAAACAATAAATAAAACGGAAATAAAAACTGCAAAAAAAAAAAGCCCTGCAAAAAATATTAATCAGAATATAAATTACTGAGCTCATTTTAATTTATCATGCGATTAATTAATTCATTGCTTATTGCGACGGGCCGACTGTTGACTATTCTATTAACCGATTAATAAATCGATACCAAAAGATGCTAAATAGGAGATTTTTTTTAGAGAATTTGAACCAGTTTAAGCTAAATTTATGCCACTCGAGGAGTTCTGGGTTGAACATATTTACAGACAAAAGGTTTTTGTTTTTGTTTTTTTTTTGTTTTTTTTTATCTTAAGTGCAAAATGTTTGTATTTTTTTGTACAGGTTTGGCTTAATTACTGCTCCATGAGTGTTGTTCTTTCAGCAAATGGCCTTTTGAGTCTGTACCAGTTAACGATCACTCGATTACTGAATTAGGCGCAGCCCGAGAAAAACATTCCTTGTACCGTTGATGTTATTTTGTTGCAAAAAGTCTGTGCAAGTACTTCATGAAAACATAAAACACTGCAAAACTTGTGAAACTAAATTTTACATTTATATTTGGAGGAGAGAAAAAAAAAAAAAGCTGCCCAGATTCATATAAGACGCTGTAAACAGCAGCAGAAAAACATGACGTTTCTTTTTCTTTCTGAAATCACCTGCTGCTGAGTTTCCACTGTGTTCCTTTAAAAAAAAAAAAAAAAAAAAAAAAAAAAAAAAAGCAGCACTTAAAGAGACTTTTCCACGACTGATTGTTGTTTTTTTTTAAGATTTCATTTCGCGAATGGGTTCAAAAAGAAAAGACGAGCTGAGTTTTCAATTCTTAACTGCAGATATAAAAAGAAACCTGCAAATCGATATCTGCAAAAGCAGACTGTATGTTCTCTAAAGATGAAAGAAAACACTTGTTGAGGCTCATCAAAGAGGAGCCACTCCAAGGTTGGTGCCTCAAAGGAACAACGGGGGAAAAACAAAATGTAGGGAAACAAAAAAAAACCCCAGTGTGAACCAATGAAAACTCAGGCCCTCCAGTCAAATCATATGAACTTATGTAATCCTTTCTGGATGGCTGCCAGCTGCAGGCAGTCACTTAAAAACGGCCCCAAACATCAGGTCTCGTAGGGAGGAACTTGGGAAATGAAAGACTTTGTTCAAGAGGTGTTCACGTCTCATCTTTCAACTTATAGGAACCTGAATTTTGCACATATTCAGATATTTAAAGCTGCAGTTTGTAACTTTTACAAAAATATTTTTTGCATTTTTGTTAAAACTGTCACCATGTAAGGACATTATGGTCTGAGACAGATAATCTGTGAAAAGATGGAGCTCCTCCACCTCCTCCCTGAGCTGCTATTGCCGTCTAAAGAAATGCGCCGCCCCCGACCTGAAACAACCAATCAGAGCCAGGAGGAGGGGCTTAGCGCTGTCAATCACCCTCGTGTACGCGCTGCTAAATGTGCTGATGGTGGAGAAACAACTCACCGTTCCAGGAAAACTGTTTATCCACTGACATCGGTGGCCATGCTAACTAGCCTTAGCATTAGCAGCAGGCTATGTTGTGGTGAACCAGCTGTAGCGTAGCAGAGAGTAGGGGGAGCGTGTGAGCGGCGTACATGAGGGTCATTGACAGCGCTAAGACCCTCCTCCTGGCTCTGATTGGTTGTTTCTGACTGAATGGTGTATTTCTGCAGTTAGTACTGGGAGCACTGGGAGAAGACAGAGGAGCTTGATTTTTTCACAGTTTATCGGTCTTATATTATTATACTGTCACGACATAATGATAATTTTAACAAATATGTGGAAAAGATTTGTCATAAAAGTTACACACTGCAGCTTTAAACCCGGACTCATGTCTGGGTTCAAAGTAGAAATCTCCAGTTGGATGGAACAAAAATAAGGTTTACTCCCCAGCAGACTCACCAAGAAGTGAACAGCTGCAGCTGCACGGATCCACCTCTGTGTGCAGAATCACAGCCAACATTCTCAACATGCACGACTTTACATGTGGACTAGAGCTGCAACTAATCAATCGATTAATCGGATTAAAAAAAAAAAAAAAAAAAAAAAAAAATGGCCACATTCTGCAGATTTTTACATTTTAAGATGCAAATAAATAAAATTCTTCCTTTTTTTCTTCTTCTTCCTTTTTAAATAAGAAATTAAACATTTTATTGCCTAAAATGCAACAACACAGCATTCCTTTAATGAACGCTTGATCATTTCTAGCAAAGGATGCACCTGCAGCTAAAAAAAAAAAAAAAAAAAAAAAAAAAAAAAAAAAAAAAAAAAAAAATAGCATCAAAATATGAAAAGCTCAGCTCTTTCTGCTTGACTTAACATCAATACAGTGTAGTTTGTTGATTTTTTTTGGATTAACCAATTAATAACTGGATGCAAAATGTGCTTAATAGGAGAGTTTTACAGAATCTGAACCAGGTGAAGCTAAAACTGCCACTTCAGTTTTGGGTAGATCATATTTATAGACAAAGGTTGTTTTTTTGATCTTAAATGCAAAATGCAGACATTTTTTGAACAGTTTTAGCTTAATTACTGCTCTGAGTATGTTGTTCATTCAACAATTTGCCTTTTTTTGAATCTGTATACTCCAGTTAACAATTAATCGATGAAATAATCCTAAATTAGTTGAGGATTATTTCAATCACTGATTAGTCACGATTAATCGTTTCGGCCCTACAGGGATCCACTGAACAGTTGCAGGACAGAAGCTCCAGAGGACTGGAGTCGGACACCTCTGGTCCATCCCAATAAAATGCACTGACGTATGTGTTCGAACCGTGACAAAATGTGAAAGATCTCAAGAACGAAGGAGAAGGTTAACGTATTAAAACCCAAATCCCAAAAGACCCCGCTGCTATCATTTCAAAATGCTGTGGAAATTTAAAGGTGGACGATAATGTGAAGCTTCTCGCTGGGAAACAACAGACCTGCAAAAAGCATGAAGTGGTTGCAAAACAAGCTGTTGTTGTTTATAGTTCATCAGATGTTGTAAAGGTTTGTTTTTCTGGTTTATTTCTGGCAGCCCAACCTTAACTGCAGTAACTTGATACGAGAATCGATGTCAGTTCAAATACACAGATGGACTTCTGTCATGGGTTACTTCCTGTCTGTAACCTCAGAAACTAAAGACGCCGATCGTGACTGGATGATGTTAGTAAACATAAAAGCTGCTTGAAACGTATTAATACATTAGCACGGGGGCACGATTGCTATCAGTGAGACAGCAGCTGCTAGTGATCACGCTACAGGATGCACTGTCCCTCAAAACCAGGTTCTAGTTTGTTGTTGTGGGTTGCAGGTTTCCAAAAATAGCCAGAATATCATTCGTTGTTATATATTTTCATTGGTGAGACACAGTTCTGGTCCGATAAAAATCACGTCTGATTTACCTGAAGGCAAGAAGAATTTATTTAAAGCAACTAAACGGTCTGTAAATGTCCTATAAACTAAAAAATAAATAAATAAATCTGATTTAATAAATGAGCAAATGTTCAGTTAGACTCCAAAAAGTTAAGATTCAATCACTATTGAACCAAATGCTGAACTATAATTTTTACTGGACAGTATTTGCGGTGGTTAGAGACCACAGTCGCCTGAGAACAGCTAAAATCCACAAATAGTTGGGATCCCATCTAAAAATGCTTATAACTGCATATTTTAATAGTTCAAAAAACCAAATATAGCTAATATCCATTAATACACATAGTGGAAACCATCTTGGCATCTAAAGTCTCCTTATCTAACGCTCTTGGGGGCTCAGCCAATCAGCGCCAAGGAAAATAAAAGCAGCTCCTGGATTGGTTGCTTTGCAAACACCAGCCAATAGCGTGTGAAGTAGCATTTCGAGGTACTGCAGCTTCCCAAGCTGCATTTTCTTTGCAATATTTTAGATATGCTCTACGAAAAAAATAAATAAGCAAATAGGCGAATTTTCTGCGAATAAGTAGGAGTTACGTTCAACAGAAAAATCTGCGAATAGTCGGGAGTCGACTGTATTCTGAAAAAAAGGCAAACTTAAAGACTTCTTTTAAAGGAAGAATATTTTGTTTGATTTAAGGGTGAAAACATCCCGTTGTGCAGTAACAAACATGACATTAACAACTGAATAAACCGGTATTTATTCCAAGCACTGAAAATGCGTAACGCTCATTTATCCTGATACCCGGCTTTACATCCACTTTTCACGTTTCTTTTATTTAAAAAAGTGGGACACAAACTGCAGCAAAAACTGAACTTTCAAAACACTTTAGTTTTCATTAAAGATAACCTTCCTAAAAGCACCACCGTTTCATCGTCTCACGGGGTTAACACCAGTATTTCAAACAAAATTGTAAAAAACACGATCCAACTGACTGAACCTGCTACGGATTGAAAATAACTTCACTTTAATCAGGGTGAGGAGTCAGGCTGCTGTAGTTCCCACGCACCTTTCGCTTCTCCATGACTGGAAATATTGCCAAACAGCTGAATTTGTCTTTTCTGCGAGTACGAGAAACGCAGCAGCTTTCTTTCAGCCAGCTGACCGGCAGCGCGCAGCAACAATGCTGCATTAATTTATGTACGTAATAATTAGGGGTGGAAGAAAATACTGATTCATCAATGCAGTGCAATTAATTTATTTCCAATTCAATACTGATTCAGAAAACCCTGTTAATCGATTAGATCAGGGGCGTCAATTCGTTTCCATTTTGGGCCACGTCAAAATCACGGATGTCCTTAAAAGGGCCGGTTTCTGGCAGAGTGAACTGATAAAACCAAGAATAATTAATAAATAACTGTCCTCTGCATTCGATAAGTTCTTAAAATTAAATAATAATGTGAATATCTTTTCACATTAGCTACGTTTCTGTTACAAAGCTGCGCAAATCTCTGCTGATTTTCTGCTAAGGTTGGGGAAAAAAAAAATTTCGCCATCACGGTGTTTCCAATAAATAAGAAATTAAATTAAAATCCCGCGTGAATAAGCTTGTTCACGCGATAAGTCATTAAAAACACGCCGCGCCATGATCCTCCAACTACTTCCTGTTGTCGTCTTCTTCGTGGTTTGCGCCAGCGGCAACATCTGGTTGTTGATCATGTGACTCGTGTGATGCGAAAAAAAATGTTTCCATCGCAGTTTTGCGAAATAAACCAATTTCGATACGGCCAAAAAAAAAAAAAAAAAAAAAAACCCACCTCACCCTAAGCGGCAAAACTTTTTCTAGAAAAAGGAGAATTTTTTCGAAAATGGCGCGTTTCCATTCAGCAAATTTATTTCGTAATTTCAAAGTTAATGGAAACGCAGCTACTGATCAGTTCCTCTGGAATCTCCTGATTGTTTTGTGATTTTTTTTTTTTTTTGCAACAAAAATCAGATTTTCTGGTGCTAATTTAGAAATATTTGCAAGAAATTTGTAATATTTGTGCTTATGTATGACAGTAAACGTGAGTTTTTGTCACAATCGATCACGGACTATAACTGGACATCAAGTCGGCCGAGGCAGCAGTGGAGTTGAAGTAAGAAAGATTGGACACAAGGAAGGAATGAAAGACGTCGATTGATGGAACGAAGAAACAAAATGAAGAAGGAGTAAAGAAAGTTGGACACAATGAAGGAAGATGTGACCCGAGGAAAAAGACAGGAATGAAGGACTGCAGAAAGAATGAGGGAGGAAGGAAGAACACAAGGAAAAAAGGAAGGACAACAACATTTAGACAATGGGAGAAAGAAGAAAGTCAGGAAATATGAGTAGTTTTCCAAACTCTTATTACTTACCCATTTTTTTCCTTAACTTCTACAAAAGCTCTTTGTCCTGTGATTTAACTGCACAAAAAGCGCTCTATAAATAAACTCTTAATCGGTTGGTTGATTGATCTTACAGACTGCTCTTCGGAAAATTTTGCTAACATAAGTAGTTTGAGATAAAGACTGATTAGAGCAGCTGACAAAGCTCAATCTTCAGACATTATTGGTCCCCAAACTGTAATCAGTACTGACGGCGTGTGGCTGCAGTGCAACTTCAGTCGATTTTGATCCCGTCAGGTGAAGATTAACCTGAAGGGATTGTGTTTTATCAGTGATTAATCACTGGGTCTTATCCTGGACATCACACAGAAGGACAGAGAGGTAATTACAAGATCTGAGCCACAACAGAAAAAACCACCAGACTGGGATCTAGACCGCCGGGTCTTTACCAGAACCAGCTGCCACGTGAAGACAGACGTTTTTATTTCTCTCCTGGATAGATGTTAGCAAAACGTTTCTGCAGGGTTGTTTGCAAAATAAGTATTTTTTTACCTGAAAATAATTTTCGATCGAGAGTGCGAGTTAAAAACTGAGTCAGCCACAGCGTTTCTGAGGCCTGAGTTTACACTGAAACCTAAGAAAATCTGACCAGAAAGTCACTAAAAAGTTGACTAATTTTAAAAATACTCCTAGATAATGCCATGAAGGGTTCAACAGTCATTTATGAATGATGATTAGAATAAATATCAGTTAACTGACTCGTAATTAAGCCTGTTGCAATAAGCACATTATTAAATAACTGCATGATAAATTAAAATGAGCTCAATCATTTCCATTCTGACGATTAATATATTTTTTGAAGAGCAATTTTGTTTACAAAGACATCAAAATCCATTTTATTTATGGTTTCAGTTGTATGTTTTTATTTTTGTTTTATTTAATATTTTTGGTTGTTGTGTTTTATTTTGGAAAAAAAAATCCTCAATACATAATATGGGGAAAAAAAATACATAATGAAAAAAGTGATGGTAAATTTTTTAAAAAAAATTAATAAAAAAAAATAATAAATAAAATATCACAAAATACACACAATTTTTTTTAAAAAAATAATTAAATAAAGGCAACTAATAAACAAAATTAGAAATAAATGGAAAATTAAATAATAGCAAAGTTAAGTGTATACAAAATTAAAGTTTACTGGTCTTTTGGGAAGGAAACTTGCATTAATTATGCCATTATCAATATATTTACTTGAAAATGGTCTAAAAACAATATTATCATTATCGCAATAATTTCTGGGACAATTTATCATCCAGTAAAATTTGTTATCATGACAGGCCTACTTGTAATAGTCTTTATTCTGCCAGAAAGTCATATTCAAAACAGTAAAAAAAAAGAAAAGAAAGACATTTTTATCATCAAACACAGTGACAGAGAAAAGTTGACCTTCTTTTTCAAAAAATAAACTGAAGATAAAACAAATTTTAAACTTTTAATGGAAACCAAACACCTTAAAAGCCTAAAAACAAGAAATACAGTAATAGTCTAAATGATCACCTTTAAAAATTTAACTATTAATGATACTTCAACAAGATATCAAAATATTACAATGACAAATTACATATTGACAGTTTACAACAGACAAAAATGTTAAATACTAATCAAAATATATTTCCAGTATAATACATTGGCAGTTTTCTTTAGTTGAAAAATTAAATCAAGAATTCTTGTTCATGTGAAAAAGATATGACACATATAAACTGATAGGACTGGACGATAAATCAGTGGTGTCCAAAACTTTTGCAAACGTAAAAAATTATCAGGTTTATTGTAATTTTTTTTAACCAGCTCAACAATAAATTAAACGTTTAGTACTTTAAACAATGAAGAAAGCCAGCCAGTCTGTAAATTATTATTGATGTTAAAAAATGAAATATTTTTAAAAATTCTTTGTTTTGTTTTTTTTTTTTTTTTAATTATGATCACTTTCCCACTATTTTGATATAATTAAAACGCCCATTTTCTATTGTCTGACTTCAATTTCTGTTACTACTATTCAATTTTTAAGTCATTACAGTCATTACATTTTTTTACTCTGGTTATACGATTTTTATTACTCTTTTTACACTTATGTTTGCACTCTTTATTTCAATGCATATTGTTTATTATTTTATTCAAATGACTTGATGTTTTTATAGGTTTGTACATGAGGAATTTATTTCATTTGGACATATAAAAGCAACAGAAAAAAAAGACATAAGCATCTGCATGCTTAAAATGAACTTGTGTGGGTAGGGCACCAAAAGCTCTTGCCCAGGGCCCACATCCGGCTATGTATGGCCATGCCACCGGGGCTTTGACATTAAAAGTTTCCGCCTTAAAATGCTCTCATCTGCTTGCAGAACTTCGCCAGACCGGGCTAAAATTACCCTGACAGAAGCCAGCAAGCAGGAACATAAACATCAACAGCGGCGTCGAGCCACAAAGCTCCAGAATAACCCTCCAGAACCGGGTCAGGCCCTGAAACTGTGAGCAGAGAGTTGCTCTGACAATTAACACGTAAAAGCAGCATGTTTGGAGCATTAAAACAACTCCAGGAGCGAGCTGCAGCTCCAATAAACACCCTTTAACATGCAGCCCCCGGTGTTTGTTGGCTAGGCTGACGGCAGCAGCAGCAGGAAAAGCACATAAAACACACGTAAAGCAGTTTTACGCGGATAACACCTCGCAGAAGTTAACCTACCTTGTTTTGGAGGCCAGAAAGGCGAGTTTTATTTAATCCATGGGTGCAAATCTCGATCCCCTCTTTCTCTATACTCGCCACTTCAAGCTGTGCTCTAAAATATGAAGCCTCCATCTTTTACGCCTTCTCATTGGAGGAACGACCTAAAACTTAAACAAAACAACTAAATACTGTCAAACAGAAAGCATAAATAAATAAATAGACACATACGGCAGCTGGGGCGCATTAAACAGGGAAAGAAACGGGGAGGTAGGGTGGAATAAAGAAAGCTGAGGTAGAACCTGGACCTAACGTCAAACCCACAACGAGACCCCACACCACTTCCGCTCGGCGCTTTTCAAAGTAAAAGACACCCAAACAACCCAACATCGAAACGTGATTCAGCCATAAAAAACGTAAAATTAATCATTTTCGATAGTTCATATAAACCGATTAACAATTTAGTAGCTAAATATGCTAGTTACTGTTTAGCAAATATTTTCCTTTGTGCCTTAAATGAATGTGTGCTAAATGTTTAGCATATAGTTTTTAGCCAGACTTAAATACAAAAAAGGATACCATTTTTAAAACACAATTTTAATCGTTGTTTATAAAGCACATGGAGCTATTTCAGTGTCACTGTAATCACATTATACTTTATAAACAACGATTAAAAAATGTAACCATGACAGCAACCTAATTAGCTTGTTACAACTGCTGCTACAAAACTCAATGTTCAACTGTTCCTAATTTTTAAAAGTTCTTACTCGGAAAGTCAGGAAAAGTCATACACTCGAAAACAGACGCATGTTTGATTTAATCAGTCACAATAAAAAGTGAAAATGTGAAGTTTATTTCTGCAACTTTAGTCAAGCTTTGTGTTAGCATCAGCCATGTTGGATTTTTAGTTAAAAAATTAACAATTTAAAAAATTGCTTAATTATGGATATTTAATGTAACTTGCATTGTACACAGTTCTTCAGAGAGTTGTAGATAGTAATGGCCGTGGGCAGGAAGGGATCTCCTGTCGCTGTCTGTATTACAGCCAGTTTCAAGAAGCCTCTGACTGAAGACATTCTTTTTTGCCTGATGAGAGGATGCTCAGGGTTGTCCAAAATGTTCTTCATTTTATCAAATATTAACCCATATCATCGTGTTAATCCCCAAGACAAAATATTTCTGCTAATGGTGTCCCCTCAAATTTCACTGATAGAATTTAGTTTTTATTCAACCATTACAAGTTGTTTTGGTTTTAATTAAATGGCTGGGTATTTTTGGAGATGGTGGGCTGGTTCTGGCCCTCAGGATGCGTTTCTGTCCATGTGTGTAGGCTCAGGGGACAAAGGAACAGTGGGAGTCCGTTCTGGTGAAAGACTGGACACAAGCTAAAGTTGATGGAAAGTCTTACATATGCAAAAGAAAGGAATAAAACCAAAATAAAGTACAAAATGGCACCAGAGGCGAAACCAACTGAGGTAAACAAATTGTATATGAGTGTTGCACTTTTCCTTCATTACAGAAATAACTTGGTGAGTGGATTTTCAGAGAAGTAATTTCACTCTTTAGTAGAATACCTTTATTTTGAAAAAGACAATGAAAGCGGAAGTGACTCTTTAACATTCCTGCAGTAGCTTGTTGCGCGGAGAAACGCTGCTCCCCATGTTTGCTCACCGACTGGAATAGTTAGCAGCTGGTCGGAGTGAAACAAACAACATGCCATTCAAACGAAGGGGGGGCAGGTCTGCACTAGAACGGAGCATCCTGGGAAATGTAGTTTTCGATGGCACAGGCCGATATCATACTTTTGTATAATGTTTGACACCATTTCCATAACGTTCCATTTAACTCTTAACAGTAAATGATCCAGACATAAAAAAATGCTGATTTATCTCAGAGATTAACAACGTTGTGTTGACACATTTCACATGTAAACACACTAGATAATGTTAGAGACTAAAAATTTCACAAACATTTATATTAGAGAACAGAGCCAGTCCAAGGATGTATGAGGCCCTAAGAACATTTTCATTTGGGGCCTCCTAATATTTTTTGATGATTACAGATGATCATAGTTGGTGGCCCATCTTTAGGAAGGAGATAAAGGCTGGGTAGGGGGCTTCACAGTGGAACAGTTGGGAGAACTGTTGCCTTGCAAGAAAGTCCTGGAGTCTTCCTGCATTATTTTTTCAGGTTCTCCCCATGCACCTCTCTCCAGGTACTCCCGCTTCCTTCCAGAGTCTAAAACATTATTGTTAGGTTAACTGAATACACTAAGGGTGTTTTCACACCTGATAGTCCGGTAGACTCGGTTCAATTGGGGACCAAAATTGCAACATTTGTCACATTTTCCGCTGCTTCCGGTTTCTTCATGCTGCACTGTGTTGAACGAACCAAACCCTTTGAGCAACCTGTTCCTCTCCTCACCTGTGGGGGCGCTGCACCAAGAACTATAAACATAAAAACCTCTGAACCACTGAGCAACTTCGATCTTCCAGAAACGTAAACAAAAACGGAGCTGCGTCAGATTTTAGCTATTGTAGGATTTCTCTTTTGTCTTTGGGTGAAACTCCATGAGTCATTTCTCCCGCTAGCGCAAGGCTAACGTGTTAGTTTTGGCTGTATTTACCCAGAATGCCCTGCGCTGTAGCCCGCTTCCTGCTTTTGGAGCGGTCTCCGGTCCGCTTGGCGTTCACACACGCATTCAAACCGAACCAGAGTTCACTTCAGCCGAGCTGAGACCTGGGTTTGTAGTTCATTTATGCAATCACACCTCCCCAAACGAACCGGACTCTCAAGGCAAACGAACTGGAGTCCGATTATTGCCCCTCGGTATGACTGTAAGCATGCATGGTTGTGTCTCTTGGGGTGACCTGTCAGACTGTACATGATCGGCACCAGCCTTCCCTGCGACCCTGCATGATCAGGCGGGTTCAGACAACGGATGGATGGGTTGATGATGGGTCGGTGAATCTGCAAGCAGATTCCCAGGGCATAAAATGCCATAATATGTTAACCAAAGGTGATAAAACCAGAACATGGGGCTCTTCCAATACGCTACAATCGATCGATTATTTCTGCGTGCTAAAATCAGAGTGCTCCTTCCTTTTTGGTGTAACCAGAACAAAACTAAGCAGAGAGAAACAACTTCCAGGTCAGCATAAAACAATGCGAAGCAGCAGCTGTTGTCAGCACGCATACTTGCTGACTGCAAACGACCCGCAGGATTACCTGCTGTTCACACACGGGCTCACTGTGACTCCTTACAAGGAAGCAGGATGGAAAACATCTGTGAGAAGTTGAGAGGAAATGTTGCAGCACTTGTTCTCTGACTTTCAGCTCATCTCGCCTCCACACATGGATCGTATCAGGATGCTTCACTGTGTCCATGTTTATCTCGGATAAAAGTAGCCTTCGCTGCAGCTACTCGATGATCATGTCGAAAATATTCTTAAGCAGCAGTTTTATGACACTTAAGTTATCCATCAGCTGCAATGAATTAACATGTAAATAACATGATTTATCTACAATAACTGAAGCCTCAAAATTTGCAGAACACTATTTGGTCTGCAAATGTACAGTTTAACTTTTGGTTTAATGACATAAAACACTTCTGCTCAACATGTTTAGCTGTAGATAAAACAAACATTGTCTCAAAATATAACTGTTCGGGTGTTTTTTCATGTAAAGGGTCTTTCTAGAGTTATTTTACCCATTAACACCTGAAACCTGATAAAAACCGATCCGGTGCCTTCTGAGCACGGGGAGAGTGATCTGAGAGAGAGACTGGAAGCACCACCAGAAGAGCTGCTGCTGACATTAACGCTGTGTACTTTCTCTTTTACGTAGAAAGTACCCCTGACCAGTGCTTCTGTGGTTTGTTTTTTTTTTTTTTTTTGTTGTTTGTTTTTTTTGTGCTCTGTCCGCTCAACTCCCGAGTCCCTCGCAGCAGACAGTCGCTCAAAAAACCTACTGAGTTGAGTTCAACTGGTTGTTTCTTCCTGTTAAAAGAGAGTTTTTCCTTTCTACTGTTGCCAAATACTTGGTCAAGAGGAGGGATTGCTGCAAAGTTAATGACTCGATCCAAACTGTCTAGTTTTTTTTATACACCTTCCCAATAATTGGCCAATATAATTTGACTGCACAGTATAATCTGGATCAAATTGGAATTATCTGATTTAATTTCAATGTATCGTTATGACTGTACTGGCTTATTTATTCAGATTAATGTGAAAATAAATTTTACACGCTACGACAACCTGTGTATCTTTTTCTAAAATGTTTGGACTTGAAAACTTCAAGTAATATGAATAAACAATTAAAACTGAAGACATTTCACATTTTTCCCCACATAAATTGCCCAAAATCCCACAGAGACAACTCACATCAAACGCACATGATTAAAACCTCGTTACGCAGCATTTTGAAGGAGTTTTATCTCTTTTAAGCCTCGGCCGTTCAGTTTGGTTTGTTCTTGACTGTTCTTGGAGCAAACAGCATGGTGAGAAAAAAGCTCTCAGACGACTTCAGAAAGATGATTGGAGCAGCTTATAACTCTGGAAAGGGATCTAGATCACAAAAGGATCTGAAATCAACATTCATTCTGTACAGAAAATAGTCTACAAGTGGAGGAAATTCAAAACAACTCCCGACATGCCCGGGTTTGGCCGTCCAAGCAAGATTAGCAAAAGCAGAAAGTAAGATGTAAAAAGAGGCAGAAAACCCGAAGTACCTATAAAAATCAATCATGATCAACAGAATTTGGATTTTTTTTTTTTTTTTTAACAAAAAACCCTTTAAATTCAAAGTGAAAACAGATTTCTACAAAAAGAGACAATTACATAAAAATATGTAACATAAAACGACAGATTGCATAAATATACACTCCCTTTAAAGTGCCTGACCTAATTAAACAGCAGTCCAGCCAGTTAGCGCTAAAAGTCTCACAATGAGTAGAATGGGGATCAGCTGAATGCAGTGAGTGTGTCTCCAGTAACTGCAGTATAAAAACACCTGGTTCTGGAAGGTCCATTCACTGGTTAATCAGGACTCCTGGCTACCGTTACAACATGAAGACTAAAGAACTCTACAAACATCCCCTGGAGTTCAGTTAAAGCCTTCATCAAGACATGGAAATAAATCTGTAAATCTGCCTAGATCAGGGCGCTTGGAAGGCTTGTAAAGGTAGAAGGTAAAATGAAGCTAAATACTGGGAAATCCTGGAGGACAACTGGTTTCCATCGCCAAGAGAACTAAGGCTTCAGAGAACATTTATTATCCAGCAAGACAACAACTCGAAGCATCAAGCTAAAGATACACAGAGATGGTTTGAAGACAACAAGGTGGATGTTCTGGAGTGGCCTAGTCAAAGCCCAGACCTCAGTCCAATAGAGAATCTGTGGCTGAACTTGAAAAGGGCTGTTTCCAGCTGATCCCCATGACACCTAACAGAGCTGGAACAGCTTTCAGGTTAGGTAGCTTGAGATTTGCTGTGAATTAGCACTTTAAAATAAACTGAACCGAATCGTTCCGTCTGCAGGTAGGAGGACATACCTATGGTTATGAGAACATCAATCAACAAAAAAAATGCATGAATACAAAGTTGAGTTATTTCAAACCCAGAAAACATTCAGTTTTCTTAAATTCCTTGAGATCAATTGAAACATCTCTGGTTTCAGCTTTAATCAATCAATCACTCAATCAAGTTTATGTGTAGAGCACATTTCAGCAACAAGGCAGTTCAAAGGGCTTTACACAATGAACACATAAAAACATCATAAACATGTACCAATTGTGAAACCAGCAACAAACATTACATTTTATCAAGTGCCATCATTTAAAACATCAACACACATCAAATATGTGTATTAATCAGTGTTCCTGTTATTAATCAATGGCAGCTCTAAACAGGCGGGTTTTTAGCCTTGATTTAAAGGAACTCAGTGTTTCGGATGTTTTGCAGTTTTCTGGAAGTTTGTTCCAGATTTGTGGAGCATAAAAACTGAAAGCTGCTTATCCATGTTTGGTTCTGGTTCTGGGGATGCAGAGCAGACCAGAACCAGAAGACTTGAGTGGTCTGGAAGGTTGCTACGACGACAACAGGTCTTCAATGTATTTTGGTGCTAAGCTATTCAGTGATTTATAAACTAACAGAAGTATTTTAAAGTCTATTCTCTGAGCTGCAGGGAGCCAGTGGGAGGACTTTAGAACTGGGGTGATGTGCTCTATCTTCCTGGTCTTAGTGAGAACACGAGCAGCAGTGTTCTGGATCAGCTGCAGCTGTCTGACTTTTTAGGCAGACCTGTGAAGACACTGTTGCAGTAATCAATGCGACTAAAGATAAACACAAGGATGAGTTTCTTTAGATCTTGTTGGGACATCAGTCCTTTAATCCTGGAAATGTTCTTCAGGTGAAAGAAGGCTGACTTTGTAACTGTGTTTATGTGTCTCTGTAGGTTCAGGTCTGAGTCCATCACTACACCCAGATTTCAGGCCTGATCACTAGTTTCGAGCTGTAATAACTGAAGCTGCGTGCTGACTCTAGATTGTCCCTCTTTAGGTCCAAAAATAATAACTTCAGTTTTGTTTCTGTATAGCTGGAGAAAGTTTTGGCACCTCCACGCATTGATTTGTTCTAAGCATCTGTTCAGTGCATGGATGGGTTCAGAGTCATCTGGTGACATCGTGATATAGAGCTGTGTATCATCTGTGTAGTTGTGGTAACTGATCTTATTAGTTGTTATAATCTGAGCTTGTGGGAGCATGTAGATATTAAATAGAAGGAGTCCCAGGATTGAACCTTGGGGTACCCCACATGTGACTTCAGTCCGCTCCGATGAGAAGTTGCCTGTTGACACAAAGAAATCCCTGTTCTTTAGGTGGGACTCGAATCAACTGAGTACTGCACCACAGAGTCCGACCCAGCTCTCCAGTCGCTTCAACAATAGATCCTGGTCAACAGTGTCAAATGCTGCGCTGAGGTCCAACAGAACCAACACTGTGGTTCTCCCACAGTCTGTATTTGTGTAGATATCATTAAACACTTTGACGAGGGCAGTCTCAGTGCTGTGGTGAACACGGAAACCGGACTGAAAGACATCAAAACGGTTGCATTGTAAGAGAGCTATTTAACTGTTAAAACACAGCTTGTTCAATAATGCACCAGTTTAAAAACATCAGAAGTGTTTTTCTTAATCATTTCATCCTCTCAACTTTTGTTTTGAGCGCTTCAGCTGAACGTTTCTAAAAACGACTGCCTGACAAGTAAATTCTCCTGTTTTTCTGTTAGGAAGAATGATGTTTATTTGCTTCAGTTCACAGCCTTTCCCGCCTGGGCTCTAATTGGAAAGAACAATTAGTCGTAACAGCAAACAACAAGCTAATCATTAGACAAACAAGAGCAGGAGCAGTGCCATCACAACAGGGAGATAATTCAGACCGCAGTCGTGTCTGTGTTTGTTAACGTGAGGGGGGAAAATATCCTGTTTGTGACAAGCAGCTCTTTTACTGCTGATTTTCAGATATTTGAAAGCACATGATAAAAAGTAAACATCTACAACTTCTAGTGAAACATTTCAAATATTAATAGTAATTCCTCACAGTCTTTAATAAATAATGTGATGACCAGCTGAAGGACACAGGAAGCATTAATTTATAATTCGCTTTATTTGCTTTTCCTGCAGAGTTTGTCTGTTTTGAAACACGTGTCACAATAAGTGTTCAATGGTCATAAAAATATAGGCTTTTTTCTCCGTAAATCAGAGCGATTGTGTGTATAAATAAAAATATAAAAGGCAAATATCAACACATATAAACACAATTGGCCTTTCAGCTATTTATCAAAGTAACTAAACCTCAAATCAACTAAATAAACTGTCTCGCTTGGTTCTTAAGGGAGCTATCTTTATGTTTCTGTTGAAACTGTAACATTTTCATGTAAATTTATTTAATTCTGCAATATTTTGCTTAAAACCATCTCAGTGCTGCCCTCTTTGGGTTTAATGGTTGGTACTGCAGTTGAATTTTCCTATTGGTTACTACAGTGCAACTTGGTTGATGTCCATGTTTGGGACAAAATGTCGGAAGATGGGTCTAAAAAATTCCTAAATATAGCAACAAAGTGGATAAGCTGGCAGCAGTGCTTCTCTTATTCCAACCACAACCCCTTCTGCTTAACCCTACACTTGACCACGCCCCACCGCGTATCTTGGCTCCGCCTACTTTGGTGAAAATTTCAAACATTTTCTGGGGGCGGGGTTATCCTTTCCTTTCACAGAGGTTTAGCTGCACTTTAAAAGCTTTTATAGTCATGCCTCCTTCAAAACAAGAAGCAAGTACCACACAGCTGCATCTTAATAAATTAGAGCATTATTGTAAACTTACCGTTGTCCAACTTACCGTTCAAAGCCTCATATCATTGACAGAACAGATCCCTCTCTAACAAAATTGTGGGGGTTGTTTTTTTTTTTTTTTTTTTTTTTACATCCACAAGGGTCGAATTAATGTACACCAATAAAATAATTAGTCCACAACAGTCTGCCACTAAAAACCTTCGACAATTTCTTCAGATACGTCCATTTCTCACAAAGCTTTCATTGTAATTTTCATTGGCATGCTCTTTTTTTTTTTATAGTGTTTTTGGTAAAAATTGCAGGACATTTACCTGAAAAGTGTTGCTGGAGAGATGGATGGATGGATGGATGGACCAGAAAAATGGTAAATAGATACAATGACGTCATCAATAATGACAACACTTTTTATGCTTTGAGTTTGATAGTTGTTATCACTTGAACTATTTACTGGCTAAGCCTTAGTTGCTGAAACAATCACTAGAATAAAGATTAAAGCACCAATATTTGTATTTTTATAGTCTTAAGATGACTAAAAGATGACGGGAACATCTGAAAGTTGTCTTTCGCTTTCTCTACAATAAATCAATTCAAACAATGCACGCCCACAGGTTTAGTTTTAGCACACATCTCTTCCTTAGTTCCAGACAGGAGGTGTTCAGAGCTGAGCAGACCATATTTTACCCTCCACTTGTCTTCCTTTCTATTTCCTTTTATTAACTGCAAACTGATCACAAAGCTTGTTCTTTGACATTCTGGCTCCCCCTGGTTCCACCTGAAAGTCTCGGCAAGAACTTATTGTCTTTTGTAGTCTGTTACAGTTTGATGAATCGTACCACCAGGCCCAGGGATCACAGCACACACTCTCTACACCCCGAGCCCCTGTTTTAAACCCGCACTAAGCTCGCAGACGTTGCAGGAGATAATAATTCATATTACTTTCCACACTCTGAGGAACTGACAGCTCGCATGGCTTCTAAAAATACACGATGAAGGCACAGGTTCGTATATTTCTATATGAATGACTCTGGTCGACCTGAATGGAGGCTGTGAAAAGTGCTTCCTTTGATTTTATTTAGCACTTGAAGCCACAGCTGTCCTTGCAACACAAACCATAACATTAATTATTAAACACTGCAGGGATCAGCATATTCACAGCATAAGTTGATGAATGAGCACCTCTGGTTGTCATTTGGCCATAAAGGTGTTTACTTCTTCATGCTCCCTTAGAAAAAATATTAGTACATACAGTGCATGTCGGAGTATTTGTATGTATTGCATAAATTACATATATGATGATTTGATTTCTCTGTTTTCCTTTTTTATTTCATTGGGTGGATTCTTTCAATCATTTTGGTCTATAAATATAAATTGTTTTTGTTTATATTTTAAACAGTGAAAATAAAGCCATCTATCTCTTTATTAAAAATCTTAAATTATCTATATTTTAAAAAATAATCAATCAATAACTGTCTTTCAAAGTTCTTCTGTTATTTTTCTAATTTCTAATTCAGACGACCCCCAAAACAATCTGTGTTTTTAAGTATTTAAAAACTGAACCCAATAGGAAAAGATGGTAAATTTAGTGTGATTATATGTTTTCTTTTCAGCTAGAGACACAAATAAAAATGAACTATAATAACAGCAGGATCTAATATAAAAAAATAGCCGCATATACATCCCTAATTATACTTTATTACTAAAGATTTCCTAATCTGAAGAAGGAAATATCTGTCAAACTATTGCTTGTTGGTTGTGATTTGTAGGGGCTTGAATAAAAGACAATAAAGTTGTTTTTCTCTTTCACCTGGTAATCTTATTCGGTTATAACTGTTTGGCAGATGGGCACAAAAAGTGCTGCATAACAGAAACCTGACAAAAGAGAGCAGATATTTGATACTAACGGCAAAAATATAACGCATGACGCCGGTAGAATGAAATGCTATTAATACGACTCAAATGCTATCACCTATGACCTCTACTGTCACGCCAGCTCCTTGCAAACTGAGTAACTGACACTCTCACCACCGGCCTGTACGTGGACCCAATTACGTCCAAATAAGGCCATTCCTTCTGGGTTGTTAGCTACTAGAACAAAAATGTACTGTCATTTCTACGCAAACTGCTGTGTTTCTTTCTTATTTTTGTTTGAATATAAAAATAGCAAATATTCTAAATATTTACTGAGAACTTTTCATTGCTGCCTCAAACTCAGTGTTACCACACGTCACAATGTTTGGTTCAGGTCGGACCGAGTGCAGACGACCAGAGGAGAAATGGAGAAATCAAGGTGTTTTCACACCTGACAGTCCGGTAGACTCGGTCCGATTGGGAACCAAAGCTGCAACATTTGTTACATTTCCAGCTGCAGTAGTTCGCTTTCACCCTGCACCGTGTCAACTGAACCAAACCCTTTCAGCAACCTGTTCCCCTCCTCACCTGCGGGGGCGCTGCACCAAGAACCACTGCAGGAAACGACAGGAAAACCTCTGAAAACACTGAGCGCTTCTTCACGAAATATAAACAAAAATGGAGCAGATTTTAGCGATTGTAGGATTTATCTTTTGTCTTTGGACAAAAGACTACGAGCCATTTCTCCTGCTAGCATTAGACTCACGCGTTTGTTTTGGTTGTATTTACCCAGAAAGCCCTGCGCTGTGGCTCGCTTTTCGGGCAGTCTCCGGTCTGCTTGGCGTTCACTTACGCATTCAAACTGCACCAGAGTTCACCTAAACCGAACCGAGACCTGGGTTTGTAGACAGACCAGAGTTTGCTTTTTTTTTTGGTTCCCATCAGAGTTCGATTTCGTGTTCACACCTACCCAAACGAACCGGACTTTCTCGGTAAACTAACTAGAGTTCATGCCCCCCCCAGAGAATCACGTTCATGTCTTAGGAAGGCATACAGTCATCTTCTTCAATGAAGACATAAATGTAAAACCCAGTAAATCAATGAACATAAATAGATAAATAAACACAAAATAATAATTTTTTTTGGGTTTTTTGTTTGTTTTTTAGCTGTGCCCCTCTAAAATTTTTACTGGTCTGGTCTGTAAACCCCTATGAAAATTTTTTGGGGGCGCCACTGATGGGGAAACCTAAGCCTAATATAAACAGACAGCAATAAACACTAAAGGAACAAATCCAAAGCACAAACAACGAAAATAAACTAACATAAGGAATAAAAAAAACTAAATGGTAAGATAGAAGGAAATAAAGAAATGATCAAAACAGAAACATAAATGAAACTAAAAGTATAATCATAACACTGTAGATTTCATCTATTTACAGCATGCAGTGTTTAATACTGACTTTGCTCATTCAAACAGTGCATTAAACAGACAGCAGCAAATGGAATCAATGAGAATTCAGAGTTTAACGCTTAAAAGTTGTGGTAATGATCATAAACCACCTCCTGGACTTTTAAATGTTAATGCCAAAAGACAAATCTACCAGAAGGCTGCAGCAGAATGGACAAATAGAAATCCAGATTGTTTACCCACCAGCCAAGGTTGCATCAGATGAGATGTGACGGTCAAGTCTAAAAAGCTAAAAAAAGTGTTTCATGCATCACTTCTGAGGAGCTTTCGGGGCCCCAGCGGACAGACAAATGATGCCAACGCCTCAGACCGGTTAGAAGAGAGGGACGAGCCAGCCTCGGGAGAACATTCTCCATGAGATCATTGGAAATCAAGACATTTGTGTCTCCAAGACACAAATATGGCTTACACAGTTACACAATGGAACACCAACACCACAATCAGACAGTCAACAAAACAAATCATATTAAGCTGCATCTAAATATCCTGTTGGGATGTGACTGTATATATTTAATTTGGTCATCATTTTCCACTGTAAAAAAAAAAACAGAAACCTGACACTAAATTACTCTAGAGATCAATGATACACAACCGTCTGTGACAGGCTGTGATGTCGGGTAAGTTTATGGATATGCAGTAACCATGTCCCGGGTTTGTCCCCTCACTAATTTCTTCAGTATTTCCCTTTTAATGTTTCAGATCAAACATGTTTAATATCAGACAAAGATAAGATGAGTAACTAAATTAAAAAAAAGTTTTTAAATGATGATTTTGTTTAATTTTTGGTTCGGTTTCACTAGTTCCACCCAGATCTGATTACTGCCAGACCTGTAGAATCAAGAAATTCCTTAAATTGAACCAGTCTGACAACATGAAGTAGGCTAAACAAGCTGAAACAGCCACTTGTCAAGCCCCCCAGGCTAAAGAAATTCAAGAACATAAAAGAAACATGGGATTTTTTAATGATTATTATTGATTTAATTGCCTCTACAATGTACTCTGTGTGTAAAGTTGAAAATAGCCATGTTTCCATTCACTTGTGATGTGAATTTTTAAAATGTTGCAAAAAAAAAAAAAAAAAAAAAAAAAAAAAAAAAAAAAAAAAAAAAGCGAACTGGGCGTGTTTCCATCGACTGATCTGAAGCGAATCAACCAGGCTATGCAAAGCGTAATTTCGTCAGATGTTGACGAGGCTGTAAAAAACAAGATGTAGAAATTGCTCCTTGTTTCGTGCCTCTGGTAAGGCACAAACACACCAGTGGATGGGACCGTTCGCTACATCAGAACTTATTCAGCAAATGTGTTTCTGTCTCCCCTTATAGTACATTAACTCTTTTTCGGAAAATCTAAAACCCACCTCAAGCGAGTGTAAATTTTTTGTGCGTAATTTCGGAAGTTTTTTCGAATTTTGGCGTTTCCATCAACCTTTCTAATGAGATACTTCAAAATGTGCATAAAAAACCTCAATGGAAACTCACTGACAGATACCATTCTGTCTAGAAAGACTTCAGAAACCATTTCTCCAGTGAACCACGGCGAGACATACTTTCATTATCCTCAAATGGAGAACACACAGAACAGTGGTGAACCATCCAACCAGAATTAGCCCAAGAACGCATCGAAGATTCATCAGCGAAGTCACAAAAAAACAGAGAAAAACATCTAAAGTTTTGCTGGCCTCGCTTGCTTCAGTTAAGGTCAGAGTTCAAGGTTCAGCAATAAGAAAGAGAAACTGGATAAAAATGGCCCCAAAGGTCAAAATTTTTTTTTTTTTTTTTTAATTTGGTCTAGTTTTTAGTGCTAATACCTTGAATAGACTTGAAATAAGACAAAAGTTTGGTTGAAACCAATAAAAGTTAAACAAATGTTCAAAAACCCAGAAAAATGGCTCCATTATTGTGGTTTTTATACCATAATCTGACAGCAAGCAGCTTCAGGATCCGTTGACCTCAAAGAGATGTTCAAATGATTCATTTTTGAAAATGTGCTGTACATTTTTCTAAGACCGAGCTAATATAGTTTTTTATTGACTGTTTTTGTGGGTGAAGTTCACAAAAAAAGTTGAATCATCTGTATTAAAGCTGCAATATGTAACTTTTATAAAAAATATGTTTTTTGCATATTTGTTAAAACTGTCACCATGTCGTGACAGTTTGGTCTGCAACAGATAATCTCCCTGAGCTGCTATTGCTGTGTAAAGAAATTCTCCGCTCCCGACCTGAAACAACCAATCAGAGCCAGGAGGAGGGGCTTAGCGCTGCCAATCACCCTCGTGTACGCGCTGCTAAATGTGCTGATGGTGGAGAAACAACTCACCGTTCCAGGAAAACTGTTTATCCGCCGTCATCGGTGGCCATGCTAACTAGCATTAGCATTAGCAGCAGGCTATGTTGTGGTGAACCAGCTGTAGCGCATCAGAGAGCAGATTGGGTGATTGACAACACTAAGACCCTCCTCCTGGCTCTGATTGGTCGTTTCTGACTGGGTAGTGTATTTCTGCAGTTGATACTGGGAGCACTGGGAGAAGGCAGAGGAGTGGGATTTTTTTTTTCAGAGTATCTGTTTTATACTGTCACAACATGATAGTTTTAACAAGTATGTAAAAAGTGTGTTTTTCATAAAAGTTACATAATGCAGCTTTAAGTAAAAAACAAAAAAACTGTTCTTTTCAGAAAATGTTTATAATGTCAACTATAACGTCAAAAGCCTATGTATTTTTATACAAGTGTGTGAATTAATAACATTTCAGTGCTATTTGTAATGTAGAGACAAAATAAAAGGAAAAGATAAACAGTAAAGGGATAAAAGTGGACTTGAGTTGCTTTGGCTGAAACAAAAATCTTCTGCAACAATGAATATAATAATTTAGGCAACCCACTAACGTTAAATACTCAACTATGAACTTTAACCAAGGAGCAACAAGCAAGAAGAAGGGAGCGGACCGTGACCCTCCTCATCCTCTCTCCCGCTGCAGGGCGTCTGCAGTGCCGCCATGACACTCGGCGAAACAAACCGAGCCGTGGGCATGCGCTCTGTGTCCTCCTACCTCCAGCCTTTTCTTGCATTTTATTTACTCGCCGATTAAATATATATAAATTTAAATCACAAAGAATAATAATGGCTACTGCAGTGTGTGCAGAGCGTTGTAATCAGGCACAGTTGTAAAAAAACAAGGAACAGCTCCCACCAACCGGGACTCCTATCGTTCACAGCCGTTCAAAAGAATCGGCTCGTTCAGTGAACGTCACATCACCAGCTCAGTCGTTCCTCAAAATCTCTGTTTTCAGACTTTTGACTTGAATTGAAACTGAGTCGTCTGCTTTTCTACATGTTCCTCTCATATAATGTCTATTAGACAACCCAAAAAATGTTAATAAATGCGATCAAAACGTCTCTGTTTACTAAGAGATTCTAAATAACAGGTGTTTTGTCTCATTTCCTCTTGTTGTGGCATTTTAAACCGGTTTTACTGGTGCAAGGACTCATGACTGGAGCTGCTGATTAACATGATGTTTGTTTTGAGCTCGGACTCATACCTAAGTCCACCTGGAGGAATTAATCAGACATTTTCTTAAAAAAACAAACAAAAAAAACCCCCTTCATCAGGTGCTTCAGATATTTAACCTTTGCTGAAGGATTATACAAGCTGCAGGTTTCGGTTGTGAAGTAAATGAAATTAATTTGTGGGTTTGACATTTGGATGGTAATTAAAATAACGGAGGGAATGCTGTGCAGCCACACTGTGGGCTTTCTGCAGCTCGGCGTGATTTCAGACAGCATTCTTGTTTGTGTAAAAAGGGGGAACTCGGTTAAGCTGTAATCTCTTCCTTGTGACCCACATGAGATCCTGAGAGCAACCACGCTTCTGGCAGGACTCGGACCTCGTCTAAGCCCCCACCACAACAGAGCAAAACACAGATCGATGCAAACAGCATTCTGCTGGGATGAGTGGGCAGAGACGTGTTAGCTAAGCAGGCTATAACAGCACCCACTAACAGGTGATAATTACAGTCATAATCTTTTGTGTAAAGTGTGAGAGATAATAGCTGCAGAACTGAAATGTTCCAAAGACGCATAAAACTTATTATCAGTCTGATAAAGAACAGACCAAAACATTAAAGGAGCAGTATGATGCATTTTCCAGGCACATAGAATCATTTTATAGCAAAATCAAATTATGTCACCTTCAGTTGTTATAAAAATGGTTTATATATCAAATATAACTCAAAAATTTGACTTTGTAATTTAACGCCTTGAAATTGGGCCTCTGTCTCTTTAAAAACTCCTGCTAATTCCAACACTCCGCCTTCAGGAAGCCATCACAACAGCGCTCCTCTATTAACCCTTTACCAACATTTTTATTAGCGTTTCACGGAGAAGTAGCTCATATAATAAGCTCAGTAGATGCGCTGTTTCACAAGGTGTTTGCTAATTGCTGCTGGCTGGTCTGAAGAAGCTGAGCGGGGAAGTTATCACGGAAGGGTGCTCTGTGAGGCGGAAGCTCAATAGCTTAGAAACTGCAGCTCCGAGGAGGAGCTGCGTCTCGAAGGTGGAGCTGTATCCACCCAGGAGTTTTGCACAGCTGAATGGTTGCCACGGGAGACTAAAGGATTTTTCAAACATGCATGAAAGAATCAAAGCAGCACTCCAGGAATGTTTTTGATGAGCTTCTTTGATGAGCCTAAGCTCAAAAAAGTCCATTTTACATAATACTGCCCGTTTAATAATAAACATTAAATGGGTTTAGGTGAATTACCTTGTCTGAGTCGAATTAATTTCTCAAACTTTCATATCGTGAATCAGATTAAAAGTACTGATCTCTGATGTTACGTTCAGTTAATTTTGTGTCACACCAACTATTTTAATTTAGAACTGGCCACTTTATTAGGAACACCTTTCTGGCACCTGTTTGGACGTGAGGATCAATTCACAGCGAACCAGCCACCACTTAACGTCGCTTTCAGTACAGATGTTTTTGGCTCCAGGCACGCTCGCCCTGATGTGGCTTTCAGCAAAAGAAAGGAAAGACGTTTTGGCAAAATTTCCCCACATTGAAATACTAAACACAGAAATTCTTTTCCTTTAGGATTCCAGGAAACGGACTGCAGACAGCATGGATTAAACCCAAACAACATTTCTCCAGTATTATGGAAAGAGTCATAAAAATCCTGAACTGTAAGGAACTTAAACTGAATTGGAAGGCAACTTCCAACGTGCTTCAGGGTTTCCATATTGTGATGTGATATTCACTGGCAACAGTATATATATCTTTTTATCAAATAAAAATCATGAGACCCAGAAAAAGCACAGTCACTTACATGTCAGAACCCCTTCTGATATTCAGTCACTTAAGATATTACCCATAAAACTTGAGAAAAAGGAACCTATTAATCTTATGTTTGTGTTTTATTTTCATTGTCTTGTTTTATTACTGCATCCCTCTTCTGACAGGCAGTAATGTTTTTCTTCATTACCTGCAGAGAGTTCAGCTGCAGGACCCAATCAGTCTCCAGAGGCACTCACTCCATCATCCCATGCATTTTCCATCTGTTAGATAGATGAAAGCACAAATTTCTTCATTTTTTGGTTGCTTTCAACAAAGACATAAATCACAAACGTAGGAAATATCTTGAAAGTCTGTCTCCTGACAGTGAAGTAAACAGCCATCGTCCACAGTTCTCTTCATGCTACAAAAAAAAAAAAAAATAAAAAAAAAAAATCCCCTGGTGTGGACGGTCAGACAGAAACTCCACTTCTGTCTCAACATTATTATTATTTTTGTTTGTTTGTTTTTAACATGTCTGTCAGAGTAGCAATCGGAATTGCTATCTTTCACGAGTGGAGAATTATGGCTTTCGCCTCAAAACCTTTATTAGAAATTGCTTTGGGTTTATTTCAAACTCAATGGACACGGAGACTGAAAAGAAGGGAAAGAGAGAAAAAACAAAAGGGAGGGGAGGCAAAAAGTTAAAAGGGAAAAAGGGAGATAAGAACAGAGAAGAAGGATCAAGAGAATCCAAGACAACGCCCGAGAAGTCTGCTCCTACACCTGCAGAAAGAGAGAAAAACCGAGAAACAACAGCAACAAACAAGATATGCATATAGAACAACAATGTAAATAAAATAGTTTAGACAACTTTAAATATGTATATGGTTTGAATGTTTTTGTTTTATTGCTGTGAAACCTTGGTGTTTTGTTTAAGGTTATAATAACCACAGAACTAAGGTGGTAACGATTCACTCAATGATTCGAGGACCTCGATGTTTAAAATTTGTTAAATTATGTTTTAACTATTTTAGCGCACTGTGTTCTGGCCAGAGGATTTTTTTGTGCTGACGCTCTTACTTCCGCCGGTGAGCTTTTAATGAATGCTAAGTGCTACTGGCAGCTATGGAGGGAGACGACGATTCACAGAAAGAAGCTCAGTGTGCGTACTTCAAAACAGAGTTGGCGTTTCACAGCAGCACATCCTGGATGCTGCAACACCTCAGCAGGAAACACTGGAGTTTAGATCAGTCTGAAAAAAAAAAAAATCCACCGCTAAAGCCCGAAAATGCTGTGTCCGAGCCGATCCAGCCTGATTATTTAACTCTAGAAGCCCGAGCCCAAAATAAACCCGACATATTACTTAAACAGTTTAAAATACTTAACTTTCCCCGTTTTTAGCTTTTGTTTAATATCTGTCAGCTCCATTTTTTCCCGCTTTTTGCACTTGCTTACCAAGAAGAGTAATAACATGAAAAAAATATTAAAAATAGATTAGAAATATCTATTTGATAAAAAAGCTTTTTCATACTTCAAACTTGAGACTGAAGGTGATGTTTGAAATCATATTTTAAGGAATAAAATGTTTTCTTATTTAAAAAAGAAACTGAATTATTTACTAGCATTTTCCTCTTTCATATATTTATTTTACTTGCTTAAGTAGCTACTACAGAAAGAGAAAATTGTTTATTCGATTACTAGAAGTGTACAGTACTGCATATTTTGGTATCTATCCAATGCCAAGTAAATACAGGGCCAGTACCAACAATACCAGTACCATACTTTTATCATTTTTTCTTTTAATTATTTTGATAAAACCAAGGACAGAATTTGGACAAAGTTTATAGGTGTCTACAAAATAGTTTAATGCCATATTAACATGATAGACAGAAACATAAAAAAAAAAAAAAAAAAAAAAAAAAAATTGTGTGCAATTTTTACACAAATAAAGTTAAAAAAAATTATAATTTGAAACCAAATCTGAGTTAGAGTTGAGAAATAAAAATTTCAAGCGGGAATCTAAAACTAAATCATCGATCTTACCATGCTAGTATCGATCTGGTACTGATAGCGACTGGATATCGATATTATCAATATTTTCAATGGCTCCGCCCACCTCTATTGATTACTCAATCGTCAGAATAATCGTTAGATTACTCGATGACTAAAATAACTGTTTACAACAGCCCTACACAGATCACACTGTCTATCTGTGAGTGAAAGCCTGGATTTATGATACTGTTGCTACAATTTAAACCTTTTAGTTTGCCAAAGTAATAAGTACAGTTTCTTAATCTAAATATACCAGTTGGGAGGTTTGTGGAGGTTGTTTTGGCAAAGACAAATATTGTTAATAAAATGTTGTAGGGTGGAGCATTTCTATGTATGTATGTCAATAATGGTTTTTAGGAGATTCTGTCTTCTTGGTGTCAGTTTGCATGAGATTAAAGTGGAGATTTCTATTCTGCATTGCTGACTTTCAAAAACAACAACATGATTTGAAATTTCATGACTTTTTATAGGGACAAGACAGACTCCTAGACACCACAATGTGCACATCACAACTCGTCAATTCACATTTCATCTGCCCAGTTACTTGCAGTATCGGTTCATCATGATGGACTCTATTTCTGCTCATGTACAAAGAACTCAACCCGAGATAAAACGTTCGTAAAAATGTGATTCAGTTGTGCTTCTCTGAGCTGTTAATTTTTCAGATAAAGCCTTGCGTGATGAGCTGATCTGTTATTAACACGGAGCGCAGCAGTGAAGCGGCTCCTGTTGGTGTCCAGTCCAAACACACGACGCTGGCATCCATGAGGCTGCAGGAACCGCCTGCTGTTTGCATGGAGTCTGATGAACCGCAGAAATTAAAGCACCTCCGACACCTCCGTCTGCAGGAAGAACTGGTGGACACACTTCTGCAAAGCATTTAAACAGTTTTCAACAAAACCCGAAACTAGAATACAGATGCCTTATGTTTGCTCCCATTCGGTGATTTATTTAATTTTTTTGTGGAGGTTTTGTGTCATAAAATTAAAAGATTTTGTAAGCCGTGATTGTTTTCGTAATTTTTGATAATCAGTTAATGTTTTGTTTTCCTAAAAATTGCACTTTTTGAAAGTTCTTCTTTTTTTTTTTTTTTTTTTTTTTTTATGGCTTCAAGTTGGTCTGAAAGGTTTTAACTGCTAACCGCTAACATTTTTTTTTTTTTTTTTTTTTTTTTTTTTTTAGCATACTATTCCACCGGCTCCCTGGAGCTCAGAGAACAGACTTTAAAATACTTCTGTCAGATTATAAATCACTGAACGGTTTAGCGCCACAATACATTAAAGACCTGTTGTTGTCGTTGTATCAACCTTCCCGACCACTCAGGTCTTCTGGTTCTGGTCTGCTCTGCATCCCCAGAACCAGAACCAAACATGGAGAAGCAGCTTTCAGTTTTTATGCTCCACAAATCTGGAACAAACTTCCAGAAAACTGCAAAACAGTCGAAACACTGAGTTACTTTAAATCAAGGCTAAAAACCCGCCTGTTTAGAGCTGCCTTTGATCAGCAGTAAGTAGAACATTGAACTATATTTTCTAATTATATTTGCTTGATGATTTTTATGATGTGAAGCACTTTGAACTGCTTTGGTGCTGAAATATGTGATACAAATAAACTTGAACTTAGGAAGCAGGAGGGGCTCATGGCGGTACTTGCTGGTGGGGTTTTGCTTTCACTGGGGGCATAGTTACACTTTAATTACAAAATACCATTTTTCACTGATTTAATGTGAGATTTGCATGCAGTTTTCAGTCTTTTAGTATTGAACCTTTTTCAAACTAAGAAAAGGAGACAAGAAAAAGGAGGGAAGGAAGGACACAGAGTGAATTGAGGAAATTAAAAGCCAAGAGAAAAGAGGAAAGGGAATGAAAGACATGAAGACGGTAGGAAGGAAGAACACAAGAAAGCCAGATAAGTCAGGGAATAACAAGGGAAGGAAGGTTGTAGGAATGAAGTAAGGACAGAGGGAAGAAAGAAAGGTTGAAAACAAGGAAGGAAGAAATGTCAGACATGAGAATGAAGGGAAGGACACAACAATAGGGCAATCGGATCAGGAGAAAAGTCTGGAAAGTATTTTTCAATAGTCTTAGGCTCCGTCCAGATCCGGCGTTTTGGGAGACCACAACCGATCATTTTTGTAACCAGGTTCCTGAGTAGTTAACTTTCAAATCGCCGGTTTCACGTTGGTGTGCTGATGGGAACCGCATCTTTCTCGAAACAATGACCTCGTAGCTCCAGATCTCTCTCTCTCTCCCAAGTCCGGTGTTGTCCGGTTTTCCGTGGCTGTGTTTACAGCGCCACCGACTGGCCTGGCCAATACCTACCTACTACAGCGTTTTCAGTGGTGCTGCACCCTGGCATGTGGACGCACATTTTGTCTTGTTTCCAAAAAATTACCACGTTCATCTCCGTGTGGACGAGGTTTTATTTTCATATACCCTACTTATGCAGACCTCAAATGCCCAAATCAGATTCCCAGACCATAGGCACCCTGGAAGTTGGACCGGCTGTACCGCTGAGGAGAGAGATGTCTGTTTCCCCTCCTGGACCCGACCTCGGACAAACAGAAGCCAATAAATGGATGAACACCAGGACCACGCTGTCAACAGAAACAAGAAAGGACACACAACGCTTTCCGTCTGGCAAAGGACTAAAATATAATTTGATACAATACATTTATATTCATACATTCAACAAACCAGAAAAAATTAAAACAAGTGCCTGAGTATTAAAAAGGAAACAGAACAACAAACAAAAGGAGGAATTTTAATTCACATCAAGTCGCGTTCAAATAGTCAATACAGCAGCCAAACAGGCAATGCGATAGTGTTCCAAGGTACAAAATGTTGTCCAGAAGAAAGACGACTCTTAGCATAATTGTAGAGCATCCACAGTCATATATTTTTCTTTGTTTATACAGAAAACAGTATCAAACATTAGGCAAAGTCATCTCATGACAAAACCATGAACATACGCATGCATTTAAGATTATTATTTTTTTTCCCAGTTTGTTTCATAATATTGAGCTTGCACACAAAGGCAGACGGGTTACAAAACCAAAACCACATGTTGGTTGTATTCATTACGTATTCACCAGAGAGCAAGAGGGATCACCGTGTCAAGGAGAATATTGAGATGCCAACAAGGTTTCATGGCCATAAATCAATGTGGCTGGAAAGGCTGTTAACACTTAGGGAAAACAGAGGCGTGATGGGATGAATTAAAGATTTTAGTTCACAGCTGCTATAAAGGTGTGATATAAGGGGGAAAAAAAAAATAAAAATAAAATCAAAGTAATTGGATGGGATCTAATAATTCAAACAGTAACAACAAAGAAGCTGTGGTCGGAGGAGGTTGGATCATTAAACAAGGGGACAGCAGTGCTGCTCGTAGCTACCGACCGGCTGTAATCAGTGAGATAAAATGATGCGATCACGAAAACAGTCGGCCGCGCTGACGGCATCGAAACGCTCCTGAAAACAGACGCGTCGGGCCCCGATCACCGGCAGGGACCAGACGCTGTTAGCTAAATGACGAGTCTGGCAGGAATGCTGATTTTTTTTTTTTTTTTTTTTTGGTCAGCCTTCTCTTCTTTGTCTGTTTTACAGCGAGCGTGCAGTGGAAATTTACAAGAAGTGTGGCAGTGTGTGGCCATGCAGAAAAGGTCGCACTCCAAGTCGTAAAATCACAAACACATGACATGCATCCCAACCTCCTGAGCCGGGTTTGGAGTCTTTGCAGGGGGTGGACCGCGGCTGCAGGGTGTTAAAACTCAACATAAATAATTAAAAACTCAATTATTTAAGTTCTGGTCAAACATAGGAGCAAGCCGACAGACGAAAACCTCTAAGCACTAAGGTGCACATTCTCTGACGATTCACTGGGGAATAAGAAGGTTTATAGACGTACATTCTGTCCCATACAGGTGAGTCAAACGCAGGCTGCAGGTGTGTTAAAAACTCTGCCCTTCGTATCAGTTGAAGTGATTTTACCATTGATCTGTTCGCAAATTCTGCATTTGTTTTTGTCTTTGCAGAAACAGATCACTGTAAACAATGCATGCTTTGATTATCAAGAATACTTTCTTGTATTTTTTTGTGTGTCAGTGTTTCTGCAGGCTTCAGTAATTTCAATGTAACACTTTTTAGGACCATTCTGATCTAAACTTATTACCGAAATTAATTATGAGAAATAAATGAGAAACTTTGAACATCCCAACTTAAAGCTGCAATATGTAACTTTTATGAAATTTTTTTTTTTTTTTTACATATTTGTTAAAATTATCAATATGTCGTGACAGTATAAGACAGATAACCTGTGAAAAAAATCCAGCTCCTCTGCCTTCTCCCAGTGGTCCCAGTACGAACTGCAGAAATACGCCACTCAGTCAGAAACAACCAATCAGAGCCAGGAGGAGGGTCTTAGCGCTGCCAATCACCCGTATGCGTATGCGACGTATGCGTCGCTCACCCCCCCCCCCACCGATGACGGCGGATAAACAGTTTTCCTGGAACGTTAAGTTGTTTCTCCACCATTAGCACATTTAGCAGCGGGTACACGAGGGTGATTGGCAGCGCTAAGACCCTCCTCCTGGCTCTGATTGGTTGTTTTCGGTCGGGAGCGGCGAATTTCTTTTGACGGCAATAGTAAAAGCTACATACTGCAGGTTTAAAGCTGCAGTACATAAATTTAACAAAAAATGTTTTATCCATATTTGCTAAAACTTTCACCATGTCATGACAGTTTGGTCTGAAACAGATAATCTGTGAAAAGATGGAGCTCCTCCACCTCCTCCCTCAGCTGCTATTGCTGTCTAAAGAAATGCTCCGCTCCCGACCTGAAACAGCCAATCAGAGCCGGGAGGAGGGGCTTAGCACTGCCAATCACCCTCATGTTCGTGCTGCTAAATGAGCTGATGGTGGAGAAACAACTCACCGTTCCAGGAAAACTGTTTATCCCTGTTATCCGTGGCCATGCTAACTAGCAATAGCATTAGCAGCAGGCTATGTTGTGAACCAGCTGTAGTGTAGCAAATATGTAAAAAACATATTTTTCATAAAAGTTACATACTGCAGCTTTAACCTGCCGAGTTCCCTGAACAGCTTTTTTAAATTGTATTTTTTGCATAACTTTGGCTTTGTTGCTGCGAATGGCAGACAATGTGTGTCTTTTTAGATAAAATGTAGTTTTTTCATGACTTTATTTTTCTACATTCAATCGCTTAAACTAACGAGAAAACCTTTTTTCCATTTTAGATAGCTTTTTAAAGAAGCTACAATTCCATTTTGGTGAAGAAATATAAAGTGAACTGTAAGCTTAAATTGTTCCTTCTCTGCTTTTGGCTACAATATAAACCTCACAAGAAATTACTGACAATATAAACCTACAATAAATATACACACTCCCATGACAAAGGAGCTGATAGTGAATAAGCCAGTTTTAACTCAATGTCTTATGCTTCCCTGCATCATGGGGCTTGTAGTTTTCTCACAGCGCAGAAACCCCTACATCCCCTAGCTAGACCTACAAATCATAGATGCCAATGCCACCAGAATAAAAAAGAAAATAGATGGTATAGGAACGAATAAAAAAAAAAATATATGTAGTAAATATAGTTTCAGAGCTAATATTAAAAATCTGGGTGTATTTTTGAGTTTTTAAGGCCTAATCCAAGAATTTTTAATTTTACGATCTTGCAGAAACCCCGTCACCTTTCCACACTGTTGGTGAAAGCCATTTTCAACAGTGTAAACACTACACTGTAAGCACATTTGGAGCTGTCCAATCAGGCGGCATCAAGAGTTCGAGAAGTGATTTTCACCAGGCGGGTCCCCACTGCATGTCACTCTGCTGCTGATTAGAGCCTCTGAACACAACAAACCGCAGTTTCAGGATGTTTTTTTGTTTTCTGAGCCTGGTTATTGTCGATTTTCCCACCTCTGAGTATCTCAGAGGGTCCCTGTGGTTTCTGCCTTAATCTTAAAGGACATATTTCATCACTTTTCTAACACTAAAAAGCCATTTGGAAGCTGGTGTGTATAAATAAATTTAGATGCATCATATATGGAGTGATGATGCTTCATATGGAACAGTTTTAATTATCGCGTTGACAAAAACAACCTTTTTACTGGGAGTGCTGAATAAATGAGTTGCTGCTTATTGGAAAGACAGAAAATGGAGGGAATGAGCACTCCTACTTTCCCCCTAAAGAATCTCTATGTGAAGGAGACAGATTTCTCTTCATCCACCAAAAACAGCGTTTCTCTAATCAAAACATCTCTTGCCCCATGACATGAGTCGTTTTCTACAAGATCTTGGATTAAAGGGGAAAACAGCACATGGCTGAGGGACGAGGACAGAAGATGCCACATGTGGGACGAACTGTTCACTGCTGGATTTTAGTTTTATTAGCCCGTCAGTAAAAATCATCTGCTGAAACCTGGCAATGGCGTTTTTAAGTGAAATCATAAACGCTCTCTCAAAATGTTTCCGCACAATAATCAGCTTCAGCTGCAACTCGTTTTTTTTCCTCAGTGTCTGAGCCAAATGAAGGACAGATCATTTACCAGTATTTTGACTTCTCCCAACCGCAGCATGTGGAGCAGTAGCTTAAAGTGACTTTTTTGGGCCGAGAACATGTTGTGAGAACAGTAACTGCAGGACTCACAGACAATAGTCATGTTTCCATCAAGGTTTTTTAAGTGCAATTTGAAGCATCGCATTAGAAAACGTTGATAAAAATTACGCTATTTGAAATAACTTCCTCAATTTAAAAAAAAAAAAAAAAAAAAAAAAAAAAGGTTTTACATTCTCTTGAGTTGGTTTTGGGGTTTTTCGAATAAGTGCTGATACTCTAAAGGGGCGATGGAAACACATTTATAGAATAAGTTGTGACGAACTTTTACCTCATGCGATCAGCTGTATCTGCTGACGGCATCCAGTGCGGCGTACAGCTGTGGGGCGTTACGTCGCGGTGGTCCGGTATTGCCTCAGCCACGTCGGGCAATTTTACCAATCGGCTCAACAGCTTGAATCGTACGGCTCTGTCGTACGCGCATCGGTGACACCAAACCTCTCTGCCACAACCCTGTAGTCTGCACAGGTGGCCAACTGCGTTTTTTTTGTTGCAACCGGAGGTCGTCTACTTGTCATGGGCCCAACGAAAGGACCGACACTCTGAAATGCTGCAGCCAAAGGCTAGCTGTGAAATGTACGTCCACTATGACCTCCCAGAATTCGTGAGTACGCGTCTCTCCCATGAGTATGGCGGCCATCGTTGTCGCATGGCTCTTACGGCAAACATTAGAATGGCACTGCTTTCTCTACGTCTCAGGACAAGATCGCCAACACTCGTTGACTTGACAGAACAATTACAACTTGCCCGACAGCAACACGTTCCTGAAAACCTGTTTTTCTTACATCTGTGGTTCATAATAGCTTCCATCTCCTACTTCCTGTTTATTACAGCCATTTGTAAAGTCAACATCTCACAAAATTACGCTTTGCATAAACACGCCTAATTCGCATTTTCTTTCTTTTTCCGACATTTTAAAAGTTCAATCAAAATTTGTATGACAATTGGACGGAAACGACGTAGCTATTGAGTGATGTCCTTAAAATAAGGCTTCGATAGTTATGTTCATGTAGCCAGATCCAGCCCGCCACAACTATTTATGTGGCCCTCTAGACTCTGGAGAGCCACATAAGCTGACCTTTAAGATAACAGTTGTGTGCTTAAATATTTTATCAGTCAAATTGAATCAGTTTTCATTTGTATAGGACCAAATTACATCTGTGAAAAGTTAAAAATTACATTTTAAAGGGGAAGTATTATGTACTTTCCAGGCACATAGTGCCATTTTACAGCACAATCCAGCAATTGTTACCTTCAGTTGTCACAAAAATGCTGAATATATCAAATACGACTTAAAAGAAATCTGACTTTGTAATTTAACATCTTGAAATTGGGCCTCTGTCTCTTTAAAAACTCCTGCTCTTTCTGAAACTCCGCTTCTGGAAGTGATCACACACACAACAGCGCATCTCTATTAACCCTTTCACAACATTTTTATCAGCGTTGCACTGAGAAGTAAGCGCGTATAATGAGCTCAGCAGATGCGCGGTTCCACCAGGTGCTAATTGCTGCTGGCTGGTCTGAAGGAGCTGAGTGGGGAAGTCGCGGGGGAGGGCTGCTCTGTGAGGCCGAAGCTCGGTAGCTTACAAAATGCACCTCGAAGGTGGAGCTTTATCCACCCAGGTGTTTTGCGCAGCTGAATGGTTGCCACGGGAGATTAAAGGATTTCTCACACATGCATGAAAGAAGAAAGGCAGCACTCCAGGTATGTTTTTGATGAGCTCAAAAAAGTAAAATTTACATAATACTGCCCCTTTAAGAAGTACTGATCAAATGCAGAAAAACTATAGTATTATTACAGTTTGTTACGGGGTAGTTTTATCAGTACGTTCTGCCACAACTGGCCCTTCGAGGACGTTCATGACCTTGATGTGGCCCGAAATGAAAATGAGTTTCACACCCCTGGTGTAGTGCCATAGGATCCACGTGAGAACAACCACTGCACAGCTCGCTAATTTGAAGTATCCTGGAGATACAGCTGTTGGAAGTGGGAACACATCAGTGTCACAATGCTGCTCAGAACTGGAGCACAAGTTACTGCTTGTATGTCATTCACCACTGTGGAGACTTCCCACAGAGTGCTTTTAAATCCCTGGGGAAGGTTCTGGTCTGATAGGTCTCCAAGCCAGAACATTTCTCCTTGCTTGATGCTTTAGTCTGTTGTTCCATGTGTAACATCGCCACTCTTTGGCAACTTTCAGCTGCCCTCTGATTGGTTTCTACTGTTTACACTTTTTTTTTTTTTTTTTTACACAATTCTCAACTTTGGACATGGAAATCGATGCAAATTTCAGGAGGCGCACACCAAAAAACACACAATGTGCCTTTTAAGGCAAACCACAGACAAAATGAGACACTTTTAATTAGTTTTATTTGTTCGACGGACCACCTTGCTCTAGTTTGACTCTCGACAGCTGCTCCTACAGACCTTTACGTTTAAAAGCTACTTAATATCTTAAATGGACAAAAACACCATCCTTGTGCATTAAATGTCAAAACAGCTGCCTGCTTTTAAAAAAATGTGAACCCTCTACATATCAGTGATGCCTGACTACTGACCACAAGTGGATAAATGTTTCTGACAGGATTTGCTGATTTCTGACTCCCAGATTAATTAAAGCACTTTTTATCTTATTCTTGCACAAGTCATGACCTGATTTACTCTGAAGCTTCAAATCCTGAAATTCAAAATGCAATGAACTGATTTTTATTTGTTTGACTAAAAGGATGAAAACTTTTCTTCCCCGGACATTTGGATTATTCCAAAATTTATCAGCTCTGTAGATAAAAAATTGGATTGAAGATTCATTGGAAAATTCAGGTAGGTTTTTGTCATGTCAAGGAGAAGCTCTTAATTTTCTGTCAGATTCTTTAGTCAACCCAAGTGTTTATCATCTATTTCCATATTTTGACCTCAAATATTCTGCCAGATTGGACCAGATTAGGATAATAATGTTCAGATGACGGTTCTTTAGCACACTGCAAAAACACAAACTCTTACAAAGTATTTTCGGTCTAGTTTCTTGTGCAAATATCTTGAATACACTTGAAATAAGACAAAACTAACTTACAAGTAACTTTTCAGCAGATATAGGAGCTGGTTTTAAGTCAATAATTCCTCAATATTGAAGAAAAAGTTCTAGTTATAAGTGAAATAATCTGCCAGTGAAACACGATACTTTAACTTATAAAATTGGAAAAATGTCTTGTTCCACTGACAGATTATTTCACTTATAACAAACTTTTTCATGAATATTTAGGAATTATTGACTTAAAACAAGCTCCCATATCGTGCTGAAAATTTACTTGTAAGTCAGTTTGGTCTTTTTCCAGTGTATTCAAAATATTTACTAGAAACTAGAACAATAATACTTGGTAAGATTTTGAGTTTTTGCAGTGCAACGACTGCTCAGTCTGTTGTGTAAAACTTTAAATCAATAATATTAAATGGCAACATCTTCCCACACAAACTAAATGTCAGAAACAAGCTGATGAGCAAATGTTCGTTTGATACGATGCACATTAGGAAGTATTTGCTACTCTTTTAGTTTTTCTTTCACGTTCCCGCCTACATTTCTGCTGTATTTCACATAGTAAGGTGGTTCAGGGATGTTTTGTTTCTCTCCTCCTGCTTTATGTTTGGTGAAATTTATTCAGCTGCTGCAAAAGGCCTCATTAAACAGAGAGCATTTGCTTCTTTTATCTTCACTGATCATGCAAGAAAGCTGAAAAGCTTACGAGTCAACAGCACAACCCCCCCTCTATTCTCCGTGTTGACTCGATATCTTGGAAATGAGAATACATCAGCAGCCGTGCAAGTCGTGTTTTTAATGTGCAAATGTGGAAAATATAATTTGAGCCCTGTTGACAGGAAGAGTATTCCCAAAGAGAGGACTTAGGTGTCCAACGTGAGGAAAACCGAGAGAAGAGCTGAGGAAATGCAGGCAGGGGAGGGGGGAGATTGTCCGCTCGGGTGCGGTTCGATGACAGGACGCGGGTCTTCAGTCGTTCAACGAGCCGGGTAGCTCATTGGTCAGCGTGTGCCAACGTTCAATTTTTTTGTCCTTGTTTTTGAGGCAGTCGAACCAGTGTTTGAGCCTCTCTCCGTTCGCGTTGATGCCCAGAGAGACTCCACCTAGAAGGTGATGCACAGACAGGATGTTTAAACACATCTGCAACTAACGATTATTAGTTATCGATTAATCTGTCGATTATTCTGACGATTAATCAGATTTTAAAAAATGGCCTCATTCTGCATATTTTTCATTTAAGTTTTTTTTATACATTAGAAATACATTAAAAGATGCAAAAAACCCAAATAATTCCAATCCTATTTTAAATAAGAAAAGAAACATTTTACAGCATTCCTTCAGGAAACGCTTGATCATTTGTAGCAAAGGACGCATCTGCAACTGAAAGAATGCTTCTAACAATAGTTCTAAGCTCAGAGGTTTCTGCTTTACCTAACATCAGTGCTGAGCTGTTGATTATTTTTTGGCTTAACCGATTAATAATTGGATAGAAAAAGATGTTTAATTGGAGATTTTACTAAATTTGAACCAGGTGAAGCTAAAAGTTTGCCACTTGAGGAGTTTACGGACCAAGTTTTTTTTTTTTTCATCCCAAATGCAAAATGTATAATCTTTTTGTGCATTTTTGGCTTAATTACGGCTCTAAGTGTGTTGTTCTTTCAGCAAATGGCATTTTTTTAGAGTCTGTATTCTTCAGTTCACGATTAATCAATTGAAATGTGCTATACAAATAAACTTGACATGACGTTCTCTAATGAAGCTGAGGCCAGAAACAGAACAGCTCCATTTTTACTGAGATAAATCACACATAGCAGGACTCTAATTACGAATTAAGTGATTACTGCAGACAAATGCTTCCACTGGATATCATTTCATTCACAAATGCACTCCAAAGATACACAGTTTGATCACAAAGTGGGACCAGACGGGTGTGTGGAGCCTTCAGTGGTGGGCACACTTCCGCTAATGTGCTAATAGCGGAGCTAATTTTTAGCTTAGTGCTTTTGCTAACTTTGAAAACGTTTAGCACACTTAGCTCCCTCTAAATTATTTTTTCTGGATAAATTCTGAAGCTTTCAGTTGAATAAAGTTTTGGTGATTAACTGTTAATAATTCTTCAAGTCGTTAGACGTTTATATTCATGCTCTTATTCTGAAGTCGGCGAAGACTGTTTGTTCAGCAGTTTCACTTCCTCTCCTCACTTTCTCTTTTTTCCATCAACTTTATTTAAAACAAGAAACATACAGGAACAAAATAAAACACAAACAGTGGAAAACAAGATATAAACATAAATACAATATTTAAGAGCATTATAGAACATGTAGATTATGTCAAAATTGCTCAAGGGTTGTAGTCTTTCAAATTTAAACTGAAATTAGTGCTTTAGCATTAGCTTCAGCTAAATAGTGTGTTGATGTAGCGCTTTAGTGCCAGAGAAACTAGTGTTTATGATTACTACTTTAGGATTAGCACAACTAACTTTTTAGTTAGTGGTGCCCACCACTGGGAGCTAATACAAATGTTTAAGCACGTTTTTAAAGGTGATGAAGGTTTGTTGTTTAGGGAGGTCTTTAAATGAAACTGAACAGATGGAACCTCAGCTGGACAGAAGGTAAGATGTGCTGCTGGAGACCGCTCCATTTATTAAACCCCTTCATCTACAGCAGAAACTGGAGCTGATGGCATCAGACTCACCAATGAAATCGTTTGACTTTCCTATGTCGTAGTCCCACACGGTGACCTCCAAGGTCTTCTTAGTGAGGTCTGCATATTTTATGTCGTAACAGAACTCCTGCAGGGGACAAGAGAAAAACAGCTGTTAGTACAGACTTACCTAATGCATACAGACTTGTCATCCCTTATTCTCTTTGTTATTATCAGTGATTTCTGTGATCTTCCTAAAGCGCTTTAGTCTTTTCAAACAAGTTTTTTCTTTGCTTTTTATGTATTTCAGCCCAGTACCTTACTGTTTTCAGGGAACATTATGCAGGAAAAGGCTCTAAACTGTCACAAAGACACAGTTTCTTCCAATTTCTTTAGATAATCATATGATCTATCAGTAGGAAGATGCTTGTGATTATTTTGGAATAATTAGGGGTCATATTATTTTGTTCACAAGAATCAGTTCGCCCAAACAGGAATCAGAACCATAGTCAATGGACAAAAAGTTTAATATAAAATCTTCAGGATGTACATTTAAATGAAATTATACAAATGATTTCAGTATTTTTACAGAATATCTTTACAATTTAGCAATATACAGTGCAATATATACTTGAGAAATAATATAAACACAAAACAGAAGCAGGTTGGGAACAAATGGCATCACACTGGAGCACAATAGGAGTCTGAATTTGCTAACTGGTCAGTAGTCGTTTTAAAAAAGGTTGTCCTTTTTAGTTTATTTATTTGAATCAATGAATAATCCAAACAATAGAGGTTTAATGATGGAAAGTATGATGTATGATGTTCATGTTGAACACAAGGTAACATTCTGGGGTTTACATTAAGGTTTCTGCTTGACTTTAATCAAAGCCCTGATGTAGGAGAGGATGCTGGACTCTGACGGAAAGGCCGAGAGGTGATGGAGGAATACGGGCACCAAAAATGTCAGAGGAAATGTCAGGCTGCTGGCTTGTGGGAGGGTTCAGCCATTTGTATATGGTTGGATACATTCGAACTGAACCACCCTGCACCCTGACATCCAGAGGAAATAGAAAAGCATTAAAACAGCTTCAACATCCTGCACAACCAGAACCTCTAAGGCGAAGTCAAAAGGTTTCTGATAGAAAAACTGTTTCTTTTGGTTATAAAGATGATGGTGATGAGGAAAGAAAAGGGAAAATTTGAAGAACGATATCATAAAACTGTGCATCTTTTAGCTTAAGATAATAACTCTCCAAGGGGTTGCTAAAGTAAACAAACAAATATATATTATAGTTTGCATTGTAGCTGATTTGAACTGTCGTTCAGTCAGCTGCTGAGCACACAAAAGCCCCAGACGAGCCCTGATCTCAGATGGAAAAGATAAAAATATAAATAAAATAAAACCCAGCTGGAGCTGCAGGGGTTTTTTCGGGTGGTGGGGAGGGCGGTGGTTTTTTACCTCGTTGAACTCAGGATTGAGAGTCTTCTTCTTCACGGCGGTCTTGTGTTTCGACTTTTTGTTCTCGTCAGGCTTCAGGTACCTGCAGTAGAGAGGCAGAGGAGAGGGAAGCTCACTGCTTTTGTTTCTGCAGCCTGACATTACAAAGTAACAGTTGTATTGTTCTGTCCTCCAGGGGGTGCTGTGGTAACACCCTGAATTTCGGGACCCAGCCACATTACAGTATATTATTCACTTTAAACCACCTAATTAACTTATTTTAAGAGCCTCTGGCTGGTATTAGAGACCATTTATCTCAGTCAGGATGGACATTTTATTTTACACATGACTGTTTTAACTGTAAATGTTTATTATTATGTTACTGATGGGTTTATAGAGGAAAGTGTGCGTCACCTCAGACCAATAATTTATTTCAAACCTTCTCAATAGATGTGAATGCAACAATAATAGCGTAGAATATGTAATAAACATATATCATTCTCAAGTTGCACCTCAGCCACGTTTTCTGCAGCCATTCAACAAGCTCCTCGTATCATTCTGGCTGGTTAATGCGTAGAAGATTAGTTACCACAACTACACAGATGATACACAGCTCGATATCACGATGGCACCAGGTGACTCTGAACCCATCAAAGCATTGAACAGATGCTTAGAACAAATCAATGCGTGGAGGTGCCAAAACTTTCTTCAGCTGAACAGAAACAAAACTAAAGTTATTATCTTTGGACCTAAAGAGGAACGAACTAGAGTCAGCGCGCAGCTTCAGTTATTGCAGCTAGAAACTAGTGATCAGGCCTGAAATCTGGGTGTAGTGATGGACTCAGACCTGAACCTTCAGAGACACATAAAGACAGTTACAAAGTCAGCCTTCTATCACCTGAAGAACATTTCCAGGATTAAAGGACTGATGTCCCAACAAGATCTAAAGAAACTTATCCTTGTGTTTATCTTTTGTCGCACTGATTACTGCAACAGTGTCTTAACAGGTCTGCCTAAAAAGTCAATCAGACAGCTGCAGCTGATCCAGAACACTGCTTCACATTCTCACTAAGACCAGGAAGATGGAGCACATCACCCCAGTTCTAAAGTGCTTACACTGGCTCCCTGGAGTTCAGAGAATAGACTTTAAAATACTTCTGTTAGTTTATAAATCACTGAATGGCTTAGCACCAAAATACGTTGAAGACCTGTTGTCATCATATCAACCTTCCAGACTACTCAGGTCTTCTGGTTCTGGTCTGCTCTGCATCCCCAGAACCAGAACCAAACACGGAGAAGTAGCATTCAGTTTTTTTGCTGTACTAATCTGGAACAAACTTCCAGAAAACTGCAAAACAGCCAAAACACTGAGTTCCTTTAAATCAAGGCTAAAAACCCACCTGTTCAGAGCTGCCTTTGATTAGTAGTAAGTAGAACACTGATAAACACATTCAGTGTGTATTGATGATTCTGAATGTTTATCGGTTGTTTCTCAGTTGGTGAGTTTATCATGTCTTTATGAAGTAAAGCACTTTGAACTGCCTTGTTGCTGAAATGTGCTATACAAATAAACTTGAACTTATTCTGTCCACTTTGTACAGAGGTTTTGTACCACTGGCAACAAAACAGACCCACAGCATGATTCTACCACCACCATACCTGACAGATTTCTTAGGTCTGAAAGGGTCACCTTGATTCTTCCAAACAAACTTCTTATCACTAGTAACTCAATTTTTGTCTCGCCTAACCATAACCCCCCTCCCCCCAAAAAAAGCATTTCTCCCTGTAGTAGGCTGAGAACTGATAGCCTGAAGGTCCTGATTTTGAAGCAGGGGCTTTATTCTTGGTCAGTCCATGGTGACATAAAGCTGGCTTTACCATGGACAGCAACATACCAGATTTCCAAGCTTTGGTTGAGGGTTCCTGGGTTTTTCTCGAACATCCTTTCATCTAAGGGGCACCGTGTGAGTCAGATGGTGGAAACATGGACACATCTGAGTTAATTCAAGTGTTTTAGAGGTACTGTCATGACATTGATGCAGATTCCCTGTCATCCAGGACCTGATGTTCCGAACGTTCTGTTCATGACATCCTGTCACTACAGATTTTACCAAGAACTCTTGACACTGTTCGACCAGTGATATGAAGTCACGAGAGGCAGCAGCTGTTCCATCAACTAGTTTTCTCAACGATTTCAACGTTTTTAGCTAAAAAAAAAATCGCTAAATTTATGCACCGCCTGTTCGAATACATGGAAAAAGTGCCAGGTGAGGCAGTGGTGAGCTGTGCCTAACCACTGGCGGTGCTGTGTCACACACTGAATGAAGCAGACAGTTGGTGCATGTCCATTGCTGTCTCTCTTTATGTCGCCAATATACTTATTTAAGTACACATGTTCTGCACATGATGACGTTTTGCAGTCTGTCTAACATATGTAATGGATGTGTGTGACATATTGAGTCTTTCTGATGGGCCATAACTACGCAGGGTGAGGCAGAAAGTACCGTGCCGCACTGACAGGCGGCAGTGCAGAGCCCCATAGGCACAAAGGGAAACAGACGCTCTTCTACGAACTGAAAACAATCAGAAAAATACAGTCAGAATAGAACCGTTCCAAGACAAGTCTCATCCTTGGCAATCATCTCCACTGAAGCAGCCGGACTATCAAACAACGATGATTTTTTTTTACAGCAGAGGTATTTGTGGAGAAGGATATGTGCGTGGACCTCATGATACATGATTCTCCATTTTAATAAATGAATTTAAAACAAAACAGATAAGCCAAAAGATATATATATTTTTAAGAAATAAAATGTGACCTTAAAGCTGAGGTATGTAACTTTTATGAAAAATATGTTTTTACATATGTTAAAATTATCATTATGTCCTGACAGTATAAGACAGAAAATCTGTGAAAAAAAAATATCCAGCTCCTCTGCCTTCTCCCAGTGCTCCCAGTACTAACTCCAGAAATACACCACCCAGTCAGAAACAACCAATCAGAGCCAGGAGAAGGATCTTAGCGCTGCCAATCACCCTCATGTACGCGCCGCTCACATACTCCCCCCGCTCTCTGCTTCGCTACAGCTGGTTCACCACAACATAGCCTGATGCTAATGCTAAGGCTAGTTAGCATGGCCACCAATGACGGTGGATAAACAGTTTTCCTGGAACGGTGAGTTGTTTCTCCATCATTAGCACATTTAGCAGCGCGTACACGAGGGTGACTGACAGCGCTAAGCCCCTCCTCCTGGCTCTGATTGGTTGTTTCAGGTCGGGAGCGGCGCATTCCTTAAGACAGCAATAGCAGCTCATGGAGAAGGTGGAGGAGCTCCATCTTTTCACAGATTATCTGTCTCAGACCAAACTGTCATGACATGGTGAAAGTTTTAACAAATATGGAAAAAACATCCATCCATTTTCTTCCATTTATCCGAGGCCAGGTCACGGGGGCAGAAAAGCATTTTTATAAAAGTTATATTCTGCAGCTTCAAGTGAAATATATTTGTATAAGTAAAACAACCAAATGTTTCAGTTAAGGTCAAAACTGAAATATAAGCATGTACTTTCAGGTTTGTACATCCAACTCCACGGACCAGACATGAACCTCACTGTGCATCAATGGGCTCGATGGTGTAATCGTGAAAAGAAAATAAACAGCGCAACTAATTACAGAACCATCTGCAGAAACAGAAACTGCGGATTCTTGTTGCGCCCAACGGCCAAGAAGCGGCCCGTTTCACCTCACATTCCTCGTAATTATCGAGGTGTTGCTGGCCTCCTGAAAACATCCAGCAGGGTGTTGCTTTTTCTCTGTTCGCACTGACTGCAGTCGGTGAGTCAGTGCTGAAAACAGATTCTTCGTGGCCACCGTTGCTCTGGGTGCACAGACGTGTGTTTATGAATGCATGTTTGCTTCTGACATTAAAAGGTGAATTAAATGGATTTACCTCACATTCCGCACAGTGGAATAAAGAATTTGAATAAAGAATATCTGGTAATATTGTTTCATTTTGACCACGTTTACAGAGTTTCACAGCAGTAAAATCTGTGCTCACTGGACCCACACTCTCAGTTATTTCCCAAGATACCAGGGAGTCTTTAAAGGAGGCTAAGTGGGTTATTGCTCACCAACTTCGCCCAGGGGGAAGCGGGAGCTGAAGCCGCTGTTGATGAGGACACTGCAGTGACCTTAATTGTTGTCATGTAATGGGACCAGTGACCTCCCCAGGCGAAACAATCTTTGAGCAGAAGTTATGATGCTAAAAAATGTCACTGTGCAAAGCAACGATCCTGTCTGTAATTTCACTGCGTCCATCTTAGCAGTTAGCTTTGATTAGAGCTGAAACTGTTTAAGAGGGTTAGGGTATTGTGTTTTCCAGGCACATAGAATCATTTTACAGCACAATCCAGTAACAATGTTACCTTCAGTTGTTATAAAAATGTCGTATATATCAAACACGAATTTAAAGAAATTTGACTTTGCAATTTAATGCCTTGAAATTGGGCATCTGTTTCTTTAAGAAGCTCCTACACTTTCTGACACTCCGTCTTCAACACGTCATCGTGACAACGCTCCTCCACGATGCCGTTCACAAACGTTCTTAGGAGTGCTGGACTGAGAAGTAGTTCGTATGATGCGCAGTTCCACCAGGTGTTTTCTAATTGCTGCTTCCACTAGTCTGGAGGAGCTGAGTGTGGGAGGGGCGCTCTGTGGGGTGGAAGCTCGGCTTGGAGACTGCAGCTCTGAGGAGCAGCTTTGGGTAAACAGACGGCACTTTGTGTGAAAAAGCATTTAGGACACCTCCGAATGGTTGCCATGGAGATTAAAGGATTTCTCAAACATGCATGAAAGAATCAAGGCAACACTCCAGGTATGTTTTTGATGAGGGAAAAACATTATAGCATGATGTAAAGCTCAAAAAAGTAGATTTCAGCTGCACTACCTGACAGAGTTGAGCTCAGTGCAGGATAGTACAGTGTAGTATGTAGCATGTAGAAAAGTGACGTTTATATCTGTGCAAGTAAAGGTATATTCAAGCTTAGTTTTTGTGCTTTTCATAAAAGGCACACCATGCAATGTTCTTTTGTCATATAAAAAAAAAAAAATCAACCAGACAGCTGCAGCTGATCCAGAACACTGCTGCTCACAGTCTCACTAAGACCAGGAAGACAGAGCACATCACCCCAGGTTTAAAGTCCTTCCAATGGCTCCCTGTAGCTCAGAGAATAGACTTTAAAATACTTCTGTTAGTTTATAAATCACTGAACGGCTTAACACCAAAATACATTAAAGCGCTGTTGTCGTTGTATCAACCTTCCAGACCACTCAGGTCTTCTGGTTCTGGTCTGCTCTGCATCCCCAGAACCAGAACCAAACATGGAGAAGCAGCTTTCAGCAACACTGTTGAAACACTGAGTTCATTTAAAGGGGCAGTATTATGCAAAATCGACTTTTTTTTGATCATGTTATAATGTTATTCCCTCTTCAAAACATCCCTGGAGTGTTGCTTTGATTCTTTCATGCATGTTTGAGAAATCCTTTAATCTCCCATGGCAACCATTCATCTGTGCAAAACGCCTGGATTGATACAGCTCCGCCTTCAAGACACAGCTCCTCCTCAGAGCTGAAGTTTTTAAGCTTCCAAGCTTCCGCCTCACAGAGCACCCCTCCCCCTCTCCCCCGCAACTCCCCCACTCAGCTCCTTCAGACCAGCCAGCAGCAATTAGCAAACACCTGGTGTAACTGCGCATCTGCTGAGCTCATTATGCAAGCTACTTCTCAGTGAAACGCCAATAAAAATGTTGTCAAACAGTTTAAAGAGAAGAAATGTTGTGATGACTTCCTGAAGGCGGATTTTCAGAAAGAGTGGGAGTTTTAAAGAGACAGAGGCCCAATTTCAAGGCGTTAAATTACGAAGTCAAATTTCTTTTAAGTCATATTTGATACATACAGCATTTTTATACCAACTGAAGGTAACATGGTTACTGGATTGAGCTGTAAAATGATTCTATGTGGCCGGAAAATACATAATACTGCCCCTTTAAATCAAGGCTGAAAACCCTTTTATTTATTATAACTGGAACATCGAATAATATAGTTGATGTATTACTTGATTATTTTGATGACAGCTTTTGACAAAATGTAATGTTTATTGCTCGTTTCGTCATTGTTTACTATATTATGTTTTTATGGCGTAAAACACTTTGAACCGCCTTGTTGCTGAAATGTTCTTTAAAATAAACTTGACAGGACTGAAAGTTGAGGAGTTCAAGTGGTGCAAATACTTTTGCAAGGCACTGCATCCCTGTTTTCCCAACAGTGGCTGCATTCCCTGCGTTCCTCCTCAGTCGGTGAATCTACTGCAGCCTGTTCCGCGTCCTTCAGGCTTTGTCGAGATTTTATCCTCCTCAGACTGTTGAAAAATGTTTTGCCAGCCTTTCCCTTCTGAAACAAGTCCTGCTTTTGTTCTCGGGGTGTGCACAGCAGAGTCAGAAATTAATTGCACTTCCATTGCTCAGCCAGATGAAAGACTTGGGGAAAAATGTTCAGGTGCGATAAATGGGACTCTCCTTCAAATTGCAGCCCCTCGCCTGGCCTCTTTGCACGCTTGTCTTTCATGCTACTGATAATCACAGGTTGTCTACATCTTTTCTGCTACGACATCAGCTCTGCCAGATAATCCATTTCGACACGTCTACATTGTCTTGCATGAACTCTAAAAATAGCTTTCCAGTGTTTGGATAAGAAGGGAAGTCAATCCTGGTGTGCCACAGATATTTCAGGCTAACATCTCCCCATGTTGTTTGGATATTTACATTTTTGGTTGCTTTACTGTGGGCAGATTGTCAAAAAAAACAAACAAACAAAAAAAAAAAAAAAAAAAAAAAAAAAAAAATTAAAAAATAAAAAAAAAAATAAAAATTAAAAAGCTGGTATCTTCACAAGTCCAAGTCAAGTCTCAACTAAATTAAATAAACATTTTCTCATCAATGTATGCCATAAAGTGTGCCGAAAACACCGGAGGAATTCAGAAGAACTCAGATCCTTTGTCCTTAACGCCTCGTCACGGTTTAACCATTTATGCCATTCGACCCAACATTGACACCTGTTTACCCGTGTTTAGGGATGGGAATCGAGAACCGGTTCCGTTACGTGTTACACTGCGTGATCTGATCTCAGCACAGTTGTCTTTGCAGCTGGAAGGTGGGTTTGAATCCCAGCCGGGGGTCTCCAGGAACTCCATCTTCCTCCCACAGATCAGAAACATGACTGCGAGGTTAATTCGTTAGCTTAAATTGTCTTTAGGTATAAATGTGTTACTTTGTTGCCCTGTGATGGACCGGTGGCCTCTTCAGATCAGGTCCTCTGGTTCTGGTCTGCTCTGCATCCCCAGAACCAGAACCAAACATGGAGAAGCAGCTTTCAGTTTTTATGCTCCACTAATCTGGAACAAACTTCCAGAAAACTGCGAAACAGCCGAAACACTGAGTTCCTTTAAATCAAGGCTAAAAACCCACAATGTTTAGAGCTGCCTTTGACCAGTAGTAAGTAGAACATTGATTAATATTTTCGATTTGCTTGATGATCCTCATGATTTTGTTGCATTGATATTTACTTGATGATTTTGCTGATGATTTTACTTGATTGCTATTTTTATGATGTAAAGCACTTTGAACTGCCTTGCTGCTGAAATGTGCTGTATAAATAGACTTGAACTTCAGGTTTGAAGGGGTTGCTGGTGCATGTCTCCAATGGTCATTGTTTCAGAGGTGGCGTGCACCCTGGACATGTCGCTTGTCTATCACAGCCACCAGAAACAACACGGGTAGAGATGGGAATTGATACGAATTTATTGATACAGATTCCGTTACTGATTCTCATTGAGTTAGGAAATAGACCCTTCAATTAAAAATATGCACCATGTTGTATTTGATTCAAACAAAATTAAAGCTTGCTTGAAAAATAAGAATCTCTCTGTCAAATTAACATCTTAACATGAAATCCAACATTTTGCACATCATTAGTTTTTGTGCAAATAAATCTGCATGTTTCCCTTTTCAGGAAGGATCATTCAAGACTTAAAGGTTGTTTTCAAATGTTGCTTTTAATCTGAACCTCATCGGAACCCATATTCTGATTTATTGAACATGACTGTAAATGTTAATATGAGACGGAGATTATTAATACAGCAGGGCGCTAACATTAATAAAATAACCAGGACCTGGAGGAGTTTAACTTTACCTGGGACATTCATGGCAGGAGACTCTGTGCTGGAAGCTCCGCCCCTCGAGAATCACTGCCGTCACCAAACACTTTACCTTTGTACAAATTATCTGTTTAGGGACGTTGGAGGCATTTCATCCGTTTACTGTGATCTAAAACTCTGCACATGTTGCAGCCAGCCCTAAGATCGTCTTTTATTGTGAAAAGTAACCACACTTTGGAGCGATTCTGCTGCGACGCCATCTCAGATATGTTCTAAGTCAAAATACGGAGCGTGTGCAATACGTCATCACGCAAATACGTCAGACGTTGTTGGAACCGACAAGCGGAATCGTTAAGCAGGAAATTTAACGACTCCAATGAATCGAACGACTGGGAGCCGGTTCTCTACAAGAACAAACTCCATGAAAACCTGAGATGTGTAGAAACTGTTGGCCCCTTTAAATCCGGATTGAAAACATCATTTATTCAAGATTTCTCATTAATTTCAAACATTGTTTTGTCATCTAATTTCTATCAAGCCTTGGCTGTTTATCTGTTTAATTTTGCATTTTAGCAACTTTTTATTCTTACTTATTATTTGATAATTGTATTTCTTGTCTTTGATGTAATTTTCCTGCTCTTTATTTGTTTATTTTCCTGTAAACACTTTGAATCACGCTGAGCAAGCTGGTTTGTAGCATTTTCTCATTCGAAACATGAAGGAAGACTCGTTGCATTCACCGATGTCCCTTGTGGTTTTCATTGCAACAATTTCTCCTTTTGTCAGATCAATGTTTTCTTTTCAAGAAACAGATCCGTCAACAGGAAAAGAAAATCTGTAATTTAAAAAGGAAAGTTAGAAAGAAGACGTTAAAAGGAACAAGAATGAGAACAGGCAACAAACAACATGGCCACTGATAAGGATGTGAAACATGAAGGCATTCTGTTGCTGCTTATTCAGTTAGAAGTAATAACATAAATCGAACTCTAGTGCTTATATCCAAAAATACAGCAATATAGATACATTTAAAAGGTTAATTTCAAGATCCAATGTATATTTGCAGAAGATTTTTGTGAGAAAGCAGCTCAATATATTGTGAAATCTTCTCCATAAGATGAGCTGAGAGCCCCGTTTTCTGTTTGAGGGGATATGCAGGTGTCTGAATACTGACGTTTTGACATAGGGGTCGGAGAAGCCGTTGGCGTCCATAGCAGCAAGGTGAGCGCAGCGTATGATGCCCACTACCAGGCAAGACTTCTGGGTGTTGTACTTGAGAGAAATCATAATCCGTCCCCGTTCCTCCAGAGACTTGTCCTCTGTCTTGTTGACCTGAGAAGAAAAAACAAAAATAAAAAAAAGAAGATTTAGTCATTAACACCAGATATTTTAGAGACATCCACCAACCCAGACCAGGTGCAGATGATCATTGTTACTCCTCATTTTGAAGGAGGCTTGTCCCGCCTGAACCTCAGACATTTAGTGGGGTGTGCTTCCACTGCAAAAATACAAAATCTTACCAAGTATTTCTGGTCTAGTTTCTGGTGCAAATATCTCGAATAAACTTGAAATAAGACAAAACTAACCTACAAGTAAATTTTCAGCAGATATAGGAGCTTGTTTTAAGTCAGTAATTCCTCAATATTGATGAAAAAGTTCTAGATATAAGTGAAATAATCTGCCAGTTGAACAAGACATTTTAATTTATAATATGGGGGAAAATGTCTTGTCTTACTGGCAGATTATTTTACTTATAACTAGAACTTTTTCATCAATATTAAGGAATTATTGCCTTAAAACAAGCTCCTATATCTTCTGAAAAGTTATTTGTAAGTCAGTTTTGTCTTATTTTGAGTGTATTCTAGATATTTTCACGAGAAACTACACAAATCTAGGTAATATTTTGTGTTTTTGCAGTGCCTGACTGTTGAAGCGAACAGGGCTGGATTATCCAACATGGGCCCAGGGGATGCTTTGCTGCAGCAGCAGGTTAAATCATCATCATCTACTGCGTATTTGAAGTTGTTTGAGGAAAATATGAGACCATATGAAACCAGGGGTTGTGTTAACCGAATATTTTCCATCTTTGACTGTTTTTTTTTAAAATCGGTGATGGAAAAATCTGAAGGTTATCCGTCATTTTGACATTACAATTCACTCCCCTGACCACGTGGTGCAGACGTGCAGACATTTTCAACTTTATGCGCAGAGTACACATCGTGGAGGCGACCATCTGAGCATCATCTCAGACCTGGACCCCCGTACATAATGCATCTCGCTATCTGGGAGCTGATAGTGCTTTGAAAAGTTATGAAGGCACCTGAATCGCTGGTGCAAAAGGAGCACATGCTGTGGGATTTCCTCCTGCTGAAGCAAGTACTTGTGGGGATCAAGAAACCCCTCGTTTAGAGAACCTTGCCGACTTCTGATCACTTCAACTTGAGAAATGTTCCCTGATTTCAAAACTTTGGCCGCGGTGATGCTTGTACTTCCTGTCTCCAGTGTGGTGGAGCGCGTGGATTCAGCCTCCAGAACAACATCAAAACCCCCATGAAAGTCATCTGTCCGGGCACAAGTCTACAACCTCATCACAACCGTCTCTGCAGCAGCCCCTCTTGATATATTTGATTTGAACGCGACATGTCATAGACCGGCGGCACAATTCAGGTCCATGCGGACTAGGAGGAAGTTGTGAGACTGTGCGTTCAGGCCACAGCAGGTGAATGATTCATAATTTAAGTGTGATTGTTTAATGTCATTATTTTTAAGTAGTTAAGTAGTTTTTTTGGACCCCGTCAGTCAAAATGACAGACAATGAAAAAGTCTAGCACAACCTCTGCTTGAAACATACCGGTAAATCCACCAAAGACTGGGTGAGCGTTGAGAAATGAGAAGTCTTCGGTCTAGTCAAAGCTAAGATCTTGGTTTCATTCAGATGCATTTGGGGGACTTTAAACGAGCTGGAAATGCAAGAGCCCAATCAAATGTCTCACAGTTGAAACTCTTACCAAGTATTTTTGGTCTAGTTTCCAGTGCAAATATCTTGAATATACTTGAAATAAGACAGGCATGACTTAATAATTAATAATTCCTTAATATAGATGAAAAAGTTCTAGTTATAAGTGAAATAATCTGCCAGTGGAACAAGACATTTTAACTCATAATAGGGAAAAAGGTCTCGTTCCACTGGCAGAATATTTCACTTAAAAACAGTACTTTTTTTTTTTTAATCAATATTAAAGATTTATCGACTCAAAACAAGCTCCTATATCTGCTGAAAAGTTAATTCTGAGTTAGTTTTGTAAAACTATGAAAACAATATTGTTTTCAGTGTATTCAAGATATTTGCACTAGAAGACCAAAAATAATTGGTAAGATTTTGTGTTTTTGTAGTGTACAAACTTTCCACCAAATTGATGCCAGAGAGGGACGGGTAGATGGCCACAAGAAGCCTCTCAGCCAATGGGTGTTGAACTTTTTCCTCTAGGAAACACATTTTCGCTGCTATCTTTGGTTTAACAAAATCAGGTTTTATTTTTGTTGTTTGAATGCAGTTAAATACAAAATAGGTTAGAGCTCAATATGCAAACGTTTTTTAAATAAAGACCGAGTTGTCTTGATCTTGTCACATGACTAAGTTTCTTCACTTAGAGGTAGTTAGCACTTTACGAGTACACTTTTTAAACATGGTGGATATCTTGAGAAGAAAATGATAGATATGGAGGGTAGGAGATGGTGATTGAAAGGCACGAAACGACAATGAATGGCTATGAAACTGTTAGGAGAAAACAAACTCAAAAACAAAGCAAAAATATCTGTTTAAAGAAATATCCAGAGAAGTGTAGCTGGAGCCTCAGATCAACAGGTGCTAAAAGGTCAGAATATTTTGCATGTTGTGGGGAAAATGTCTAATTACTAATTGCTATCTTGACATTTGTAGATCTTGAATATCAGTCAATCAGTGATAGACTGATTGATGCCATTTCAAGTGCTGAAGATGAGTCAACAACCTTATCAAAAATAAATTTCCCAGATTTTGAAATAAAAATAGAAAGCATATTGTAGAAAATTAACCTTTTTAATATACGCATCATTTTTCATTTATTCCCTTCCTTTAATCATCATGTAGGAGAAAACAGACTGACACATGCGTAACACCAACATGGGGGTTTTCTATGAATGTTTTTTAGCCAAGTATCAGTTTTGTCCCTGAGGAGGACTGTAATATCAAACTGGCTGCCTCTCTGATAAGTGTCTGTATTAGTCACGTCGTATAACCACAATCCCACTGACATTTGTCTCAGTCCACAGATGGCGTGCAACTTGGAAAGTTCACACGAGGCACGGAAAAGAACGAGATTTAAAATTAGTTGCAAAGTTTTATTTTTTCCAGCACAGTGACGGCAGGGATGTGACTGACACCGGTCCGAAGGATGACCAGAAACCAGGCTTTTAAAAGCAGGACACACATAATGGGGATCGCGACAGAGATGTCAGCAAATCATTTTCTCCAGTGTCTGATGATTCATCAAATGTATGCCATCTAGTCTGCATTTATTTAACACACGAATAAACAATGCTCTTTATCAAAACTTTAATTCAACATGCCAAAAACCGTTGCAAACTGTGAATTATGTTGAAAAATCAAAAAAAGATGTCATATTTACCCTATCGGTCAAGCGGAAATGTTGTAACACCTGCTCGACTGAAACAAACAGGAAGTGCTTTTATTTTGAAGAACTGTGGGTGTCTGTGGTTAAGGCCATTTGGTGTGTTCATGTTCTTTCCATCTACTATGCTAGTAGCAGCAGAAGACGACTGGCTTCTGAGGCTTCTCTTCATCAGGACGCCATCATCTAAATCTAAGCTACGTTCACACAGCAGGTCCTGATGGTCAATTCCGATTTCTTGCTGTTATACGATTTTTGTGTGTGTGTGTGTGTGTGTGTGTGTGTGTGTGTGTTTGTTCGTTCAAACGACTAATTAAACGCGACCACAATCAGACTTCTGTGTGAACGGTTTACGACCCTAAAGCGACCCGCATGCGGGGAAGAATGTAGATATCACAAAGCAGCGCTCTGTTTACGGAAGTAATAATGGCCGCCGCCGTCTATAGATCGGTTTTAAAGTTGTTCAGAGCCGACAGCATCGTCACAAAATCAAAACAAGACGAAGGAAGTTAAGAAGAAAACAACTAATAGCTACGGCCTTTTGTGGAGCGTTGACAGCAGCTTCTGTGGAGAAGTCTGTTTGGAGACCAAAGCGATGCGATGCGTTTTGGTGACACAAAATTCTTTCATAATTTCATAATTATAATTTTCAGCCACTGTCTACGAGTGAATTTACTGCGTCTCGCTTCTTCTGGTGAAAAATTATGACACGTCTCACATCAGTGATGTAAAAGTTGGATTTAATGAGACACGATTGCTCTGAAAGCAGACGCTTTGAAAACAATACGTATCTGATTTAACTCCACATATGGAAGAGGCACAAAGCTGAACTGGGTCGCTCAGACTTCTCATTTCTCAACGCTCACCCAGTCTTTGGTGGATTTACTGGTATGTTTCAAGCAGAGGTTGCGCTAGACTTTTTCATTGTCTGTCATTTTGACTGACGGGGTCCAAAAAAAAAATTCCATCATAGTCTGTTTTTACCCGTCAGTTTTTAATGTTATGACATAAGTAGTATTTAACTTTTATTGATTTCAACTGATATTCAAGCTGAAGATAGAATCCACATCGTGCCATCACACATCAAGCAGATGAATATATTTTTCTCCACAGTGACTTGTATGGTTAGTTTTGTCTTATTTCAAGTTTATTCGAGATATTTGCACCAGAAACTAGACCAGAAATACTTGGTAATATTTCATGTTTTTGCAGTTCCAGCTGCTACGTGGTCAGTGAATGAGAAAGAACAGAGACAGCTTTTATTTTGAAAACCAAGAAGTGCCATTGTTGGTAATAATAACGTCCCCCCGACCCCCAAAACCAACTCAATCAACCACAACTGAATAATTCAAATGTGAAAAGGAAGGATTTAAAAACGTGAAATGTCCACTTTAAAGTTAATTTTACTCCCGATTTTAGATCAACTGGTCCAGTTTTAGGCTCGATCGCTGAATCAAGTAGACAATAACGTGTATAAATCATGTTATATGGATGTAATTTAACCTTTTATGGCTCTTCACACGGTACTCTAAAAACACTGTGGAGAAAAATAAATACTTCAGCGTATAGAAATTACAGGCCTGGAGCCCCTAAAGAGGGATCCGAGGTATTTTTCTCTCTCTCTGCAATGCCCACTGACTTAGAAATGTAATCTGTGAGCAACGCCATGGCAGTTGCCGATTGTGTGAATATGCGCTGGGTTTTCCTTCACCTCAGCTCTTTTAAGAAGACCAACATTATTATTATACAGAATAAGGAAGTTTATATCAGCGGAGAAAATGCACGGCGGCTTAACAACTTCAGGCTTATCAAGAGCCGCCTGAAAGAGGATGGGTCGGGCGGAAATGTGGCCAGGGTTTGATTTCTTTCGCTCTGTGCATTAAAAGGGTCTTTTCTACTTCATAGGTGCGCCATTATTATGATAAAATGTATTTACCGAGATGTTGGGTAAACAGCCATTTTACCTAAGCTTTTCCAAACAAATTTAAACTGATGTTTTTAAACAGCTTTTTTCTTTACACAAGCAGCCAGACTTTATATTCTTTAACAGTGGTCTTGATTCATACATCTCCATGATTTCTGCAGGTCTCGTTAAACCTTTTCTTGGGAGTTTTGCATCTTTCGGTCTCGTTCTCAGTCCAGTCTTTGTGCCTGGATGTGACAGTTTGCTGCGTTGTAAGTGGGGAAAAAGAAGAAGAAGAAGAAGAAGAAGTCAGGCCTTAAAACAAAAATCAACAGCAGATTAAAAACCATCTCTCTGGGAAACTGAGAAAAAGAAGCAAATTTCCCAGGGACCCCCAACAAAAAGCTGCTCAGCTGATTGTAAAGAAGAGACAACGAAAGACGTTTTACTACGAAAGCATCTGTCTGGGGCTCAGAGTTGTTCTATATAAAATATATATGCACTCTCATAACAGCAGGTTTGAAGGAATTTAAAGCTTTTTCTAGACAACGGGGGAAAAAAACCCCCGTTCATTCATCCAGCCACCGATGGCGCTGTAATAAAAGTGCTTCACATGGCTGGGGTGGAGCCGTCTGCCTTTTCCATCTCAAAACGCGAAAACTTAATATGGCGTTACCAAATTCAGCGATGAGTTGCTTGACATTCAAGCTGTTTGGATCCTTTTGTCGAGGGTTGTTAATTTGACTGTTTTAAATGTGTTTAGGTCCCGTTTTGCCCGTTTTACCACTTTAGATTTCTACTCCAGACGGCTGGAAATCCACATTTTCAATCCGGTACAGACAGAATCAAGGAACAAAGCGGCTTGTTGCTTACAGCTACTAAACAGATTATAATTTGATTATTTAAAACAGTGTTTGTTTTCTTACTGTCATTATAAACAACACAAAAAGACAACAAAAGGAACAAGGAGTTAAAAAAATATTCTTGGATGAGGAAGGGGTAGGAAGCTTGGTGAGAAGAGCACACAGACGCTCATGTCCACAGCCATTTGTAGGAGACGTTGCTCAGCAATGCGTCCCGTGGCGTTCACAGCAGGGTACTAATCAGAGGCCCCCGGGGAACCGACTCTCTCCACATGAATCACAGATGACTTTTACAAAACGTCTCCATGGACCTGTGGGCCCGCCATCTATCTCATCTGGCATGCCAAGATGTTTCAGCCGCAGCCTCAGTTCACTGTCACATCCTCTTAGCCTCAGTTTTCTCCCGAGGAGTTTCCACAGTAAAGATCTGTTGCTTCCAGCCTCTTAGTTTTCTTCAACGGGAGACACCGAGGTGTGAAATCTGCAACAAACTGTGGAGGTGCAAGAGGAGAAGTAAAGCATCACTAATGAACACGTTGGATGGCTCGTGCCTTCCTGGAACCTGACGGTTATTTCTGAAACAAGTGTCACGATCCCTTCTTTTGGACTTTTGCTCCAGTCATTTCTTTGCATTGATTTCTTATTTTCCCTCTGTTAGTTCAGTTACTTTTAGATGATGTTTACTGGTTCCTATCCTGTGTCTTATTTTGATTAGATCAGCCTTGTTTTTTGTTTTACTTTAGTTCAGTCTTTTCTTGTCATTTTAGTTTATTATTCCTTGTGTCTAGTTATCCTCTGCTACTGTTAGCTCCTTTTTCCTTGCTCCTCTGCTTACTCTCTCTCTCTCTTTAGTCTCCCTTCTGCTCTCTCTCTCCACACCTGCAAACTGTTAGCCGATCAGCCCCAGTCCATTGTTCCAGCATTCACACCCAGTATTTAAGCTCCTCTCTTGCTCCCACTCCTCGCTGGTTCCTCCCTGTTACTTACCAGTTTTCTTCCCCGTCGTGCTCCGCTGTTTTTGCTCTTTGGATTCCTGTTTTTGTTTTGCTCTGGCTTCCTGCATTCCCTGTGGTTTTGTATGTTTTTTGTTAATCATTTTCATTAAATATTCAAAGACTACCCTCTGCCTCTCTGCATTTGGGTCCACACAACCAACCAACCAAACATGACAACGAGTTGCCTTTGGAGACAGAGCGTATGAGGTGACCGGTAGCTTACTTTGCTGGAATTCAGGTAACTTTCCTTGAGAAAGTGCAATACTATGAGGTGACTTGTTATGTGTGCCTTTCATGCTGTGCTCAGACCGAATGCGTTTCGTGCGTCTGAACAAAGCTGGGAGGAGCCTCTTGACTTTTGGTTGTTTTCCTCTGCCGGTCTCTTTGTACAATGGCGGATGAAACTGAGAGAGAGGCTTGTCTTTTGTGCGTCGAAAAGGCGTCCAGCGAGTCAAGTTGAACACTTGTGCACTTTGAAGTCGGGCTGGGCGATAAATCGATTTCATCGATTAATTGAAGATTTAATTTTTGGAAACACTGAATTTTTTCCCCCTAATGCACTTCGTGTGTTTCTGTAGTTCACAGTGATGTCAGCGCGCCCAGGGCGGCCATCTTGTTTGACAAGCGTGTGTTACAGTTTCTTTTTATTTGGACTTTGAGTTCAGGTTGACTCTAGGGCAGAATATTAGGGCCTGGCTAACAATTTTTAAAAATGAAAATAGAGTCACAATGTTACAAGAATACAGACGTAGTAATACGAGAGTAAAGCCATATGACAAAGTCGAAATTATACGAGAATGATGTCTTAATATTACCAGAATAAAGTCGTAATGTTTGCAGAATGAAGTCGTAATTTTATTAGAATGTCAACGTGAAAAATTAAAAAAAAAATAAAATAAAATAAAAATCCAAGTTTTTTTTATTTTATTTATTAAAAAAACTTTTTTCTCATAATTTTAAAGACGTTCTTCTGGTAAAACTGCATCTTTATTCTGCTAATATCACTATATTCCTGTAATTAAACAACAATTCACATAGCCTGGCCCTGATGCTCCATTGCACAGCTCACAGAAGGGCTGACTGAAATAAAAGTCACTTTTTGAAAATATTTTCAGTCATTAATTTCCTTAGAAACCTTTTAAACTACTTTGAATAATTAATTGCGCAACTGTACCGATTGATAACTAGATCAAATGGAATGTTTGTATTCAACTAGAATTTCAACTTGCTCAACTAGCATAAGCAAAATAAACTTTGCGTTTCTTCCTCTGTGGCATGAATAGACTGATGTCAGCTTACAGGACATTATCGCCACCTTCTGCAAGGACTGTGACTGGATGAGACCTGAAAACAGGCTGGAGATCCACTTTTGGTTCGGACTCACCAGTTGAGAAACATGGATTTATAAGATGCTTTCGGCGCACTTTGTAAAACTTAGAGGAAACTTAAAAGGAAGCTTTAAGCAAAACTCAGTTTCTGTGAAAATGCCATAATACTTAGAAAAATTTAATTTTAATACAGAGGCGTTATGCCAGTTCAGCAAGCAGTCACAAAAAGTGCCAAAGAAGCTGGTTGCTCACAGAGTGCTCTATCCAAACATGTTAATGGAAAGTTAAGTGGAAGGACAAAGTGTGATGTAATCTCTTAAATAAAATAATGTTCATAGTCTCAATAATTGACACACGTAATACTGAAATATCATGGTACTTATCATCATTTAGCTGTACGGGAGCATGATTAGTCATCCTCCGCTATTTAAGTTTCAGAACAACACAAACCAGAGAAATCAAACCTACGTCAGAAAACGGTCAGCATTCAGTCGAGGCACAGCGGCTAAATGGCCTCTGTTTTCCGCGGACTTTCCATTAATCCACTCCAACATTACCCCCCTGCCATGCTGCTCTGTTCGCTCTACATTTTCCAGCCACTTGTGCTTCGGTCTGGAGGCAAACTCAATTAAGATCAGATGGAGGATGTTTATTAATTGAATTAAGTGCAGAGTATAACCGGACACCTCAATGCGACTCGTAACATCACTCTGATTGAAAGCAGCTTAAGTGCTTTTGAATACAGTGAAACATACATAAACTCTAATTTACTCTCTCGGTAATCTGTGTTCACTGTGTTTTCTCTCTTTATGGGATGCTTGGAGGCATTTAATCACATTTAGCAGAGAATCGTTCTCAGGTCCATTCGGGTAGACTTTTAAAACAAAGTTTTTTCTTATTCTCTCCAGTTCAGCTGATAAAATGCTGATTAATATGTATTTAAATTTCTTTTTAGGTCCAAATATTAGGCTAGAGTGACAAAGAAGTCATCTAAAAGCTACAAGCCAGACTTTTCTGTAAAATTGATCGAATTCACTTTAACCACAGTTTGCCATCTGGGACGGCATACCCTGTTCAGTTTTTCTGTTTGTTTTGTTAGTTGGTTGAAAATTGTAATTTCGTGAGCTTAAACTCAACCTTTCCAAAAATGACACACACACACACACGTTAGGAGTGTGACGCATCTCACTCCTCCATGACTTGGCGATGTCATTTTCCAGATCTCTCAGATTATGAGGACGTCTTATAGGGCTACAAAATATATCGTGAACACATCATCATCATCATCATCATATTATTGGTGCAAAATTTAGATCGCAAACCACTGTTTGGAATGCAATCATTTTTGGCTAATGTATATTATGTGTTATGAACTTGCATTTTTCATGCTAAGATAATGTTTAGCCAGCTGGGCGGAGACTCACAGCAAAATCACAATGGTCAAAATTAGAGATGCACGATATATCAGCAATAACATCGTATCGGCCCATGTTTGTCATTTTTTGTTACATATGTTTACATATGATGTTTCTTTTTTGTTCTTGTTTTTTGAAGTGACCCTGAGTGTTATGAAAGAAGCTTCGAAATAAAATGTATTATTAGTTTTATTAGAACTTTTTCATGTATCGGTAAGTAAAACTGTGCCGATCTTCATAATGGATGTTTATTTCCATCCTGTTGCCGCTTGGGTATGTGTTTCAGGAAGGGGAAAGGTTGACCGTGTGGTATTTCTTTGGTCGTGTGACAGTGATGAAGGACGGAAGAGTTGAGTGTTAAAAGGGCAGAAAAGTATATAATATCAGTAAATATCGGTTATCGGCCATAACAGCAATGATATGATATAATGTCGGATATCGATATTGGCACAGATTTTTATATATTGGTGCTTCACTACTCAAAATGCTAAAGGTCACAGAGTGATGGAAGCATAGGTGAGGAAGAGGAGAGAAGAAAAAGGCCTATATCACGACTGATATTGCTATCGCAATATTTGCCAATGTTATTGCCATTGCAAGATTTTCCTAATATTGTGCAGCCCTAATTTCTTGTCCACCGCCCTCTGCTGGTGAACCCACAGACGTTCTATCGGATCTAGTCAAGTCCAGTTTATTAGCATCGCACATTTCAACAGCAAGGCAGTTCAAAGTGCTTCACATCATAAAAACATCAATCAGGTATACGGCAGAATCATCAAAACATCAAAATCACTGAGCAAAACCATCAAAATTATCTCGCAAATATACATGAAAATAATCAAAATTATCGGTAAAAACATTGATCAATGATTCACTTTATTTAACTGATTTACACTCAAACTTCCACCCTTTGGAGAACCGAGCTGATCTCACCTGGATTTGTTTGCAGATTTATGGTCCAGACTATTAATCAAAGGCAGCTCTAAACAGGTGGTTTTCAGCCTTAATTTAAAGGAACTCAGTGTTTCGGCTGTTTTGCAGTTTTCTGGGAGTTTGTTCCAGATTAGTGAAGCATGGAAACTGAAAGCTACTTCTCCATGTTTGGTTCTGGTTCTGGGGATGCAGAGCAGACCAGAACCAGAAGACCTGAGTGGTCTGGAAGGTTGATACAACGACAACAAGTCTTTAATGTATTGTGGCGCTAAACCGTTCAGTGATTTATAATCTGACAGAAGTATTTTTAAGTCTATTCTCTGAGCTGTAGGGAGCCAGTGTTGGATCAGCTGAAGAGTTTTAACTGCATCCTGTGGACTTCCTGAAAGTAAAGAGTTACAGTAATCTAGTCTTGAAGTAACAAATGCATAGACTGGTTTTTCAGCATCACTCCCAGACAGGATATTTCTAATTTTGACAATATTCTGGAAATAAAAGAAAGAAATCCTAGAAACTCGTTTAATTTTGGGATTTAAATGACATATCCGGATCAAAAATAACACCGAGGTTCTTTACTTTATCATTGAAGGCCAATTTAATACCATCCAGATCAAGTGATTCACCAATCAGTTTCTTTTTCAGAGGTTCTGGTCCAAATAGTTTACAGCAGAACCCTGTGAATTTCATACAACTGATTTCAGCTTAAGCAAACTTTTCACAACTGGAGCGCAATACATGAGACATGACATGTTTTTAACTACCAGTGTGGAAATTTGCTTTTCAGTTAATCACAACCCAAAATTGATAAAAATCATATAAAAACAACATCACCCAACAGCCTTTTACACAATTTATGTCATATAAAAGTAAAATTTTAGGTACATATGATAGCACTCATTTTATTCAGGTCAATTCAACTGGTTTGCCTTTGGGTTTTTGCATGTATGTTGAGCAGAAGGTTAAGATAATCTATTCTCCTATTAGTTTTGAACAAGGGTACTAATACTTTTGCAAAGCAGCAGTGAGATTATATTTGCATACACGTTGCAAGGCGTCATGCAAGGACCCTGTGGAACGTTTTCCTGGAAGTTCAGAAAAAATATTGGCAGCGTTTCAATGACTCTGAGGATGAGCTCTCCTTAGCTGTCAAGGGAACCATTATTCAATGCACCACAGGGAGCCAGTGTAAGGACTTTAGAGCTGAGGTGATGCGCTCTATCTTCCTGGTCTTAGTGAGAACGCCAGCAGCAGCGTTCTGGATCAGCTGCAGCTGTCTGATTGATTTTTTTTTAGGTAGGCTCTAGTCCTGAATTCTGGATAGACTGTTTTAGACTTAATGTTTTTCTGGTGAAGTGTTTCTTTTGTTGATTTACGACATATGTTGAACTCTGTGTCAACTGTGGGGACTGGGCGATTGTGCAAGAGAGGAAACTGAGACATTACTCGAACACACTCCAACCGGAGAGGATAGAGCGCCGTGTTATAACAGAAGGGGTGTTGCCAAGTAAAACAATCTGCAGCCCTGAGTCTTTGCGCCACATTTAGGCTAAGATGTCCTCAGTTTTTGATACAACAGACATTTTAGGCCCCAAGATGCTGTTGTGTTTATTAAAGCCAGCAATCCGGATGAATGCATTTCCCACTAATCATAATAAAGAGGGAAAAACTGGGTATCACAGCAAGGTTAAGGCACGAAGCGATCCCTGGAGCCTTGTATGTATGCAACTGATACCAGATAACAGTTTGGCTTCCATCGTATCTAATCTTCCATATTATTTAAATATTTGAGGTTTAGTTAGAAACTGTAACTTTAGCGTTTTTCTTTCCATCCCTCTCTGAATTTACGTCAGTCTTTGACTGAGCAGGATCAACGCTTTCAAGGGTACGGAGCTCGGACGGGGGTGCTGCACAAAAATCTCCTTCAACGTAATTAGGTTATGTTCTCAGGACGATGAATGTCAGCGTGTTCAGAGAGTCGTTACCAGTCAGAAGCATCGTATACATACTACATCTATTGGATTTTCTTAGACTTAAAGGTTACAACTACTGTCCTCCACAGTCCTGTGAGCGAGGAGAAGCCAGTGTGTGTGTGTGTGTGTGTGTGTGTGTGTGTGTTTACTGGTGCTGCATCAGTTGTCAATAAAACACACTGCTTCCTTGTGTGTCACTACGGAAAAGCAACAGAAATCGGTCATCCTGTTCAATAAATGGAGGTGTTTGATCATAATGACCAGTGTATCATTTGGAGGAAATAGCGGAGCCTTTAAAGCCTGAGAACACCACACTGAGAGGTACGAGGGTGGCAGCATCATGTTGTGGGGCTGTTTCGCTGCATGAGGAACTGGAGGACTTTATAAAATAGATGGCATCATGAGTAAAGAACGTTATGTGCAGTTATAGAAGCAACATCTCGAGACATCAGACTGGAAGTTAAAGGTTGGGCGTAGACTGGTCTTCCAAATGAACCATGACCCTGAGCCAAATGTTTCGCAGGTGTTTAAGGACAACAAATTCAATATTTTGCAGAGGCCATCAAAAAGCCCTGATTTCGTTCTGATGAAAAAGTAGCAGACAAGCTGAAAAGGTGTGTGTGCAAAAGGAGATCTACAAACCTGACCTAGTTACACCAGTTCTGTCAGGAGGAATGGGCCAAAATTCCAGCTAACTATTGTGAGAAACTTGAGGGAGGAAACCCCAAATGTTTGACTCAAGTTACACAGCTTAAAGGCAACGGTACCAAATTATTAAAGGAAATGTAAATGTCTAAATTTGAAGATAGAACTAAAGAACATTTGCTCTCATCATTCTGGCATTTACTAAGTATAAATAACTGCTGTAATTCTAATTTCACTAAAACAGGAAATGTGTCGCCTTATCTGGTATTAGACAGTGAAAAAAGGTTTTATACAGCGTAGGTACGCATTCGGATTTAACTGTATGTAATAAATAAATACAGTCATGTTCAATAAATTAGAATGTTTTTGAAAAGTTTCTTTATTTCAGTTGCTCAATTCAAAAAGTGAGACATGTTATAAAGTTTAATGACACAAACTGATGTTTTCAAACCTTTATTCCCATCGATTATGATAGTTTTCTGCTTACAGCAAATGAAAAGACATTTAAGATTTGAACACATCAGACATCAGACCAATAAAAAAAGATTTAGGTTTAATGAAAAGTATATTTAATACCTGCTTAAAGGTTGTTATTTTTGAACTTTTAATCTGTCAAACGAGCCTCATTGGAGCAAATCTTCCAAATTTCTAGAATATAACTCTTCATATTCAATAAAATGGAATATGTGTTTTAAACATACTTCTAAATCAAGCCCATATTCCTGTATTACATTTTTTTAATGTAATATAATCTTAAATGTCATGTTTTCATAAACTGAGCATAAAATCATCATAATTAACAGAAATAAAGGTGTGAAAGTTTCAATCTGTGTGCAATTAATCTATAAAATGTGGTTCACTTAGTGATGGAGTTACTGAAATATATAAACTTTCCAATTGCATTCTAATGTATGATATTGACACTGTGTGTGTGTGTGTGTGTATATATATATATATATATATATATATATATATATATATATATATATATATATATATATATATGGATGAAGAAAGGTTGTTCAGTGTAGTATGAAAGGCTTATGAGACAGAATCTTGAACAATGGTAGAATTTTTTGCAATTTCCATCAAAACAGAGGGACACAGAAAAATTAAACCAGACAAACTCAATGATTAACCCCTACAGTTAGCAAAAACAAGTCCTTTGCAAGTAATGTAGGGTGTCTGTTATTACGGTTTAATTAAATCATTTCATAGAAACTGATTCTTTTTCCTTGAGTTGAACTCATGACAAAACTAAAGCCTGGTTTTCGTTATTTTCAGTTTGGTCTCGCCATATCTAACTTTCTGAATACTCAGTTTTTTTATTGTGAATACATAAATATTGAGGTCTTCTTTTTCTTTCATTTTTTTATATATACTTCACATATATTTAATACTTTAAAGTGGAAGCCTTTATTTAAATTTGATTTTGCAGTATGCAGCAAATGCTAAAGTATATTCTATATACAATGTACTTATAAAAATATGTTGTAAAAATATACATTTATATAAATCAAAGGTGGATTAATCATTTAGATTAATCAGAAAATGAGTGGAAATGATTTACTGAAGCAAACAGTGGCAGGTCTAAGGGTGGAGCTTTCAGGTCAGGCCACAGTTTTTACACACTGGAGTATTAAGCTAAATCCCATCCAAACTGGAAATAAAGGTGTTATTTTGTGAAATAATAGGGACAGCTGGAAATAACAGTTCTTTTTTAAGAGTAAAACCATTCATTGTTCAACTGATGTAAGGAAAAAAACAAACAAAAAAACAAACAAACAAACAAAAAAAAGAAAACAGATTTATGACCAGATTCAGTAGCTGATTTTTGCTTCAGCACCAGTTGGAGGAGCAGAGTCTTTGTGCCAACAGGTGTTTAATGTCTGCTCTACAAATTTGTTTTCTATGTAATCATGGTTAGCCGATACATATAAAATACAAAATTAATGAAAATTATAACAGTGGAGACTGTCAGACTTTTGTTCTGCAGTGCTCCTTTCTGTCTCGTTCCCGAGCTGAACGCGCCAGTCAAAGTGCTCCACTGTTTGGCCGAATCCATCAATAAGACAGACCCTGCGAGCTGCTGGACGAGATGATTAGATGGTTGGTCCCAACCGGCTGCTCTGACAGACCTCTTTATCCGAATGCCTTGAGCTTTTACCGTTCCTATAACCAGTGAAAATCAGAGCTCAGCATTGCTTCTGTCCGTTATAGCAGCAAAATGGATCAAGAGAACTTCAGAGGACCTTGTGGTCGAACAGAAGGACGACTGAATAAAAAATGAAATGACAGGCTTACTGAGAATGAGGTTAGGAATAAAATCTGTTTTTCCTCTAAAGAACATGCAAATATTGATGAAAACGTAATGGTGAAAGATCAATTACATGACAACGTTGATGGATGTTTAAATGCTTTTGAACATTTGAGAACTGATCAAACAGACGAACAATACTTTAAAGCTGCAGTGTGTAACTTCTATGAAAAATGTTTTTTTCATATTTGTTAAAATTATCATTATGTCGTGACAGTATAAGACAGATAATCGGTGAAGAAAAAAAAATCAAGCTCCTTTGCCTTCTCCCAGTGCTCCCAGTACTAACTTCAGAAATCCACCACTCAGTCAGAAACAACCAATCAGAGCCAGGAGGAGGGGCTTAGTGCTGTCAATCACCCCCATGTACGCGCTGCTCACACACTCCCCCTGCTCTCTGCTACGCTACAGCTGGTTCACCACAACATAGCCTGATGCTAGTGCTAATTAGCATGGCCACCATAAACTGTTTATGACGGTGGATAAACAGTTTTCCTGGAACGGTGAGTTGTTTCTCCATCATCAGCACATTTAGCAGCGCGAACACGAGGATGACTGACAGCGCTAAGCCCCTCCCCCTGGCTCTGATTGGTTGTTTCAGGTCGGGGGCAGCGCACTCCTTAAGACAGCAATAGCAGCTCAGGGAGGATGTGGAGGAGCTCCATCTTTTCACAGATTATCTGTCTCAAACCAAACTGTCACGACATGGAGACAGTTTTAACAAATATGGAAAAAACATATTTTTGTAAAAGTTATATACTGCAGCTTTAAATGTCTTATTAATGCTCGTTCACACCATATCCATGATCTCCACGGCCTTGAAGATCTTACAAATATGACTGGATGTGGAAGATCTAATTCCAGTCTGAAGACAATCATTGCGCTACAGTAGCTTTCGTACTCCCCAAACAGATTATCCCTGCTGCTTTCTTGGTTATCTTCAGAATTTCTTCAAAAACATGGGAGGTTTCTGTACCTCGACCATTAGTGTCATCTTGGCGTTGAAGAGAAAAAAAACAGTTGGACTTTCGTCAGCCTGTAAGTTGCAAGAGAAGATGGATGGGAGTAGGTTTTTTGTATTTACATCGCCAAGCGCCATCCTTTGCAAAACCTTTAGCCTGGGAGGAGTTCTGTGATGGTCCATGTCTCCAAGGGGAAAGTAGCCTGCCTACGACGTCCTTCCACTAGTCACCCAACATGCAGGGCACCCAATCATGAAACTCCTCCCCTAAGGTAGTGGGCCGGAAAAAAAAGGGGGGATTCCTGGACCTTCTCCAGGCTGAGCTGGACTCAAAGCTCAACAAATTGGTGCGCTCCCTGCCTTGGCTCCAGGAGGGTGTCTGAGTCTCATAAGATGTGGATCATTACCAAAAGAGATTTATTTGGAGCCCTTTGGAGGTTTACAGGGCTCATCCTACTGGGAGGAGACCCCGGCAGAAGACCCAGAACCTGTCACTCCTGTGACCCAATCTAAATGGAAGACAACGAATGGATAAGTAGATGGAAGAGCCCAGTAAAGATATCTTGTGAGAGCAATCATAAAGCAATCATGCAAACAAAATCAAAAATTTGTGGGTGTCTTCACCGATCAGTGTGAGCCCATCTAAAATATTTGTAAGATAATGCTGCTTGGGAAGCTGAAATACCGAGGAGCAATGGTACTTGACACGCCATTGGCCAGCAATCGCAAAAGAGCCAATCAAGGAGCGCCATTCATTTTCCTTGCCGCTGATTGGCTGTACCACCAAGAGTGGAGATAAGTAAGACTGTACATGTTAGCTTCTGCGGTAGTGCTAAATTGTTTCCACTGTGCGTATTAAGGCATATTAAGACATATTTGGTGTTTTAACTATTAAAATAGGCTGTTATAAGTGCTTCTAGAGAGGGGTCTCTAATATTTGTGGATTTTAACTGAAGACCTAAAATTTTCTTCAGACAACCAGCGAGGAGTGTCTCCCCAGCCAGGAAGCTCTGAATTACAAACCTTTTCATCAAACAATTTATTTCACATTTGCTAAATTATCCCAAAAAACCTTTTATACAAACTAAGTACCGTATTTTCGGACTACAAGTCAGTTTTTTTCATAGTTTGACAGGTCCTGCGGCTTATAGTCTTCATGATGTATTTTTTGACTGATGCCTGACGGATATGAACCAAGTATTAAACATTACCTTTCAGCAGCCGTGAGCAGAGCTAAACGCGAGCTGAAAGGAAGATGGCCAGAGCTGAAGGAACGAGTCCACAGTTGGGCGCTTGAAGAACGTGCTGTGAAGCTTGTGAACAGTGCAGTTGCGTCTTCACGTCCTGGCAGTTGCCAAGGAGGTGAAGATAAATTACTTTCCAGGCGGGCCTTCTTGGTGCAACTGCTGCAATGGACGCAACCGCTTCTTAATCACCTTGGATTTACTGCAAGCGTCTTCGCTTTGCTGCTGACCGCTCGGAGATCGGTGCATCAGAAACTTCCAGCAGACTTCCAAGCCAAAGCCAGCAGTTTCCGTATGTTTGTCAAAAAGCAGCTGAACACAATGTGTCACTGGAACACATTGCTCCAGTGAAGCTACAGAGCGACTTGTAGTCCAGGAAATACGGTAAATACAAAGAGTCGACTTCATTTATTGAGGAAAAAATGAGATCATTTGTATTTTTTCAGTTGATCTTTGACACTAAAAACACTTGAGTTTGACCAAAAAAAGGCACAAAAACAACAGAAAGGAGGGAACAAACACCTGGAAGTAATCAGTAACACTGCAGCGCAACATGTTGGATTATTTGATCAAAACCTTAATATTTATTTATGCGGAAACGAGCAATTTGGGAAAATCCAGCTTTGTGTTCAACAAACTCTCAGGATCTCTGTAGCAAATTACAAGTTTACACATATTAAAGTCTACAGCTGATTAAATACTCCAAGGACCCAGAGAAATAGCACATAAGTGGCAATGCTGGGGAAAATAATTAGCTTGGTTGTGATCTCTGGGCTGTCAGGCCGCTCTGCTGTAAAAACAGACACGACTCTGTGGTGGAAACACAACAGTTCTTGAAATATTGAAAAAATTAAACCAAAACTAAATAAATAATAATTTTCTGAGCATGAATCGATTCCAGATGCACTGAGGTGAAAGTAAAATCTGTCCGTTAATCCAGTGAATGAAAACATTTTCAGCAAAACAAAGCTTTCAACCTTCAGGCGTGTTTCAGAGAGTTCAAAAGTTACTGCTGAGTGGTTTGGTGCGGGAGCGACCGACGGCACGGTTGGGCCGCACAGCTGTGAAGGCGCCATTAATACGGAATAAAACCAACAGCTTTCAGAGCCACATGCTGATGAACGACGAGAGAGAGCCTGGTTTCAACCACATGGCTTCCTGCACGAGTGACTTGCCTCTGCAGTGGAAATGTTCAGGTACAGTCCATCCATCCATCCATCCATCCATCCATCCATCCATCCATCCATCATCCATTCCTCTTTTTGACCATCCATCCTTTGTCCTTCCATCCATCCATTCTTTGTCCATCCATCCATCCCTCTTTTTGACCATCCATCCATCCTCTATCCATCCATCCATTCCTCTTTTTGACTATCCTTTGTCTATCCATCCACTTTTTGTCCATCCATCTCCATCCATCCTTTGTCCATCCCTCTTTTTGTCCATCCATCCATCCACACATTCCTCTTTTTGTCCATCCATCCATCCATCCATCCATCCAGCGCAGGGCATTGTGGGTAAATGCAACCAAAACATGTCTGGAGCGAGTGGGAGCAAAGACTTGTGGCTTTTATCAAAGACAAATCCTACAACTACTAAAATCTGATGCCGCTCCAATTTTGTTTACATTTCGGGAAGAAGAAAGTTGCTCTCTTCTTCAGACGTTTTCATATCGTTTCCTTTTGTGGTTCTTAGTGCAGCGCCCCCGCAGGCGAGGGGGGGAAACACGTTTTTGAAAGGGTTTGGTTCATTTGACACAGTGCAGCATGAATGCGAACCACACCAGCTGAAATTTTGTGTTATGTTTTTATGGTGTAAAGCACTTTGAACTGCCTTGGCGCTGAAATGTGTTACACAAATAAACTTGACTTCAGAAAACCCAGTGGACCAGAACCAGCAGACAACAATGCACCCCAGAAGATCACTGACTGTAGAAACTGTATAATCTCACCATCCAGCCGTTGGCTCTGCCTGTTTATGCTGCTTTATTCGTTTAAAAAAATCCAACCACACCTCATGTCATTTCTGTACTTTCTACTTTTTCTGACTTTAGAACACAATAAAATCAATTTAGAAATTGAAACTGCTTACTGTACTGCTGACTGAAGTAAAAAAATAAATAAATAAAATCTTTGTTTATCTTTATTGATTGAAGGGTATTGAACCATGAGTTGTGTGTCCCGTTACGCCTCTCGCTACGATGGAAGGTTAAACAGTTTTGTCAGGTTATTACATCTGGCATCATAAACGAAAAATAAGGCGTTTTATTTTCTTTTCTTGAAAAGATTTTTTCCACTGCTGAGCTCTGATTTTGCTGTCTCCTTTGTGAACTATGGTAGCGTTTGACTGCAGCGTCCAATAACTGGTTGCAGAATAATGAACCATTTTCCACCCTTCTGTCAGGGAACAGAGAGCAAACAATGATTACGGCTTGTCTCATTTGTCTGTTACTTTTACTGTCCAGGACGCTTCGACCGCTGCAGTTTTCTCCATCGATACTGAGGGTTAATTTTTCGCTGCAAAACAGCTTGTTAGAGCAAAGAGTACATGCAGATTTTTTCACCGTTTCAAACCACATTTGCGATAAATGCTACAGCAGATGCAAAAGCTCTGCACACCCTTGTTAAAATGCCCGGTTCTTTATTATGTAAAACACCTGTCCCTTTAACTGGAGAACAGATAAGTATGTTAGGGAGACAATAAATTAAAGACTCATTTTCAGCTTTAAGTCTTGGGTGGATGAAGGCTGGTTGATGGAAAGAGAAATGGAGGCGCTCTATATCCCACCAGGACCTAATTTAAACCACAGCAGATTAAAGCACCAGGTTGTGAGCCAATGAGTGGGGTTCAGGAGTGGATTATTTGTTGTGAGAACACGGGAGTGGAGTGGAGTGTCATTGAACTGTGCTTGAATACCCTTATGAAACTGCCCACACAGTTTGTAATTAATGCGGTGTAATTCTGGATCATCGGTGTCTAAAGAACAGCCCACTGAGCCCAGTACACAAAACAGCCGTTACAGATCCAAAGCATATTTAACTGAACTGGGCGGCAACAACGTTTAAAAATTAATAACAGTCCTGGTGAAAAATGACTCCTGAAATATTTATCTGTAAAATCAATGAATTTATGGTTTGAATCCTGCTAATTCCTGCTGTTATAGCTATATAACAAGATATCTTGTTATAGCTGCAGTACGTAACTTCTACGAAAAATATGTTTTTTACATTTTTGTTAAAATTATCAATATGTCGTGACAATTAATATAAGACAATCTGTGAAAAAAAATCAAGCTCTTCTGCCTTCTCCCAGTGCTCCCAGTACTAACTGCAGAAATATGCCACCCAGTCAGAAACAGCCAATCAGAGCCAGGAGGAGGGTCTTAGCGCTGTCAATCATCCTCATGTACGCCGCTCACACGCTCCCCCCGCTCTCTGCTACGCTACAGCTGGTTCACCACAACATAGCCTGCTGCTAATGCTAAGGCTAGTTAGCATGGCCACCAATGACGGTGGATAAACAGTTTTCCTGGAACGGTGAGTTGTTTCTCCACCATTAGCACATTTAGCAGCACGTAAATGAGGGTGACTGACAGCGCTAAGCCCCTCCTCCTGGCTCTGATTGGTTGTTTCAGGTCGGGAGCGGCGCATTTCTTTAGACTGCAATAGCAGCTCAGGGAAATTATCTGTCTCAGACCAAACTGTCTCGACACGGTGACAGTTTTAACAGATATGCAAAAAACATATTTTTGTAAAAGTTACACACTGCAGCTTTAAGTGGTAAAAGAAAAATTTGCAGAATATGCCATTTTTTAAAATCCAATCAATTGAGTAATCAAGAGTATCATCGATTTCTAAACTAATCGTTAGTTGCAGCCCTATTCTTAACACTTTTGACTTTATGACTCCCTTTGTAAAGTATTTTTTTGTTTACCATGTCCAGCATAACAGCACAAACACCCCCCAGTAACATATGTGAGTGTTGAGTTGCAGACTTACTGGCAACTGTTTTTCCAGGCAGTTGTTGAAGTTTTTCACTTGGTTGGGCTTCAGCTTCTTGAGGGGAATCCGCGTTTCCCCGATAAACTCATTGTGGCGAAATTTGTCCTCATCACATACTGAGATCCTGAGAGATGAAGACCAGAAAAGATGGAGGAAAAGGTGGATACAGTGAAACTCAGATTAATGCTTTGAAGCTTAGGTTAAGGAGATCATTATCCTTCAGGGTTCAGGATTTGGTTCGAACCGAAACCTTTAACCTGAATTACAGCCGTGTTGCAGTGCAGCAGCCAAGGAGAGCTTTGTCAGACCCAATCAGGGTGACAGGAAATCATGGAAGCATTAAGCTGTGCACAAATTAAAAGACTCACTGGAGAAGATATTTTTTTTATGAAAAGTGGTTTTATTGTGAAAAAAAAAAATCTTCCTGATTATCTAAAATAAACATTTAAAGCTGAACTGAAACGGGTTTTGAAGCCAACATCAGCGAAAATACAGCCATCAAATATGTTTTTTGTAGAAATTTTAAATTAAGAAAAAAAAATTACTATATTTTTTTTGTAATTTTGAATGTTAAAGAAACCACTCGGGTGCTTTCGGCTTTTTCCGCGACCACCCCGGAAGTGTGACGTCAGCTGTGCCGCCAAGGTTTTCGAGAGTTCAGCGTTTCAACTGCAAACGGATGAGTGCGCATGCAACATGGTTCAGTGCGTTGCTATTAACTGCTCAAACCGGCCAGAAAAACTCTGCCGGAGTTTCATTTTGCAGCTTCCCTTAAGACAGAAACTACGTCAGATTTGGATATGTGACCCGCGGCGTGAAAATTACGATCCGAAGTCGGGTGACCACTTCCAGGAGGATTGCCTCAGGTACCGGCCGTCACTGACGCGGTCGATTGGCTTCGCACTGACAAAGCGGGACCTATTGTCAGGTGCATTTTTAATTATAAAAGAAAGGCAAATGAAGAAGAGGACGTCCCCACAACGAACGGGATGAAAACAATAATTTAAAGTACTTTTTAATTTGAACAACGTGGAGCTTACGTCGAGCGTGAACGCGCTCGCGTCATCCAGGTATGTCCAGGATATTCAGTTAGAGTTCAGTTTGATCTCGATGAAAATATAGAGAGAATCCCTGTGTGATTACAGAAATGTCGTCGTTTTAAACTGCTACTGATTTATTACTTTACTCTCCTGTGAGAGTGCGGAAACGATACTTTGTTAGCCATGCTCACACGTTTTTAACAGTTAGCATTGAGTTAGCTTCGCAGTGCTCTTCAAATGACCAATAAACATTCCAATTAAACCCACAAATTGTACATTGCAAATGGTAATCGGTTCTTACCATCCCATGTTCCAAACTCGGTTGCAATGCGCGCCGTTTGTCCGCCCTCACCGTCCTGATTGTCCGAATCAGAATCCGAAGAGTTTTCACTCAGTTCCGGACGTCCAGCGGTTGGTTCCGGTTCGTATAGGTACGCTTGTACGTCCGTTGAATTCACAAAGTCCCCTGGCATGTCTTCATAAACAGAAAAGGCTTCGTCTTCCATTTCCACAAGTAAATAACCGAACAGTAGCGACGATCTTCGTTCCCCAGCCGCAGCACACGAACTCCGCCCCCCAAAAATCACTCACTTCGGAAATTATTGACAAACGCTAAAAGCAGTTTATGACGGAAGCCGAGAGCGGTCGTACTCGCATGTTTATTTCCCCGATGGTTAACTCAAGATAATGACTTAATTATGTCGTCATAATGACGAACGTTTTCTCGAGATAACGAGATAATTATGTCGTCATCACGAAATAATGATGGCCGTTTTCTGGAGATAACGGGATAATTATGTCATCACGAAATGACGACTGTTTTCTCAAAAACAATGATTTATGTCGTTATAACGACATAACGACAGTTTTCTCAAGATAACGGGATAATTATGTCGTTATCACCTAATAACCAAGGCAGTTTTCTCGAGATAACAGGATAATTATGTCATCATGAAATACCGACGACTGTTAAGTCATTTGATGTATACAACATTTTTGTAACAACTGTAGGTAATATAGTTTCTTAAATTACTAAAATTTATAATTCACAGTTTGAACGTAAAGTCTTCCTCACTACGTTTAAATGCCTTAATGCAGTGACTTCCTGTCATGTGATTGGCTGATTCACTATTTGTGAATCAGCCAATCACATCCAAGCTATTGAAAAGTCGCTGGTGAGTTTATTCCCAGGAACAAGAACTGGACAGAAAATGAGTGAAAAGAAGTTCCAAAGAAAAACGAAGCTTTCTGAAGATTGAAAGAACTGCTGATCAGGACCAATTTAAGACCAGAAGAAACTCTGGCTGCTTGAATAAAGCTATAAAAGTATGAATTCAGGCAGAAATCCAACAGCGGTAAAAGAAGAACCTGCAAAAAAAAAAAAAAAAAAAAAAAAAAGTGAGCTTCTGGTTTCACTTTTCAGCCTGGGATCCTCTTCCTCTTCAGCATTTCATTAAAGTTATAATGGAAACCAATAATCGGCGCTCTCAGCAGACCTACAGCATGCCTCCAATAAATGCAGAGAACGGTCCCTGTGTAAGCACTCTCTGGCCTGACATGACATGATTCACACTCAAGCTCGTGGAGATGAATACTGTTTGTTTCAAGTGCTTTTCTCTGCATAACAAGCAGCCATATGAAGGAAAAAACATGCTGCCTTTCTGCACCCAATGGCATAATGTATGAGGGCTGCAGGTTGCATGCGATGTTGTGCAGTCAGACTTTCAATATCAACAATAGCACTGATAATAGCGAGAAAGGGTTGTGTTGAAATCATGTTTCAATTTGCAGAAATGAATGAGTTGTGTTATTTGGGAAGGTGGAGTGCAGTCCACTGAAATGGCTGATCAGATCATGCCTCTGCATGCTGCTGCTTCAGATGTCTGCTGTAATTCGGGGAGGCAACAGTTCGGTCGATTCTGACGCTCCGCAACACAAAATAATCAGTAACACACACTCATGTGTTTGCAGGGTGCTGATAAGAGTGGCAGTCAATCACTGAGGGTTAGAAACTAAATCAGCTGCTGAAACACAACAGCGAGTCTCTGTGTGAAGGAAGCGCTACATGCACCACGTCACCTAACACCAACTTCTTTAGCAGGAACAAAAAAGGTATTTTGACTCTTAAACACCAAATGAATATTAACAAATTAAGTGAATAAAGTTTAACAGATCTAAAACTGAGCACAGAGGTGGTTTAAACTTGAACGGCATCATCTGCAAACTTCTTTTCCTTCTTCTTTCTTTCTTTATTTCGTTTGAACAATTAAAATTTCAACAAAACAAATACAGGAAATGGAAAAACATGACTAAAAAATGTCCAAAAAATAAGATGATCTGGAAAACAAAACAGTTTGAAAGAGAGCAGAAGAGGCGGTGGCTCGTCCAGTCCTGGATCTGAATATATATATATATATATATATATATATATATATATATATATATATATATATATATATATATATATATATTTAATCGCTATTATTGAAATTATCACCAACTAATTTAGAAATCGATTAATCATTAAGTAGAGTATACAGACTCTAAAACATGCCGTTCCCTGAAAGAACAACATGCTTAGAGCAGTAATTAAACCAAAATTGTACAAAAAAAATATAGATTTTGAATTTGTTTGTAAATATGTTCAACCCAAAAGTTGCAGTTTTAGCTTCACTGGGTTGAAATTCTGTAAAACAAAAAAACAAACAAACAAAATGGTAAGAAAAAAAACAACAACAAAAAAACCAACTCCTATTGGGCAACTTTTGCTGTCCAGTTATCAATCAGTTAATCAAAAAAAAAAAATAATCATCAGATCAACCTGACACAGCACTGATGTTAAGTCAAGCAGAAAGAGCTGAGCTTTTCACATGTTGATGTTAGAAGTATTTAATAGCTGCAGATGCATCCTTTGCTGCAAATGATCAAGCGTTCACTTAAGGAATGTTTTTAAATTATTATTTTTAAAAATGTATTTGCATTTTTGAATGTATTTCTAACACTGTATAAAATAAGCCAAAGTGGTTCAATGAAAGATCCGCAGAATGTGCCAAACCTCCGAGAGATGCTTTAAATCTTCCTCGGAACAAAACAGTTTCATCATCTGCAAAAAGAGCTTACTTGTCACTCTGCATGCACCTTTAATACTGAATAAATAACAAACAGCCCCTTGTGGGACGCCACAAGTAATTATTTAAGCATACAGATGCTGAACTGCAAAAATACAAAATCTTACCAAGTATTTCTGGTCTAGTTTCTCAGGCAAATGTCTCGAATATGCTTGAAATAAGACAAAACTAGCTTAAAAAGCATTTTAACTTACAATATGGGAAAAAATGTCTTGTTCCACTGGCAGATTATTTCACTATCACTAGAACTTTTTCATCAATATTGAGGAATTATTGACTTAAAACAAGCTCCTATATCTGCTGAAAAGTTACTTGAGTTAGTTTTGTCTTATTTCAAGTGTTTTCAAGACGTGCACTACAAACTAGACCAATAATACTAAGAGTTTGAGTTTTTGCAGTGTGTTTGCGTCCACGCTCATAATTTTCCATTTAATCTAGCAGAACTTTATGATTTATTGTATCAAACGCCTTTTTCAGAGCCATAAATGCCCCTGCTGCATGTTTTTTGCTATCTATATATTCCGTTACGTTTTCCATTCACTCCTTCATTGCCATAGATATTGATCTCGTTGATCTAAAGTCATACTGACTCCATTAAAAGGGTCTTTTTTTTCCTATAAATTTATCAAGCCTGTCAATAAATAGATTTTCCATCATCTTGGAAAACTCTGGAAGTAGGGAAACTGGCCTGTAACCAGTAAAATGATGTGTGTTAACCTGCTTTATGGGGATAACTGTTTTCATTTTCATGTTGTAATTGTTAGCTGGGCCTTAATGCACGTTTGTCTCACTATGCCACCCAACCTAATCGCAGGATTTCATGCGTCCACTAGAACAGCTATATTTCAGCGAACTCCCAACATCCTCCTCTGTACTCGCTGCTTCTAAAACGAAAACTGTGCATATGGTTGCATAACCTACCTCCACCACTTGATTGCACACTGTTAACACTTTGGTGCAAAGAAGGGAGCCAGCGGAGGTGAAGTAACGCTTGAATTACATAAATGTGTCATAATTTTCACAGGGAGTTAAAAGTTTTTGGCTTCAAGTCTTTCCTTATGTGTCGTTACTGAACAGAAAGACAACAATAAAAAAAGCCATTTAAGCCTCCCACCTGAGTATGAGAGTAAAAATATTCTGCTTGTTCTGATTAGGAGCTTTCACACATGCAGAAACAAACTGGGTAAACAGGAACGCTGCCCATTTAAGGACCTAACAGGCAGTTGTTGAGTAAACACGTTAAAAGGGTTATTTATCCATGGAGGCAGGAAGAAAAACTTTACCTCACTTCCTTCTTTCTTGGTTTAATCTGATTCTTTCCTTTCAGTCTCTTTTCTTCATTCTAGTCTCTTCCTTCCTAATTTAATTCCTGTAATTTACTGGAATTTTCCTCCTTTCCTTTCTGTGATTTCTCATCATTTCTCAACCTTACTTCTCCTTTCCTCTTGACTTTCATTATTCCCATGAACTCCAGTTGTTTTCTCATTTTTCCAGATATTTATATACTTCACCTTTTCTTTAAAATATTATCTGGACACACTGATCTTGATGCTGAGCGTACCTGAGAGTTTTGCGGACCATATCCTCGTCGGTGATGCCGTAGTAGGTCAGGGTCTCGTTCCAGACGGGGTTGAGAGTGTTGTGCAGGGTCTTGGTTCTGAGTTTATTCGCCTGGAACACAAATCACACCCTCTGCTTAATGCTCATGATTGAATAATGGTTCCCTTGACAGCTAAGGAGAGCTCATCCTCAGAGTCATTGAAACGCTGCCAATATTTTTTCTGAACTTCCAGGAAAACGTTCCACAGGGTCCTTGCATGACGCCTTGCAACGTGTATGCAAATATAATCTCACTGCTGCTTTGCAAAAGTATTAGTACCCTTGTTCAAAACTAATAGGAGAATAGATTATCTTAACCTTCTGCTCAACATACATGCAAAAACCCAAAGGCAAACCAGTTGAATTGACCTGAATAAAATGAGCGCTATCATATGTACCTAAAATTTTACTTTTATATGACATAAATTGTGTAAAAGGCTGTTGGGTGATGTTGTTTTTATATGATTTTTATCAATTTTGGGTTGTGATTAACTGAAAAGCAAATTTCCACACTGGTAGTTAAAAACATGTCATGTCTCATGTATTGCGCTCCAGTTGTGAAAAGTTTGCTTAAGCTGAAATCAGTTGTATGAAATTCACAGGGTTCTGCTGTAAACTATTTGGACCAGAACCTCTGAAAAAGAAACTGATTGGTGAATCACTTGATCTGGATGGTATTAAATTGGCCTTCAATGATAAAGTAAAGAACCTCGGTGTTATTTTTGATCCGGATATGTCATTTAAATCCCAAAATTAAACGAGTTTCTAGGATTTCTTTCTTTTATTTCCAGAATATTGTCAAAATTAGAAATATCCTGTCTGGGAGTGATGCTGAAAAACCAGTCTATGCATTTGTTACTTCAAGACTAGATTACTGTAACTCTTTACTTTCAGGAAGTCCACAGGATGCAGTTAAAACTCTTCAGCTGATCCAACACTGGCTCCCTACAGCTCAGAGAATAGACTTAAAAATACTTCTGTCAGATTATAAATCACTGAACGGTTTAGCGCCACAATACATTAAAGACTTGTTGTCATTGTATCAACCTTCCAGACCACTCAGGTCTTCTGGTTCTGGTCTGCTCTGCATCCCCAGAACCAAACATGGAGAAGCAGCTTTCAGTTTCTATGCACCACTAAACTGGAACAAACTTCCAGAAAACTGCAAAACAGCCGAAACACTGAGTTCCTTTAAATCAAGACTAAAACCCCACCTGTTTAGAGCTGCCTTTGATTAATAATAATTGGAACATCACTGAGTCATCATTTAGTCTGTATTCAAATATTTTATGCAGATGATTTTGATGATGACATTTGATAAAATGAAATGTTTCTTGCTTGTTTGTTGTTTTATGTTTTCATCACGTAAAGCACCTTGAATTGCTTTGTTGCTGAAATGTGTTCTACAAATAAACATGCTGTGTTCAACAAGACGAAAACAAAGGACTAAATGAAAAATTAATTCATATCTGCAGCAAAAAGACAGCAATGAACCTCCACCAGCAGCTCACAAGCAAAGGGTGGTGCCACAAATGAACAACTGGTGTCATAATCACTTCAGCAGCAGAGGCTAAAAAGGCACTGCTCTCTAGCCAATTACTACAGTACTTTCCCTTTGACTTCTGGATCTCTGCTCTAACTACCTGTAATTTTAAAAGCATCTGAGACGGGTGCTGCGGTGATGAAGCTAAAAAGAGACATGTGGGAGGTCTGATGTGCAGGTGCACTTTAAATAAGGATCATCCTGGATGACTGAGGAGCGACACAAATACACAAGCCTACGCTTTTAAACACCATAATGGCTCCTGAAAGCAACTTTCATTTAAATCTAATATACCCTGGGCTTGATCTAATTTATGCTTTCAAAGGTGTCTTTAATACATTCTTATTTGTTGGAATCATAACCTATAAGCAGAAAGAAACAAGGTCCCAGTCTGTTCCATGTTTTTTTTGTTGTTGTTTTTTTTTAAAGATTTGTATGACACTGATGGCCTTTATTTGGTGCTTTAATGTTTTAAAGCGTGAACTCTAGATGCCAGGAATCTGCACTAAACACGGCCTTGTAAAAGCATTCATACCCATTCAAATCCAAACTTTATTGGGATTTATTATGAGAGACTAATAGAAAGTAGAGCATAATTGTGAAGAGGGAGGACGGTTTCGCCAAAAAAAAAAAAAAAAAAAAAAAAAAAAAATCAAAAAGACTTGCAGGGTCGTGAATATTTTCCTTCTTTGACCGGATGGAAAATTTGAAGTCTGTCCATCATTTTGACAGATTACAATTCATACACCTGACCACTTGCAGAAGCGCTGACATTTTCAACTTTACGCACAGAATACATTGCAGAGGTAATTAAATCAATCCAAAATAAATAAATCCCGTCTGAGTATCACCACTGACCTGAACTCAATGCATCTAGCAATACAGGAGCTGACAGCGCACTGAAGATGAGGCTTCGGAGCGTGTCTGGCACAGCTGAACTATCGCTGCAGGATCTTTCTCCTGCTGATCGGAGTGAGTGTTTTCAGGATCAGGAAACCCTTTGTTCAGAGTCTTCCCATCTTCTGATCACTTCAACAGGAGAAATGTTCTCTGATTTTAAAACTTTGGCTGATGTGGCACTTGTAATCCCAGTGTCTAGTGTGGGAAGAGAGTGTGGATTCAACCATGTGATTATGCACAAGCGGGGGCACATTTGCGACCACTTTTCCTCACTCTGCTACTTTCTTCTTCTACTACTACTCCTCACCAGTTTGCATTATTTGCTGTTATTTCAAATGTTAACTGTATGTTTTCTCTCTATAGAAACTGCACCTGGGGTGGCGTTCTGTTTGGCTGTGATATCTTCCTGGAGGAGGGCGTTGGATGAGATAATACTGCCAACAACTAAATGTCCTCCCTCTCTTGCTATTAAAGTTGTTACTTTTCATTAACACAGAAGGTACTCCTTAATCAGTTCTTCTGTTTCTTTTTTGTGTCTCTGCTCCGTCTTCTCAAACCCCCAGTGGGTCGTGGCAGATCCCCGCTTGTACTGAGTCATGTTCTGGTTCTGCTGGAGGTTTCTTTCTGTTAAAGGGGAGTTTTTCAAATTCAATTCAAATATGATTTATCGATCCCAAAGGGAAATTAAATGTTGTAACTCATTTCATTCAAGAGTTGTTGTAGATGGTGATGGCTGTGGGCAGGAAAGATCTCCTGTAGCAGTCTGTTTCACGACAAATTTGAAGAAGCATCTGACTGAAGACAGTGTTTTTCAATGACAGTCTCTAAATTAATTAATGAATTTAATTTCCACCTCTACTGCTGCTAAGTGCTCGTCTAGGAGGAGTGAATGCTGCAAGTCAATGACTCGATGCAATCTGCTGGGTTTCCTTAGATAGAAGGCCTTTTTAACTGATTTGGGGTGGTGAGCTAAACTTGATGCACTGTTTGATAACTAGGATCAATTAGAATGAATGTGTGATTGAACTGAAATGACTTGTTTGTAAGACAGATGACGTTGTGAATTGAACACATATAAATAAACTGAACTGAAATATCTGAAGTCACTGAAAGTTAATATTTCATCAAAAACCTCGATATAACTGGTTTTAAATGGACAGTATTATGTATTTTCTAGCCCCATAGAATCATTTTATAGAACAATCCAGTAACTATGTCACCTTCAGTTGTTATAAAAATGCTGAATATATCAACTATGACTTAAAAGAAATTTGACTTCATAATTTAACGCTTTGAAATTAAGAACTTTAAGAACTTCTGCTTTTTCTGAAACTTCACGTTTAGGAAGTCATCACAACAGCGCTCCTCTATTAACCTTTGAACAACGTTTTTATCAGGTGTTTACTAATTGTTGCTGGCGAGTCTGAAGGAGCTGAGTGGGGAAGTTGCAGGGGAAACTGCAGCTCCGAGGAGGAGCTGCACCTCAAAAGGTGGAGCCGTATCCACCCAGGCATTTTTTGAACAGGTGAATGGCTGCCACATGAGATGAAAGGATTTCTCAAACATGCATGAAAGGAATCAAAGCAACACTCCTGGTATATTTGTAATAAGGGAATAACATTATAAGATGATGTAAAGCTCAAAAAGGTCGATTTCACACAATACTGCCCCTTTAAATTTGTATCTTAATCCTTTCCTACCTGTCAGCGCAGTCTAATCTGGAATAATTACAAGCCTTTCATTGTGTTTGATTGTGGCTTCAGACGCGATGAAGCTGTGATTCGGCTTCGCAGCAGAGCGGGAAACGTCACTTCTCATTAGGATGCAAACAGAACTCATGACCTCTTTAGCTGGCCGTTAATGAGGCTCCTCGACCGAGCCTAATGACTATTTTGAGGAGAAGTTGACAGAGAGCGACTCAAAAAATGACGGCATCGTGTTTCGCTGGCAAAATGTGCAAAAGGGCCCCGATGAGGCCTCATACTGAGACAGGAGACAAATCCAAGAGGCAGCAGGCCGTCATGGAGAGGTTTATTCGACTTACTGGTCCAAGAATCCATGACAACTCAAATTTATTCGAGTTAAGCTGAAAGGAGCTTGGTTGGCATTAGCAGCGACACCCACCAGAACATAGAGAAATACACTGAAACCCACCAGAATAAATTAAAACAAATGAGGGAGAAAATAAAAACACCTGTCCTTCAAACTATCAAGACCCTAAAAATAATTGCTTTGGTGTCAGAAACTGTAAAAGGGAACATTAATATGAGCTCGGGAAGTTAATTTCCAAGCTGTGGGTGCTGACACTGTTGCCATGACACCGTCTCGCAGAAGATGCACCACTTTATCAGCAGGGAAAGAAAAGGAGTGCAGCAGCAGAGAGCCAGACTAAAAGTGTACATCTTGACCTTCAGCATTTCACCAAATGGCAGAAACTATTAGCGCATTTGTAAGAGCAAGGCAGGAAACGGCCCGTTTTCAAAGGATCCTCTCATTTTTTTCATGCATCCAGGAAGCAGCGCTTCCAGAAAGTACATGGAATATTAAGTCAGTGTTTGGCAGAGTGGTGGTGGCTCATAGAGGATAATTACTGTTTGTTTCAAGCTAACCTTTGACTCATTCTAACTGTGCATTTCTGGTTTGAATGATTACAGCTGCTATCAGTCTAAACGGACATGAAATTGCTGTCATGACGTAAAACAAGCCGTGAGCTTCCAGAAACTGAGCCGCATTCAGAAGAAGCTGACAGGAGCAAAACACACAGAAGGACCAGCCTCTGCCTTTAATGAGACAATAAGTCATTAAAGAACTGGGTGTTTGTAAAAGTCAGACATACAGATGCTCATAATGAGCATTAATGAATGTTTAATTTTTCCGTTTCGGTTATTTATTTAGATTGTTTATTTTTCAGGATTGAAGGATTAGACCAGGGGTTCCCAAACTTTTCCATTCCAGCATTAGCGTCTGACCCCCTTTTTTTCCATGTTTATTCTCTCTTTAATAATTATTACATTCGTTTAGCATGAATTCTGCCTCGTACCTTCTGATTTTAGTCAGCCATGAGTTCTTAAGAGTTTTCTGCAGCAATGTTTTCCACAGCAATGCTGCTGGGTGGTTCCTTCGGTCCTTTTCTTGTCAGAAACTTTTGCATTTCGCGCTTGCTGTGCTCGCTCGAGGAGCAAAGCAGCTTGATAAATGTGACAATCAGCCAATCAAAAGGATGAGCATGGGAGATAGCATTTCATTACAAGTCATTTAAACTTGTATTTTATAATAATGGTTTGCTCGTGTGAAAACATGCAAAAAACAAATTAGATTTTATAAAAAATTTATGAGAAAAAAATATATATATATTTTTGCAATTTTTCCCCCCCTCATCTTCCATCCAACTTTGAAGCCTAGTGGCCCCCACTTCAAAAAACACTGGAATAGACAACAAAAAAGTCGTTTTTATTGTGGGTTTTTGTCTAATTCAGTCAAAAATATATATATACGGGCTTTAATATTTAAATACACCTGGACTAAGATTTAGTTAAATGTAGCAAGTTAAGCACTGATAACTCACTTTTTCAGCCATCAGCAGGATTCTGGGATTAATGTGGTTTGATATGTGACCAATTCTCTTGGCAGAACTGGTACAGTTTATTTAAGTTGTTTGGTCTCCAAGGTTATTTATATTGGACCCCCCCCCCCCGGGTATCCGCAGGGGTTAGGGACCACAACCGCCTGTGAAAAGCTAAAATCTAGGAATAGTTGAGCCCCCTCTAAAAACACTTATAACTAACTGCCTATTTTAATAGCTGAAACATCAAATATACCATAAAACATAATGGACTAGTGAAGCTTCATTCCTCTTTCATAGTGAATACAACCAAGGGGGAGTATTAATACTACAAATGTTGGTTGATTTATATGCTTCTCATACAAAGGATCCTATTAGAAGTGCTCCATACATAATCTTAACCCTGAGCAAGACTCTGCAATACAAATATATATTTAGGCTACTAACTAACTAACTAACTAACTATCTATCTATCTATCTATCTATCTATCTATCTATCTATCTATCTATCTATCTATCTATCTATCTATCTATCTATCTATCTATCTATCTAGGCTCTTGTACATATGATATATTAAAATAGACAAGTTATTTCTGGTTTTGGTTTTTAAACTTTTTAGTGACTCTAGGCAACAAAAACAGAATGAGCAACACTATCAAGTATAATATAGTATCAAGAAGCAAAATGTATAATTTAGGTATAATTGTAGAGAAAGTAAATTCTGTGCAAATATTTTGACTATTCAGATGACAAAAAAATATAAATAATGATGAATAAAAAATAATTTACATAAATACATACTCAATAATACAATATTTATTTATCAAACAGGGAATAAAAGCTTTCAGGACAGTACAGTAAAGGGATTTTTTTTTTTCCAGTTTTTAGCTGTATTTGAAACACTGCAGGATGAACAGCAATGACTGCTCAAAAATATATACTAAAATTCAATTTGTAAAGCTGAATTCATTTTTGCAAAAACTGGGCTCGGAGCTCATGTGACTGTGCAGCAAAGGAATTTTGCGGTATTTAGCTGGATTTAAAACACTGTAATGATGAAAAAGCAATGGTTTAGACTCAATTTTAAAGTTCTGTTTGAGAAATAGCAGCATCAATAACATAATCAACATACTGTGACTAAAAAGCATTTTGTCCTTTAAATGCCTAGTGGATCTAATTAGCATCATACCTAAATGGTAGGTGCAGTGTTCAAATTAATATTCTCTCATTTAACATCTGATTGACGGCAAAAACACAATAGCTTTTTCTATAATTGTAAATAAATTCAGTCATTAAGGGGTTAATATGCATTAATAATCACAGTGCAAACTGTCTTAGCACAACTGTAGAAGCTAATATCCATGGTCTTCCTTGTCTCTGCTCTGGGGGGTACAGCCAATCAGCACCAAGGAAAATGAATGCCGCTTCTGGATTGGCTGCTTTGCAAAGCCTAGCAAATAGCATGTCAAGCAGCATTACATGCAAGTATTTCAGCTTCCCAAGCTGCATTTTCTTTTGAATACTTTAGTTATGCGGAAAACAATCTGCAGCTAGGCAAATTTTCCGTGAATCATTTGGAGTCATGTTCCACAGAAAAATCTGCAAATAGGTGTATCTGCGAATAGGCTGGGGGTCCACTATAAAACAAAAAAGTGTTTTGAAAGCTTCATAGAGTGGATTTCCAAGGCCAAGCAGCTGCATCCAAGCCTTTAAACACCAAGTTCAATGCAAACTGTTGAATGCAGTGGTGTACAGCAAGCCACTGAGCTTTGGAGCAGTGGAGACATGTTCTCTGAAGTGGGTTTCTGTCAGGTAAACTGTTGCATTTCTGTAAAAAAATAAATTTCCTTTCTTGATGGATGAAGTTGTTAAAATGTGTGATGAATAAACACAGCAATCTGCTCTGTCATTGCTCAGAAATCCTTCCCGTAAGAAGAGGGATAATCACAGATGATGTATACAGTTGGCAGATTTCCTCCTTAACCTCAAGAGATTGAATCAGAGGATCTGTTTCATTTAAAGCAGCAGCAAACAGACTTGTTTGTAGGGGAGTAATTGCACTATAGCTTCATTGAAAAGCTCTTTTTGAAAATGTAATTCCTGATATTCCCGACTATCTTTGCATCCTCGCTAATTATTACATTTCTCCGCTTCTGAAAAATGAGCTGCGACACCTCAAAGCCCCGTCAGTGTCAGAACATATGGAGCAATCTTGGGTTTATTTAAATTAGATGTGGCGACAAAAACACTATGTTCTCCACGCTGCTTTTGTGCTGAACGCTGCCTGGAAAACTCACAGTGACACAAACTCCTGTAGGCAACAATAAAGGGTGACAGACATGACGAGTGTTTCCCTCTGCTTGCAGAGAGCTAACAGTCTCAGCTTATTTCAAGTGTTACTGTATCTTTGTTTACAGCTGAAACCTGCAGTGCACCAACAAAAAGTTTGACTTTAAAGCTCAACATGAAAACAAATCACAAGAGGAAAATAGAAAGTTCAGGTAGTTTCCTAAGCAATAAATGGAAATGATAGTTTATATTTTGAATGATTTCTTTGTGAGGGACATCATTCACTTTATCACATATGTGACTGGCCACGACAAAACCAGGAACAAGTCTCCCCGGGGGAGTTTTGAGATATTTACAGATTCTGAAAGTGTGCATTCTAAGCTTTCTAATGATGTCAAATACATAGAAATAAAAAAAATATTATGAAGACATGGCCATTTGAATGTTGCATATTTTGGTATCAATCCAATCCCAAGTAAATACAGGGCCAATATCACCGATACCAATACCGATATGATACTTTTATCATTTTCCTTTTAATTATTTTGTTAAAACCCAGGACAGAATGTGGACAAAGTTTAAAGGTGTCTGCAAAATACTTTAATGACATTAACATGATAGACAGAAACACTAAAAAAAAAATAAATAAATAAATAAATAACAAATTTGTGTGCATTTTTTCCCAAATAAACATAGTGCAAAAGAAATTATCTATTGAGACCAAATCAAAACAAAATCTGCTCTGAGGGAGAGTTGAGAAATAAAAATTTCAAGAGGGAATCTAAAACTAAAGAATCGATCTTACTATTGATATTTTAGATCGATCCCCCCACCTCTCGTTGGCAGTCTGCAAACAAGATTAATGAGGAAACAGGCCTCAACGTTTCAAAAGAATTGTCCACAAAACTGATGAGCTACCTAAGAGTGCTAACAAAGGCTGTTCATTTGCATTAATTTACCCAAAATAATATTTTGCAAAAAAAAAAAAAGAAAATAACTATTTTCTCCAAATTAATGGTTTTTATGTTGTTTCTCAGTTTCTCCTCTAGCGACTTGTTCCTGGTTTTGCCATGGCACAACACATATGTGGGGATTTAGGTGGCAGGAGATCTATCACACATCAGATCCACAGGTCATCAGAATAAAATTAGAAACCTAAAAGGTTCACTCAGTTCAGCTCTATGTCATCTGATACATGTGTTAATTTTGACGATTGTGATTTTCAAACAAACGTATTAGGTTATTGATATGTTATAGTTGACAACGGGGCATAACTCATTTTGGTGTTCAGGTGTTTCAATTACCGGTATTTTCTAGTAGAAGCTACAAGGTTTTGCTTAAAATGTTTTGGTATTTCAAAGCCTTCATGATGTCAAGAACTCAACGCGTTTCTAGGATCTTTGGAAGAAAAACAGGCCCCACAGCATCACAGATCCTCCACCGTGCCCAACAGTTCCTCACTGCTTTGTTTTACACCAGACCCACCTGGAGTGTTTACCATTTCCATTTAAAGTCCTGGAAAAGTTCAAATAGCTCCACGCCCCCTGACTTATTTTATGTTTTCATTGTGAAATGATGCGGCTTCAAGACTTCAACTAATTTTGAGGCTTTTTACACGTCTTTTATAGGGGCAGATCAAAGAAAATGGTGCCGTAAACATGAAAAAGCAACTGCACATGCCTGAAAAACTCTGATAAAAAACAGAAAACAGTTTTCTTTCATTTAACAATTTCTATTCCAGTCCATGACGGCACTGGACTCGAAGACTGCAACTTTAAAATATCCAAATGGACGACATAAAGAGACGTTTTTACCCCACTGTCCAAAAGCATTCCCTTCATAAATGAGTGCGTTTTAACTGGTTGCTGTATTGAGTTATCGTGAAGCACTTTGTGATTTTTATACCTTAAAAGTTTCAGTATAAATAAAGCTATACTTGCTTCCTTACACACAAATATGTGCACGAAACATTTACTTCTGTCTCGACTGAAAGAAGAAAAGTGTTTTTCCTGAACTCGGATGGTCAGAAGAAATTTTCACTCAGAAATATTCAAACATTTTATATCTATATATGTATAATATATGTAAAAATATATGGCTAATAATACATTATCATCATAATAACTGCACCCTGTGCTGAAAACCTTAAGTAATGTTTGTGGGATGGAAACCCATCGATAAGAAAAATAATCTTAAATCTTTGCACGTTTATTTTTGAATCATTTTTCAGTTATTTAACTTTCTACATCAGTAACAGAGGAATAAACGTGATACTTCAGAGCAAATGCAAACAACTGCAAAGCTCCAATCAATGGAGGAGACTTAGAAAAGCTTCAGAGGAAGAGGAGATGTGAGTCAGGTAGACGGATAATCAGGCATCTTTGGCTTTCAATAAGCTGCTTTGTGGATTTTAATCATTTTCAGGATCTTTTGTGTCAGGATTAACACAATCGTCAAAGGCTGCTGTCTGATGCAATAAAAGTGAGACAATTCGCTGTCCCGAATAAAACAACCACTGAGTCATCTCGGCTTTTCATGTACACACGAGCAAGTTCAGTCAGTTTCAGGCTTTTTCTGGCAGAAGAAACAAAGTCTGCATTCGTGAAAATTAAGCAGCTCCACAGCTGGAGAACATGTGGACAGCGGCAGCAGCTTTAACAGAGTTCCTGCAGCAAGTTCAATATTTTTCTTTTGATCAACTTTTTGAGTCGGGACGTCCTGATCAAGACATTTTCTCCCTGTGACCAATCTGAGTCTGTCCCTCCATTCATCCAAACCCTCTGTCCATCCATCCATTAATCCTTCCATCCGTCCCTCCATTCTTCTGACCGTTTGTCCATCCATCCGTCCATCCATCCATTCATCCAACCATCCCTCCATTCATCCAAACCCTCTGTCCATCCATCCATTAATCTCTCCATCCATTCATAAGACCGTTTGTCCGTCCATCTGTATGTCTTTCCGTCCGTCCCTCCATTCATCCAACCATCTGCCCATTCGTCCATCCATTCTTCTGTCCGTTCCTCTATCCACCCATCCGTCCATCCATTCATCCATTTGTCTGTCCATCTGTACGTCCTTCTGTCTCTCCGTCCATCCATTCATCCGTCTGCCCGTGTTAGGTTTAGAGGTATGGTGTGAATCAAGTTTAGGTTAAGGATGGCTTCGGTTAGGGTTAGGTGTGGACTTGTAACAGTTAAGGTTACACATTCTCAAGCTCATTCAGTGAATAAGAACCAACCAGAAAGTGTTTCACAGATAGCTAGCAGTCCATCTGCAACCAAACTTTAATCCAAAGATTCTCAAAAGAAACATCATCAACTGAGGAAAACAGCCAAGAACTGGGCTGACAGAGGAAAATAATGGGACCCACCTTGCTGGCGCCAGGCAGTAGGTGCAGTTTGACGTACGGATCTGAGAGCCCATTGTGGTCCATTGGTTTGAGGCCCTATGGAGGTAGAACAGAAAGCTATTGAGGAATTTATGCAGATTTATATCTCAAACAACTGATAACTGTGTTTTCTATCAGCAGAGGCAAAAGGAAGACAATGAAGAGAAACAAAGGAAAGTATTTTCCTCTGAGCAGCAATATGCATGTTAATGTTAGGTATTTAGACCCTATCAGCTAGTTTTATCATTTAGAGACCATAGTCACCAGGACAGTGTGTACTACCTCTATATGCACCCCTTACTCCAAGTCTTATTTATCTGACATGGTATAGAGCAGGAAAACCTGTGTCTAAAGACCCTGGATTGCCCCGAGGAGAACTGAGGTGAATAATGGAGCAAACTCAAACCACGTTTAACTTTCCCCCTAAGAGCAAATCAATAAGACTCCAGCGGAGGTGAGGATGTAAAGGTCAATCATACAATGACCACAATGGGGCAGGTACCAACTAGGGTGAAGTGAAAGAACCTGAAGGGCTGCAGAGGGACGACATGTTCCCAGAAGGTTTTAGTCTCTGTGTATTTGACCACCTGAGGTCCCTTTTGAGGTAACAGTTGGAGTGGAGATGTTTAATCAGTTTATTTCGCGGTTTCTTCCTTACAAAAGTGTTTATATAGCTTGAACCTTTCACTTTTAGTCATGTTATAAATACAAATTTCAATGTACTTTACGGGGATTTATGTGGCCCCTTTAATATGATGGTCTCAAATAAGGTCCGGCGTAAACATGCATTCAGAAGTCACTTAATTAGTGATCCAGCTGTTCCCTTAACGCCTCAGAGGTTCTTTGGAGAACAACCAGCATCATGAAGACCAAGGAACCCAGCAGACGGCTGATGATGACCGCTAATGCCATGGCTGGAATATGAATATATCTCATCGTAAGTGTTTGCATCCGTCGCCACCATGATTTTTAATGACTTATTGTGTGAACAGACTTTTTTTAAAAATTGCATTTCTTATTTAATGGAAACACCGCAATTGTGAAATCGTCCTTTTTCAGCGTTGGCAGAATATCAGCAAAGTTTTGTGCACATTTGCAGTGGCTGTCACTGCATGATCTGGTCCAGAAGCACGATCCGTACCACCAGCTAAAATCGACTTTTTTGAGCTTTACATCATGCTATAATGTTATTCCCTCGTTTCAAAAAAACATACCTGGAGTGTTGCTTTGATTCTTTCATGCATGTTTGAGAAATCCTTTAATCTCCCGTGGCAACCATTCAGATGTGCAAAACGCCTGGATGGATACAGCTCCAACTTCGAGCCGCAGCTCCTCCTCAGAGCTGAAGTTTCTAAGCTTCCGCCTAACAGAGCCCTCTTCCCCCATGACTTCCCCACTTAGCTCTTTCAGACTAGCCAGCAGCAATTAATAAACACCTGGTGGACCTGCGCGTCTGCTGAGGTCATGATACGAGCTACTTCTCAGTGAAACACTGGTAAAAATGTTAAAGGGTTAATAGAGGAGAGATGTTGTGATGACTTCCTGAAGGCAGAGTTTCAGAAAGAGCAGGAGTTTCTTAAAGAGACAGAGGCCCATAACACAATTTTCTACTGAATTATAATCCTCGAATTAAATTATGACAATTATTATTCATTAAGAGAATTATAACACTGTCTTGGAAAATAGGTCCTCTTATGGCAAAAAGTATTTAAAATAATATAAATAAATATGTTACGCTTTGTAGATCCACATTTTAAGAATGATCCGGAAGTATTTCCTTTAGTACAAGTGACAATGACAACGCAGATTTTTTGCTAGATGTTGTGACTGACAATAACAGACCAAAATTTCCCCAGCGATGTTCCTTGCATGTATAAAAGCCTTTATGACCAAGTCAATGTTAATTTTCTTGTTAAACATTTGTGACAGAAACCCATGTTTCCATTCAATGCCAGCTCTCCATTAATAGTGTTATTTATGTCAGCCTTACCGCTGAGACGTAAGGTGCTTTCGGAGCGATTCTTCCTGTAACTAAAATGACCTTTAAAATGCAAAATCACTGAAATCCTTTTAATGCAGGTATGGATTTGATGTAACATGTTCGGAGCATTTTAATCTGTGACGGTTGGCATTTCAAATAGAGATGAAGATTAAACACTTCTACTTAGTATTTTTACAACTGCTGAATTTGCCAGTTATTATCATGCCCAACTGTAAAAAATAAAAAAAAATAAAAAATAAAAAAATACCAGTAAAAACCCTGGGTTCACTTTCAATTTATCCAGGAACAGTGAGTGCTGGGACCATGAGGGGGCCATTCTTCTGTGAAGGCAGGGTGAGAAATTAGTTTCTGTTTTGTCTGATGACGGCAGCTGTTTGTTGGGGCTGCTGCATGCAGGGCGGCTGTGGGATGAACGATGAGGTGGATTTATTGGTGGTTTAAATAGTTAGGAGAGTCTGCGTGAAATAATTCTGCCCTCTAATGCCAGAATTTTCTGTTATTTTGCAATATTTCTTTCACAGTTCTGAGTTTTGATATTAAAAAGATAAAAGTGACTATACATCAGCCTCTTTTTGAGGTATACCTGTTCGGTTGCCTGTTTACAAGAAAAGCAAATCAACTGGTCACATGGCAGCAACTCAATGCATTCAAACTTTCTGAGAGTTTTTGGTGAATAACTAATTTGCAACTGATTATAATTCATGTAAATAATGTACTTAGCGCCGGTGACTGACTTTTTATTCTTGCAGAATGTTATTTCTACTGACCCCATTCCACCACAACGGACGTCTAAACAACCAATGCGCCCAATAACTCCTGCAGCTTGTAGCCTAATATCGCTTTTATTTAGTCGATTTCAATGTAAAAATGGTCGGAGTGCTGCGCGGTCGACTGCACAGACAACGATGCAATCCAAAGTTGTCATTTTATTGTAAACCTTTTGATGAGGAAGGAAGACGGCGACGGATAGCAGCCGTCAACTGTAAAGACTGGCAGCTCTTAGTGTATTCGTGGATTTGCAGTGAACACTTTTTACAAGGCAAGAAGAGTAACGTTCATATACTTCACGGGTAAGTAAGATTAGTAAGATGCAATCAAATGTTGCTTTATGGAGAAGGTACGCGTCTAATCATTATTAACCATGGAGAAAAAGCCCCACTATGATGTAGCCTAGCATGTACAAAAAAAAAAAACAACTGGTGAGCATGTAGAACGTTGTAAGCTGTTAAATCTGCTCCAGTGTAAGGGGAAACGCCGCTTACGACATACTGGTATAAATCGTGAATTCAGGCAATGTTGGCCATATGATCAAATCAACAAACATCAGGAGAAAGAAGGTTTGAGTCGGTTTCTAAGCTAGCTATTTCCAACTTTTGTAAATACTGCTGTCTATGAGCCCCAACTAGGTGTGCTACCTCCAGACAAATTAGCTTGACTTGAACAAGTACAAGGCATGGCTATACTGACAAAAACAACTTGGGAAAACAACTGCAGTCGCTCCATTCAATGCTTCCGTCCGTCATGGCGCCTCAACGTGATTAGCTGAAGTAGTTGCAAAGGGTAAATAGAACATTTAAATCAAAAATAGCTGACCAAAGTGCTACACAAGGTAAAAATCAGTAAGCTATACACAATAACAGTAAAATAAAAACAATAAAACACAATGAAGTACATAAATAAAAGAGATCCGATAAGAATACAATTCATGGCAGATTCCTTCATTTCCCATGATCCGAATGGATACTAGCAAGTTTGATGAGCGAAATGGGCACCTAGCCCTGTTTCTTCTCCATCAGTGCACAGCTGTCAGTGCGGGAGTCACGCTGCGCGTCCTCGTGATTGGTTGCACCAACTCTCAACCTTAAGCTAGGTTTATAATTGATGCACTGAACCGGGTGCGAGCCAAACTTGCCGACCCTGCCCCTGCACGTCCGCTGATGCTGAGCGCAAATGTAGCTTTACGGAAGAACCGGAACATAAATTTCATACCATCCCGGTCGCAACAGATGGATGGCGGAGCGCACCGTGGCGTGGGTACAGCTGGCATGTTTTTCTGTTTGACAAAGATGCCGAAGCTTTGTTACTCATATGGACTACAAATGGCTGCGCAACGTAAGAATTCATCTATTAATTACTTGATTACTATTCGTTTACAACAGCCCTGCTCTGCATCCCCTGAACCAAACATGGAGAAGCAGCTTTCAGTTTTTATGCTCCGCTAATCTGGAGCAAACTTGCAGAAAACTGCAAAACAGTCGAAACACTGAGTTCCTTTAAATCAAGGCAAAAAACCCACCTGTTCAGAGCTGCCTTTGATTAATAGTAAGTGGAATATTGATGTTTTCTAATTATATTTCCTTGATGATATTTACTCCATGATTTTGCTTTATACTTGATTGATGTTTTTAATGAAAAACTGATGAAATGTGCTATACATAAAAACTTGACTACCCACCTTTGCAATTTACACATATTTTTTTTAAAGAGCCTTAAAATAATCAACAGCCTGTAGCTCGGATGAGCAAAGAAAGCTCGTCCACCTCTGCGAGTGTCTGACAACAGTCTGTTTGTGGACTTTCAAGCTCTGGATTGAGTCTAAAGGCGCAACATTTCAGGCAGATATGATGGTGTCGTACATTTACAAGTCTTAAAAACAAGAAATAAAAACCTTAAACTGGGTCCTAAAATGAGGTGGAAGTCAGTGCAGAGAGGTGCATTGGTGTAATGTAGTCGCAGCGTTCAGTTCTTGTCAGAAGGCGTGCAGCAGCTCTGAATAGAAGCATCAGCGTGGCTTTGTAAGTTAGTTGAAGGCTCTGTTAAAGTTTTTACCTCTGCAATGTATTTCATCCTGTTTATTTCTGAGTATTGGTGCAAAATGTTGAGTCATAATTCACAAAAAAAGCCCAACAGAACAACATCTTGGTAATGAAGTGAAAAGAAAAAAAAAAAAAGAGCTGCGTGTTGGCTTTAAGGGCTACAGTTTAAACCACAACATGTGTTAGAAATTTAATCTGTGCTCTGAACCAATTTATATCAATATGACACATCACCATCAGCTTTGCAGAAAAGAGGGTGTCGGGATTTCTCGCCTCTGCAGTGACCTTAACATACGCTGCAGGGATTTGGTCAAACTAAGACCACTGTAGAGTCAGCTGATAGGGCTGGTGGTGGTTAATGAGAAATCAGAGGGACGTCTTATCACTCTACCAGATGAGTCATCCACTCAGCGCTCTGCTATTCATCCCTGCAAGTCATCCACAGCCCGACCCCAGGAGCACCGTGGATATGTAACAGATGTCAACAATCACTAGAAACCCTCACAACTCGCTCGCAACTGCCGCGCTACATGTTTCTGTTCCTGTAAAGTGCTCCGATGTGCACATGATTGCTTTCGCATTTTAAATAAATCCACAGGAAACCTGTTATATAATAAACTGTTATGATAACCGACTGGTCTATCCTTAAGAGAAAACACACTTAAAGCTGCAGTGTGTAACTTTTATGAAAAATGTGTTTTTTACATATTTGTTAAAATTATCATCATGTCGTGACAGTAAGACAATAAGACAGATTGCCTGTGAAGAAATCCAGCTCCTCTGCCTTCTCCCACTCTGCCTTCTCCCAGTGCTCCCAGTACTAACTGCAGAAATACAGCACTCAGTCAGAAACAGCCAATCAGAACCAGGAGGAGGGGCTTAGCGCTGACAATCACCCTCATGTATGCACCGCTCACACACCCCCGCCCTGCTCTCTGCTACGCTACAGCTGGTTCACCACAACATAGCCTGCTGCTAATGCTAAGGCTAGTTAGCATAGCCACCGATGACAACGGATAAACAGTTTTCCTGGAACGGTGAGTTGTTTCTCCACCATCAGCTCATTTAGCAGCGCGTACACGAGGGTGACTGACGGCGCTAAGCCCCTCCTCCTGGCTCTGATTAGTTGTTTCAGGTCGGGAGCGGCAAATTTCTTTAGACAGCAACAGCAGCTCAGGGAGGAGGTGTAGGAGCTCCATCTTTTCACAGATTATCTGTCTCAGACCAAACTGTCACGACATGGAGACGGTTTTAACAAATACTTAAAAAACATTTTTGTAAAAGTTACACACTGCAGCTTTAAGTTGTGTCTAGTTTTTACTTTTCTGTTGTTGAGGGCAGGGGGAATTTATGATTGAACAAGCTTTTATTTAGAAGCAATGCACTGTGGGCGCGAGCTATTTATTGTCTGTTAGTAAATGTGAGCACATCATTTCCGAAATTGAAGAAATTGATTTGCAAAACAAATTATTATTTCAACCCCGGGCACTTTCCAGTCTCCGTAGAAGCTGAATATAAAACACAAACAAATGAAAACGAAATGAAGAAATAAATAAGGGTTCAGTTAAAGGTTAGAAATGTACTACTCTGGAGAGCAGCAACCAATTCACCATCAGAGTAAACAGCCATCATGGCCGCTACGTTTCTATAAAGTTCTTTTTTTCTTCAGTGAAACTGAAATTGGAAAAAAAACAAAACAAAACAAAACAAAACAAATGTCACATACGTATTTGTCCCCAGGCTAAATGCAACAGTTCGCCTCTCAGCCCAGCACTCAGTAAAAATTACTGTCAGCGAAATGACATACTTGACTTCCTCTCCAATAACGAAATACTGTTTTACATCCCATCTGCACAAATAGAAACAAAGACAATAATTTCTTTATCTGAATCTCATAAACATGTCTGCTATACTGTGAAGAGAATATTAACTGTTCAGACAAAGGAGACTTTATTATGAAAACCAAATTAGAAGAATAACCAGATGAAGATAAACTTTCTCTGGGTATTTTTTGATGTCATTTGGGTGCATCACTGAGATAGAGGAGGTTATATTTAATAACCTGTTGCTCTCCAAACAGATTAAATTTGTTTATACTCTGGTTGTCAAGCCATTCCCGGCTCCTAAACCCGATTTTGCAGAAATACTTGTGGCTTACATGCTGTAAACAACTGCTAAGATCAATCAAAGTTGCTCTCAAGGATAGTGTTGTGTGTTAAACAGCCATTTTGAGACAAGAACTGTACATCACAATTTATATTTTAGCAATATGCCCAAGGCAGTCTATGATTGTGTTTTTATGGCTATCTTTTTCTCCGCCTTCCTATATTGTCACATAAACAAAGCACCCAGTAACACTGTGCTCCACCATGAGCTCCACAGTTTGTCCCTCTGCTTCAGCTCAGTCTCCGATTCACAAAGCAAAAACCACTAATGATGCCGGCACCACAGCACACCCATCAAGTACAACAGATGTGAGTAGTTTTAGCAGCTGACCTCGCTTTTTTTTAAAAATTATTTATTGCATATTTTTAAAGTATTTTATGTGGATCCAAACATGAAGAAAAGAGGTACTTTTTGTGAAACTTTATAACCACCATTAACTTCTTGTTATGTACATAATTTACGGTGTGGAGCTGCTGAGGGCCTTTTCCGGTCCTTACAACTGTTTAACCTATTTAAAAGTGCGGTGATGTGTTTTTAAACACACCATGAGTGAACACATGCCAGCCCCGGTTCTGCACCCGTGGATCACCGGGGGACATGCTGCACATTAATTGTTGTAGGGCTGCAACAACAAATCGATTAAATCGATAAACTTCGACAATTAATATCGTTTGCAACGAATTTCATTATCGGTCGTTGTGTCGCATGATTAACGCGTCACACACCATGTCGCCGGGCGTTTTCTTCACCGGCAGAGCTTTTGTCAATGCTGGCTGACTGAATTAATGTTTTAAAAAAGGAAAAAACTCAACCTACAGAGGGAGTTGAACAGAGCGAGGCGGTTATTCTGGAAATGGCGAAAACGGTTCGATCCGAGTTTTCCAAAGTGTGGGAGCTTCACGAAGCTAAAAAAAAAAAAAAAAGAAAAAAAAAAAAAAAAAAAAAGCGTAATATGCGATCTTTGCAGAAGTGATTTGACCTGGCACGGAACCATGTTGGACTGATCGATGAGGATGGAGGGAATCAGCGTTTCCCCTCCCATTATCCAAAGGGGGGGGGTATAGTTGACGCACTGAACTGAGCACGAGGGCGCGCACCCGCCAAGCCACGCCGCTCGCTCGGCTTGCACGAGCTCATCGCGCACTTTCGAAAGCGCCAAGAGCAAAGTTGACAAAAGCTGAACGAAAACACGCGCTTCTACTCTGTCACCGACGCTCACGCGCGCTGAGGCGGGTGGACACGCGCTCCCGCCATCAGACGGCGCGCGCACAGAGAAACGGTCGCCTTGTGGCGAAGGTACGATCAGAAATAGCCTCAGTTCTTCATGCCCTGCTCCTGACACCGAATGAAAAGTGTTGACCTGGTTCGAGGGGAAATACCCACCGGCTGTATAAGACTGAGTTTGGTCAGGAAAGACTAACCTGACAGCTGGAGGGAGAGAGAGAAAGATACAGTAGATGAAGAGAGATTTATTTAAGAGAGATATAAATACACTTCATGGACGGCGAATAGAGAACATTTTCATTTTTTTCCCTTAGGAGTGTTCTGTTGAGTATGTGGACATATTCCAGACATATGTTTAAGTACTTCTTCAATAGCTGCTATGTATATTTTGTTTGTATTAATGGTCACTGCATATATTACACCAGCCAACTTTACAGACAATAGGGGTGCACCGACTGCAGTTTTCTGGGCGATCACCGATATTTAAAAAGCCTGCCTGATTTTGGTCCACGCCAATTTGTTTCTGTACTAAATATAGCAGAAAAGCTGCAAAGTTGGCAACAGTAGGTCGACTATTGTTAAACGCAGCCCTCTCTCAGACCCTGGTGGTGGTACGAAAAGATCGGTGGATGAGATCAGCTTCACATGTAAGTATCGACCGATCGTGAATCAGTTAAAGAAATCACACCCTAAAAGCAAGTAATTAATTTTTTGTTTTTGTTTTTTTTTGCCTGAGTCATCAATTAATAGAAAAAATAATAGATCGATTTATCAATTATTAAAATAATCATTAGCAGCTGCCCTAAATTGTTAGAATCATGTTCAGCAAACCAGCACAGGTTTTTTTTTTTTTTTTTAACAAACAAATCCTGTAAGTTGAGAAATGCTGCTGAATGCAGTTAATGTTAGCTAAACGATGACTAGCTCATGCTAAATCATGTTAAGCTATAGTTAACAAGAATACTACTGTTGTTACCTATGTTACATCCTGTGCTAGTTAGGTAACGCTAGGAATAAGCTAGGACTGAAACAATCGGATTAATCGTGATGAATCGATCATTTAAATAATCGTGAATTTAGTAATTGATTAATCGTTAACTGGAGAATACAGATTCAAAAAAAGGCAATTTGCTGAAAATAACATATTCAGAGCAGTAATTAAGCCAAATATGTAGCTCAGAGAGAAAGCCATGTGTAGTTTATATTTATTTATTTCACTATGTTCATGCCATTAAATTATGAGGTTCATTACCCTGTCACCTTGTTATTTCCATTCAATTTTGTGTGCTAAGTAATAATTTGCATACAGAAATGTTTTATTGAACATTTCATGTTCAACATGTCATTTAGCACTTAATTATCTGGTGCTGTACTGTGGCTATTAGTGATTATTTGTGTTTTTAGCCACTAAGTGCGATTTAATATGAGAGGATGATAAATCACTCAATAGACCTCTGAAAAATGTGCCCCCCTCACTTCTGAGATGATGGTTATGCCCCTCTCCAGGGAAATGAGGCAAAAAGATATATTTGACCCCATATCTTAAAAAAATAAAAGTTATATAACCAATAAATAAGTAAGAGACTTTTTAAACTATCATATGTTACCCAGAGAACTAATCAGGTGACTTCAGGTCTTGAATCTTTGTTGATGTTGGGGCTGACAGACCAAATCTCCTGTTTTGGACTTTTCCTTTTGCACATTTTACTGAACACCGTAGGCCAACAAAAGAAAATTAATACCATAGATGACATGCCAAGAGAAAAAAAAACCCCCAACAGAATATAATAAGACATACTGGAAAAACACAGGCTGCCATCAGTGCCTTATGAAAATAATGGAAATTCATTACAAATACAGTTTCATTGCCACAATCTGTGCACCCACGCTTCGGCTTTCTTTCTTTTTTATTTTCTATTGTCAAAAAAAATTCAGTCTGTATAAACTAAAGCTGAAAAATAAATCAATTACATGTAGGTTTCATCTGAAACATACGGAAGAGAATTCTGACTTTATTCTCAGAATCAGAATTGTTTAAATTGTTTATCCAACATCAGGAAAATCTTAAAACTCAAATCTACCAAATAAATTTGAAACAGGCTTCCAGTCTGGATAAAGCGCAGGTTAACAAATCCTGTAACAAGGAAGAAACAGTCCTGTGATTATTTTCATATGCTAACAACATAACTGACGTACACCTAAGAATGTTTGGTTATTTATTTGGATTTTGACATAGATTGACATGGAATTAGAATTCTGAGATAAAAGTCAACATTCTGAGATTAAATTCTGAGATTTCACCATCTATGATAACTATATAATAATAAAATGATATATAATTACTATTATTATTATATAAATAATAATAAATAAATAAAATACAATAATATATTATTTCACCATCTATAATAATATAGCATATATAATAATATAACATCTGTAATAAGTCTTTGACTAAATGAGTTACATCAACATTTAATTTCCCTTTGGGATAAAGAAAGTATTTTTGAATTTTTGATAGTCAAAATTCTGGGATTAAATTCTGAGATTTCACCATCTATAATAACTACATAATAAAAATAACATATTATTATTATTATAATTATACATTATATAATAATAATAATAATAATAATAATAATAATAATAATAATGAACTATTATTTCACCAATTATAATAACTATATAATAATATAACATCTATAATAACTCTTTGACTAAATGAGTTACATCAACAATTAATTTCCCTTTGCGATAAATAAAGTATTTTTGAAAGTCAAAATTCTGAAATTAAAGTCAAAATTCTTTCGGGGTTTTTTTTTTCCAGTGGCACTAATCCTCTTCCGCAGAAATACGAACATCTTGAACGTTCCTATTTTTACCCCAGAATAAACAGTAAAAATATAAACCATTTAAAAAGGCAGGCTCTTGTGTCTCCTGCAAGTTGTTTTTCTGTATTTATGAAATTCCTGTAGCGATGAAATGTTTTTTTTTGTTGTTTTTTTTTTTCCGGTTTTGTGTTTTCCCCTTAAATGAGCAGCAGCAACATGAGAGGTGATTGGGGAGGTTAAAGTGCCGCTTTCATCTGCTGCTACTGCTGCCTTCAGCAAACACCTGACTTGCCACCGAGATGGAAGATATTACAGGAGGTTGGCCTGGGACTGAACAGGCAGCTGCGTCACGCCGCTGATTGCACGAGCACGCCGTGAATACTCTGTTGATCATAATTACCGAGGGTTGGAGGAAAAATGACCCCTGCAAAAGGCAGATGGGAGTGAATCCACACACCTTCTATCTCTTCTCGCTCTCTCATAACAGCTCGGCTGAATAGCGGCCCGACAAGAACGCTGTAAAATGAAGTTGAGCTCCTTTTCTGGGAAGAGATAATTACCACCATCCTCATCATCATCATTCACATGGAAGTCGTAGCTTGGCATGATGGTTTGGAACGAACACAGAGAGAACATCAATCTTTTCAACTTTAATTGAAGAATATGAGTTTTCTCTCTAGGTGCTGCTCCAACTTTTCTTGCGACTGATACTGGAGATGATTTTAGGTTTTACAGGAGTGAATTTCAACCCGCCTCCTTGAGTTAATTAGCTGCTAAAGACTCTGTGGTTATTCCAAGCATGCAGCTAGCTGCTGTCGAATTTCAAATTTATGCAAATCTGTTTGATAAAGGCAGCTAGTCTGTAGCAAACAGTAATGTTGAATCAGATGTACGAATGAAGTCTGGAAGTCACCGTGTTTGAGTGGACATGATCTCATTAAAGAAAAAAATAGGAGCTCAAAAATATTAATGCGCATTTAACAATTTTACACAGAATTTAATACTTTCATCATGCAGAAACTAAACTTCTGAACTGCTAATGAATTTGTGCAAACATTTAAATAGTATCACACCTTCAGTCCTTCCAAGATATTGCAATGTTTTTTTGTGATTGCTGCGTCCTAAAATTACCTACTTACTTTGCGGCACTTAAAAAAAAAAAAAGACTGTATGAAGGAAATTTATGTTGCGGGTCGTTCCTAAAGCTACACTTGCACTTTGTAAACATCAGCTGCAATGCTGGAGTGCAACCCGTTGTTATCAGTCTATCTGCATGCATCTCCGCTCCACCCACCCCACACTTCGCTACCGTTCGCTCCGAGCCCCCAACTATGAACAAAACACAAGAAGTCGAGGTGGTGGAGGCTGACTAGGGCAGCCCACAAAATGTCTGGATGGAGGCAAACTGCCTCAAAGTTTTCATTTACCGTTAAACACGAGATATTTGTTGTCTACTGTTCACTAAATTAGCTCCAGCTAACACTGTTAGCTAAAGCTAACACTATTAGCTGGAGCTAATGGGAAATCAAAACCAATTGGAAGTTAAGGAAGGGATGTTTAAAGGGACAGTGAGGCATTTTCAAGTCTTTGAAACAACATTCTAATGTATTTGAGAAAATGTTTTGATCCTGATGCTAACCGTAACCAGCCTGGATTAGCAACAGGAGCTCCTTGCAGCATACTGTCGGATTGACAGCAGCACAAACACCAGCTTTTTCAGCCGAATCTGTCCTCTTCCTCCATTTGGTCCTCCTCATCTTCATTTCATTTCTGCGTTCCCTTCTATTTCAACGCTCCCGTTCAAATTTCAAGGACTGAACGTTACTTGTTGCGCAGTAATTACTGTTCCGGCTAGCGCTGTAGGTCCTGGCATACCTCATCTACCCAGAATGCTTTGCAGCGAAAACAACATGGCGACATCTGTGTGACAATATTTCATTTCATTTTATAAAAACTAAACTACTGTATTGTTTTTACATCTCAAATAAAGTCTATTATTGCAACTAATCGTGGATCCCTTTAAGACCCCACAACTGACATACCCCCAACCCCAAACCCTGGAAACCAGTAAACCAGACTTTGTTTTTGTAGAGAAAGCACTGCCGACTCCAGAAGGACAGTGTCTAACTACGTTCTGCACGTACCACAGCGGTTTGCCTCAAATATTAAGAGATTCAATTCAAACTTCATCGAATTCTTGTTTTTGAAAATCAAAAACTCTTGAGGAATTATTCAAACCTGAAAAAATAAAGATAAAATAAAAAACAACCAAATTAATATGATCTAAATGCTAATGAGTGACTGCAAACATCTGACCAGAACTGTATTTTCGCAAAAATGTATTTTTTTTTTTTTTTTTTACTTCAATCTCTACAGTTTTACATGCATGGTCTCATGTTTACAGAGCCTCAGAAACAGACACATTTATTTTAAGAAAATAATTTTTATCTCTATTTTTCAACCCTTATTTGCCACATGGGCGCATCTTCTGCACTGTGCTATCAGCCTCTTCATCGACAGGGCATACGTCTTCATTATCATAACTGAATGGCCTGCTAACACACACATGCAGGAAGCATCAATCACTGTGAGCAGCAGATAAGTTGGATGGCAGAGAAGCTTATTGATCTAATCCAGAGCAGACTGAGCCAGAGTTATGCTGAGGTGGGGGTTCAGCCTTCAGAGGGCAGCTGGGGTCAGGGGTCAAGTACTGGTGGCTTTGTATCTTTAAGAAACAATAGAAGCTATTATGGAGACTGGAAAGATAGTCCCGTTCATCACTAACAATCCTAAACAACCTGATTATTGAAAGGTTTTTAGAGGAGAGAGGTTGAGGATGGGGGGTAGAGATGGGGGGTTGAGCTGTAAACTTTAAAAGAAAGCTGATAATATTTGTTTTCTGATTGTTTCTGAGGTCTTTATTTCCGTCATTTTGGGTTTTTCCTCATCAGTTCCTTCCCTTGTGATCTTTAATGTGGTCAAGTTTTTATGCTCCACTAATCTGGAACCAACTTCCAGAAAACTGCAAAACAGCCAAAACACTGAGTTCCTTTAAATCAAGGCTAAAAACCCACCTGTTCAGAGCTGCCTTTGATTAACAATAACTTAAACATTGATGAATATATTTCATGTATATCTGATGATTATTCTTGATGATAGCATTTGACAAAATGCATATTTGGTTAGTGTATTCTGTTGGTTAGTGTATACTTTGACCTGCCTTGTTGCTTATATGTTCCATACAAATAAACTTGACTTTTAGTAGTTTATTCCTTTGTGTTTTGTTTCTTGTTTTTTTTCCTGGTGTTCTTATTGTGGTCTTCCATGAATTCTCTAGTGCTAGGCTTTGTGTTTAGTTCAGCACCCTTTGTGTTTTCTGTTAGTCTCCTTACCTTAAGTTCCCAAGCTCATAACTCTCCACTGTTGCCAACTTAGAGACTTTTTCCACTATATTTAATGACTTTTCAGATTCCTTAAGTAATGTTTTTTCCAAGAAAGCGACAAGCTTTTATCTGTTATTGGAAACTTTGACGGTAACGCGTGAAAGCACCAATCATTCTGCTGAAACTGTTCCCTATGAGCCCCTTCTGCTTCCTAAGCACCGCTGTCTCCATCATTGTCAATTATTCCTATTTAAAGCTATGAAAATATTTTATAAAGTTCATTTATTGTTCTAAAAAGCGTTTTTTACTCACTTTTTGTTTTTCCAGCGCTGATATTCCTTCTCTCCTACTACAGCCTGGATCACATGACCAAATATGCAAATTAGGCGACTCTTAGGACAGCCAATAGCTACTTTTCTTTTCAGGAGTTGGAAACAGTAACTGTGCTTCTATTAACCTTTCAATTGTGCAATTTGAAATCACGAAAATAAATTTGCTTAATGGAAACACGGCATTTTCAAGAAAATTCTCCTTTTTTGAGAAAAAGTTTTGGCGCTAGGATGAGGTGGTTTTTTGGCCGTATCGAAATAGGTTTATTTCGCCAAACTGCAATGGAAACACTTTTTTCGCATCACATGAATCACATGATCAACAACCGGATGTTTCCACTGGCGCAAACCACGAAGAAGTCGTTGGAGGATCACGCCGCGGCATGCTTTTAACGACTTATCGCGTGAACAAGCTTATTCACCTGGGATTTTAATTTCATTTCTTATTTAATGGAAACACAGCAATTGCAAAATTGCGTTGTTTTTTTTCGACATTAGCAGAAACTCAACAAAGATTTGCGCAGCTTTGTAATGGAAACGCAGCTACTGGCACTCTCCTCTCACAGCTGTTCCATATACCCCTGATTGACTCACCTGCATCCAGTTCTCCACCCTCACCTCAGTACATAGGCTTCCTGGTTTTCACTGCTCCGGTCCGGTTACTCTGCCACGCTCCATGTCTCCTGCTCATCCTGTACTTTCCCCGGTAAGCTTTCTTGCGTTAATTAAGAACTCTGCACTTGGGGCCTTTATTTATCCTCAAGCACGACGCAAACAATATATTCTTTATACTCTTATGTCATATAAAGGTCTTGAAATGCACAAATTAATGGGTCTATAGGAGTTAACTGTTCATTTTTGAAAAGTTATTTCTTTTTGGTCTTGCAGGTGTTTTAATCGGCCTTGTAACAAGTGAGATAATGTTTAACAACCATTCAGCCGGTTAACCCCCAGAAATTGTTGTGAAATCAGTGCAAAACTCTTTCAGGTGGAAAGCAAAACTGAAGTTGGAATCTAATTCAAGGCTTTCATACGCCAATGTTTCAGGAAATGTGAAACACTGAAAACTGTTCTCTTCAGCTTCTGAATTTTAGATCGGGACATAATGAGTTGTTTTGAGATGTTGTCAGACAGATTTGAATGAATAATTATTATTTTTTTGATTCTCCAGGTGTGGTAGAAATTAAATTAACTCATGGTTTAAAAGGAAGGGGTGCCGTTTCCTTCACCAGGTTGTTTCGAAGAGCTTTTCACCCCTAAATTAAATCACAATTTAAAAACTCCATGTTATTGTTACTCAAGTTATCCTTATCTAATTTAATGACTAACTTAAAAAAAATAAATCTCTGAGGGGTGAATCTGTAGATGTAAGACAACAGTAGCTTAGACTTGCTGAAGTTAATAAAACTGTAACATAAGGCCAATATTAGGTTAGTATTGACCTAAAAGTACTTTGAGTGAAGAAATTACAAACATCAAAAGGGTCAAAATTAAACATTTACTGATATATTGCTTAGATCAAGTGAGATTCCTTTTATGGCAAATTATATCAGTGTGTTTCTCTCTGGCTGGTAAACGCCTAATTTAGGTGTTTTTCTTATACAGACAAATAAGAGCTTTGGCACTGGAGCTGTTTCAGAAGAAAAACCCTTCAAGAATCCCTTCAAAGAAAAGCTCCACTGGCGTGCTTTCAAGAGACTGGAAGATCTGCTGTAATTCCTCTAAAATAGGCATTAAGGAGGGTATTGCTTTTAGGAAGTATCCTGCTAAATGCTTCCTAAAAGTATGGACGAATCAAGGAACCAAAGACGCATCCTTCCTCTCATCTCTTTCACCTTCTTGTCTGGAGGAGCTGGGATCTAACAAAGGGATGTGAGTTAAACCAATGAGAAAACACGTCGGCATAAAGCCAACTCCGCGACCGTCTTTGTCCGAGTTTCTGCTTCCTTTTCACTCTGAGCTCCTGCTGCTGGCAGAAAAGTCACGTCAAACATTCATCGACATCAGCAGTTTCAAGCGCGTCTTTCCTCTTCGTCTTTGCCAGATCTGCAAACCTAGACCGAATTTGTTTCAATCGCTTTGTTGTCTTCTGCTGACATTATGTCTCCTCGTTCTTCTCCTCGGTCAGCCTGCCAGAGCGCCTGTTCAACCGCCATCCGACGTCCAGATAGCGTCTATAGGGCCCTGTCGGCTCACTCCACGGTCCCACCTGTTCAGCCTGCAGTCAGTCACGGTTTGATGCACATTTAACACGATGCTGAGACTGAAACAAAGCTATTAAGCATCTCAGAGGCAGTCGGGTTACGTCACGAGGAGGAAATAAGGCCAAAGGGAGTTAAATTCAGACAACGCGCTGGATCCAAGCAGATCAGAAGGATCAGAAGTAGGTCTGGGAGATTTTTTTTTTTTTTTTTTTAATGCCAGATCGACTTTTTTTCTCTCGCTTTCTTTTCTAAAAAAGAAATTACAAATAACTGAAAGTATTTTCAAAAAGTAGCTTTTATTTCAATCATCGCTTCTGTGAGTTGGATGACGGAGTATCAGGGCCAGGCTACGGGAATTTTTACGGGAATATAGTCATAATATTAACAGAAAAAAAACGCAATTTTACCCGAAGAACGTCTTAAAATCAGGAGAAAACAGGTTTAATGAAAAAAAGCTTCAATAATTCTTTTTTTTTTTCTCATATTGGAGTTCCTTCAAATATTACAACTTCATTCTGCTAATATTAATCCCGTATTTTTGCTTTATTTTGACTGCATTCTTGAAACATCGTGACTTTATTTTCGTGGAAAAAAAAACTAAATCTTAGCCTGACCCTGATATTTCATTGTAGTTTTGACCTGAATTCAAAAACGCCTGTCGAGCAAGATGGCCGCCCTGGGCGCGCTGACGTCACTCTGAACTACGGAAACCCAAGGAGAGCAATGGTAGAAAAAAAAAAAGAAAGAAAGAAATCTGAAAAAACAAAAACAAAAAAACCCCGAAAATTCGATTAATAGATAAAATCGACTTATTGCTCAGCCCTAATCATAAGTGTAATAAAAGAGTCAATAACAAAGAGCTCATTTACTGTTTTAAGTCTTAAAACAATTTCCAACTTCAGTTTATCAACTCAGTTTGTAGCATTTCATCAAGACCGATCAGTCTGTGCGAGTCTCAAAAGAGGAGAAGTGCAAATGGTTCAATGGGATGTGCGTTTTTAGACTAACAGCTCCAAAATAAACTGGAGCAAAAGCTCAGTGACAACCTGAGCGTCCACGTAGCTTGGCTGCTATTGAGAAGGTCCGAAATATAGTCAACTGAGCAGAGACGAGCCTCGGCCATTCAGTTTGCTACCATATTAGCTGGCTGGTTCGTTACCAAACAAAATCCGCTGTTTATGAAATCTGCTAGCATAAGATTTTATGATTTGGTTCATTTGTAAAATAATGCAAATAACGTTTAGCGCAAAATTAAGTTTACTGCCAGTTGGGGTGCAAAGATTTTTTTTTTTTTTTTTTCCATTATATGAGTCCAAATATGATTTGTGGCATGTTTGTAAATTTACAAAACAACAATCTAAAAAAAGAGACAAGAAGAAGATCTTTTGCTGTCGTTGGAATTAAAGTACGGAGTAATAAAAGCATGAACATGTGAGCGTGTCGTTCAGCGGGTTTCCAAAAAAATTGATGAAGAAAATATTTGATGGTTACAAGGGTAAATAACTGGAAATTGTGTTGTATCTGTTCTGGTTTTGGATTCTTCTCTTTCCTTTTGTCTCTGTTTAGTGATTTATATATAAGAAGTGATGAGGTTTGGGATTTTTACATGTTGTAATGATTTATGAAGGGGTAATTTAGTTTAATTTGATGTGTAGGACAGGCATAAATACAAGCCTTGTGCTTCTGCCCGTACCTTTTCAGTCAAGTTGTTCAATTGTTGCAATGTTTTGAAGTAGGAATAATAAGTTATTGATGACTGACTGAATAAATAATTATAAAAAAAAAAAAAAAAAAAAAAAAATAAAAAAAAAACAAAGTCGGGAACAAAATGACCAAAAGTACAAAGGAGCGAGATGGCAAAGGTGCATAAAGATCAACACGACTTCCTGTTCTTTCTTCCAGGGCTGCAAGAAATAAATGGCGTCATTCTGGTCTTGCAGCCCTGGTTTGGGAGTTTGTGCAGCTTGTTCTTGGCATGTCTTCTGGGCAGAAGGTTTCTGCAGAGCGAGGGAGCGATGAAGACTTCAGACGAGTGGAGAGAAAATCATGAGAAGTCCCGCCCAGAAAGGACTTCGCTCTTGTTCCTTCCAGCTCAAGTAAAATAGTTGTTCATTCTTGTGTTGAGCCCTTACATTTAGCCAAATAAACGTCATTATTACACTTTCCAGGAGTTTGATGCCTGGTTCTTGAACTACAAAGTCCACAAAAAAAACCTAAAAACACAATATTTCTTCCCCAGAAGCAGATAAACACAAAGGAGCAAACAACAAACTAATGGAAAAAACCTCACAGTGATAATGAGGAGGAGCTCAGGAGGGGAGATGGCGTTGATTCGATCAGGGTTTAACGGGTGTGGAGGCTGGTCGGATCAGAACCAAGGATCGATTTAGTGGGAATGGGGTTTGGGTCGCAGCTGAGCTCACCGGCTTACCTTTTTGTACCTGGGAACAGGAAGCTTTTTTTCCCATCAAACATAAATCACAAACAGACGCGATGAGAGCATGCAACAGAAAAAAGGTGGAGAAAAGAAGGAAAACAGGTGAAATTAAAACTGAAACAGTTTAATTAAAGAAACAAAGGTTACAGTTACAGTGAGTAAATTAGGGGAAAAAAAGTTAATTTCTACTGAAAGATTAATATTTTTTGATGTGGTAAAGCTTAATTTGATTGGTTTGTTTGGCTTCGAATCCTTGAAAGCAATAAGTTTGAGCTGCTCTTCGTAAAACATCAGCTGGTTCTGCCAACAAAAACAACGACAAGACAGAGTATTACATCCACACGGAGACACGCTGTTCATGACTGGCTGGTTTTTTTTTTGGTTTCACTAATATTTCCACATTTCCTTAAATCATCTGATTCATGAAACTGCTAGTTTATATATATATATATATGGCATTTGTCTGATGCCCTGTCAGTGTTGGAGTCCACTTCTGAAAGGTTTTCTATGTCAACTTGCATTATCCAGAACGAAGGGTTTAAACAGTCAAACATGATAGTTTCCATCAAGTTTTTAACTCTTTGTTCCCTGTTTTTCTTTAAAGGGGCAGTATTATATATTTTCCAGACACATAAAATCATTTTACAGCCCAATCAAGTAACTATGTTACCTTCAGTTGTTAGAAAATGCTTTATATAGCAAATATGACTTAAAAGAAATTGAATTTCATAATCTAACACCTTGAAATTGGGCCTCTGTCTCTTTAAGAAACTCCTGCTCTTTCTGAAACTCCACCTTCAAGAAGTCATCACAACAGCACTCCTGTATTAACCCTTTAACAACGTTTTTATCAGTGTTTCAATGAGAAATAGCTCGTATAATGAGCTCAGCAGATACGCAGTTCCATCAGGTGTTTGCTAATTGCTGTTGGTTAGTCTGAAGGAGCTGCATGTGGGAGCTGTGGGTGAGGCGGGAGCTCAGAAGCGTAGAAACTGCAGCTCCGAGGAGGAGCTGCGTCTCGAAGGTGGAGCTGTATCCACCCAGGCGTTTTGCGCAGCTAAATGGTTGCCACGGGAGATTAAAGGATTTTTCAAGCATGCATGAAAAAATTAAAGCAACACTCCCGGTGTGTTTTTGATGAGGGAATAACATTATAACATGAAGCAAAGCTCAAAAAAGTCAATTTTACATAATACTGGCCCTTTAAAATTAACATACAGGCAAGTAAAGAAAACTCAACACACTTCTATCTTTTGTGAAAACACTGCCCGACCTCCAACCCCAAATGCTTCATACGCATCATACACAACGACAACCATGACGTATCACATGTACGCAGTTGTGCTGCGGCTCAAGAAATCCTCTGTACGCTGTAGTATTTGACTGAAAACAGAAGGCTAATGAACATCGACATATTTCGGACACTTGGTCCTGGGAGAACCAGCGCCACCTATGGGTGTGGGGGAGTAAAATGTTGTTTCTGTGTGAATAAAAACATTTCTGGAAACTGTCCTGTGTGGACACGGCTGTTTTTGAAACCGACAACCCATTGTGGCAAAAAAAAAAAAAAAAAAAGATGTGGACGGGACCTGAGACCCCCATTGTGTTTATAAATCCTCGTCCCGGTAATAATTAACTAGCCGTCATGAACCTCGGGGTCAAAATGGATCCTGATCCTGTTTTTAAAACCCTTCTAAAAACTTGGCTTTTGACACCTTGTGAGACCAGTTGATTTTTATAGGAGGTCTTCTTTGTGCATTGTGTTTTTATTTAGTATTTGAATGCTGTTACATTTTCTGTTTTTAACTTACTTTAACTGTAAAGCACTTTTATCCTGAGCTGGTTGTCTTTATAAATAAAGTTGGATTGGATTATACCAGTCTGTTGCATTGGCTTGCAGGTGTGTAGGTTCATTCATACATTCATGTATTCAATCAAATGAATAAGACAGAAGTAGCAGATTATCTTGTTTTCATTCAAAAGATGTGAGCACATGAGTTTTAATGCCTTTGGTAATCAGAGCTCTGAAAAAGTATGCATGCCCTTTTAGATGGCTTCTGTTTTTACTTTGTTGTCACACTTAATGTTTGAGATCAAAAAATTTTATTATCAAAGACAATGTATTTTTTGATTTATGGATGGATTGATGGATGGACAAACAACAAATGGTCAAATGACTTCATGGATGGATGGATAAAAACTATATTTGTTGTCATTTGAGCTCCAATAAGCACTCTACCCCTTGCTTTTATCAAAACGCTCCATCTATCTGCTGATGCAAGAACCTGACGGTGAGCCGACTGATCACACTTGAAATTTATCATCTATCAGACTTCTGGCCAGAGGCGCAACAGAACCGGCATTAACGGCTCAGGGAGGAAATCACAATCGATTCTGCTGCGGCTTCGCTGTAGCACCTCGCTTCATCCTCTCTGAACAATCCTCTGGTCTGTCGGACATTTCATCAATATTCGGAGCTAAACTGTGACACGTTGAGAAGAAGTCAAAACATCGTCTCCCTTTCTATATCATAAAAGTGAAAAACAATCTTAAATTGTCTCTCATTGTCTTTTTAATGTGCAGCAGGAACGAAAAGATCACAAACATGTTTAAGAAACCGAGACGGAGGATGTTTTTTAGGCGTGTGGGCGTAGCGAGTGATGAAAGGGCAGTCAGTAGATGGAAAGCAATGAAAGGGTTAGTGTTAGTAAAGGTTGTCGAGTGGGTGTTGCTGAGCAGACAGGTCACTGTCGGAGGATCTTTGATTCACATGCAGGATTGATTTATTTAGATAGAGAATGTAAGGTATTAGGCTAACACAACCCAACTTTATTCGTATTGTGATTCAAAACAACATCAATGCACAGTTAACTAATGCGGTGACTGAGAAAGTCCTCTCTAAGTCTCCTCTTCCAGGGACGATTGCAAGGGCTCAAGCAGATCAGACAAATCTCATGGTGCACCGTGATTCACACCAGACCTGTTCAGTCCGGTTTAATCCAGCTCCAGTTCGTTTGACTAGAAAGTCCGGTTCGTTTGGGGAGGTGTGAACACGTAATCAGGCTCTGATCCGAACTCTGGTCCGCCGACAAACCCAGGTCTTAGTCCGGTTGAAGTGAACTCTGGTGCGGTTTGAATGCATATGTGAACGCCAAGTGGACCGGACTACAGCGCAGGGCATTCTGGGTAAATACAACCAAAACAAACACGCTAGTCTCGCGCTATCAGGAGAAATGACTCGTGGTCTTTTGCCAAAAACAAAAGAGAAATCCTCCAGCCGCTAAAATCTGACACCGCTCCATTTACATTTCGTGAAGAAGGAAGCTGCGCGCAGTGTCTTCTTCAGAGGTTTTCGTGTCATTTCCTTCAGTGGTTCTTGGTTCAGCGCCCCCACAGGTGAGGGGGTGAACAGGTTGCTCAAAGGGTTTGGTTTGTTTGACACGGTGCAGTGAGAAAGTAAACCACCCGAACCGAAGGCCAGTGAAGGGATGTCGGGGTTCCGGTTAGCCACCGAGCAGCAGCTATAGAAGAGTGAGCGATGCTCGTCTCTGACCAGAATAAAGTACTTTACTACAGTCTAAACGAGTCATAATAAACAGGTGGATTAAGATCTCAAAGTGATGGAAAGAAAGAAATGATTTAGCTTTAGTAAGCTGATAAAAACTGGACTTGACCACAGAGCTTACCTGCAGAAATTAAGAGATTGCTGTCGAGCCTTAAAGTGTAACGAACCCTTCTGTGAAAGCATAACCCCGCCCCTGACAAATTTGGAAAAATACCATAAAAGTGGGCAGAGCCAAGAAACACGGCCAAGTGTGGGAATGAGCGGAAGGGGTTTGTGGTCAGGATGAAAGAAACGCTGTTGCTAACTTATGAACTTTGTTGCAATATTTAGCGACTTTTCAAACCCCTCTAGCGACTTTTTTTTTAAATAAAAAAAAAGCCAAAGCTGTCGATCGATACTCGTCACGGCCATGCTTGCTATTTCAGCTCCTGACTCTCCACTGGGTGGGGCTGTCTGTCTGAGCGAGATTCTTTTATACCCCAACATGGTACCGTGTGAGGAAAGGCTGTACTGTTTTACACAATAGGCTGGTGAGGCACCGGTCGACCGAAGGAGGCCAACGCTGAGACAGATTTAGGTAAAAATATTGTAGAACTAAACAAATTTACATGAAAATGTCAAAATTCCTACAGAAACAAAGATAGAACCCTAAATAGACTATTTAGACACATTATTGGCAAAAAAAAAAAAAAGTAGACTTAGGGGTTAGTTACACTTTAAAGATGCAGTTTGTAACTTTTACAAAAATATGTTTCTGCATATTAGTTAAAACCGTCTCCATGTCGTGACAGTTTGGTCTGAAACAGATAATCTGTGAAAAGATGGGGCTCTTCCACCTCCTCCCTGAGCTGCTATCGCCGTTTAAAGAAATGCTCCGCTCCCGACCTGAAACAGCCAATCAGAGCCAGGGGGAGGGGCTTAGAGCTGTCAGTCACCCTGGTGTACGCGCTGCTAAATGAGCTAATGGTGGAGAAACAACTCACCGTTCCAGGAAAACTGTTTATCCGCCGTCATTGGTGGCCATGCTAACTAGCATTAGCATCAAGCTATGTTGTGGTGAACCAGCTGTAGCATAGCAGAGAGCAGGGGGAGTGTGTGAGCGGCGCGTACATGAGGGTGATTGACAGCGCTAAGACCCTCCTCCTGGCTCTGATTGGTTGTTTCTGACTGAATGGTATATTTCTGCAGTTAGTACTGGGAACACTGGGAGAAGGCAGAGGAGCAGGATTTTTTATTTATTTATTTATTTTTTTACTTATTATCTGTCTTATACTGTAACAACATCATGTTAATTTTAACAAATATGTAAAAAATGTATTCATAAAAGTTACACACTGCAGCTTTAAGGGAGGCTTGTTTCAGCAGGTTTCAAATGTTGACTCAACAGCAACTTTGGACCTAAACATCATAGCCTCAGTCGACTTGTTATTGAGCACCAGAAAATTAGCTGACATCCGTGCATTAACTTCTGAAATTAACTCAAGAAGTGCAAAACATGACAAAAACCCCCAATTGTTTTACATTAAAAAAAAAATGTTTTTCACACTTTAAATTTAAACTGAGAACAATATGTCAGTGCAAACACTTGTGCCTCGTTTCCACTTAGTGGTATGGCAATAAAATCCAGACTTTAAAGTTCTCCCTGGAGCCTGAAACTTTTGGTTTCTTTTTTATTTCCATCATTACTCGGTTTGCTCCTGGGCTGGATTTTTCTAGGGCAGATGGTAGTGCGTAAATTCGCAGTCATTTGAAATCTGTGCCAGTTGTGTGTTCACTTCCTCACATTGCAGAGTCTTCTTTAAGATGATCAGCTTTGTTAAAACCTTCTAAAGACTTGTGAGGATCTGCAGCCCCTTTTCTGGAGACCTCAGAGTAAAGCGGCCTATCAGAATATTATCAAGAAGTAATTTATTTCAGTAATTCTTTACTTTTAACAGAGATGAATACATTTAGAGATTTAAATTCTGTTAACTCAGATGATTTTTACTTACAGCAAAGTAAAACCCAAACGTCAGTTTCTTGGAAATTTAGAATATGACATCAAACCAGAACAGTTTGTCCATGGATTGTACAATATCTGCACTCAGTGCTTGGTTGGGGCTCCTTTTGCATGGATTACTGCCTCAGTGCTTCGTAGCATGGAGGAGACCAGCCTGTGGTTCTGGTGAGGTGTTCAGGAAGCCCAGATTGCTTTAATAGCAGCCTTCAGCTCGTCTTCATGGTTGGTTCTGGTGTCTCTCATCTTCCTCTTGACAATGCTCCATCGGTTCTCTCTGGGGTTAAAGGTGAGGTCAGTTTGCCGGCCAGTCTAGCCCAGTAACACCACGGTTCACTGGTACCTTTGGCCGTGTGGACCAGCATCAGGTCCTGCTGGAAAATGAAACCAGCATCTCCATAAAGCTTGTCAGCAGAAGGAAGCATGAAGCGCTCTAAAATGTCCTGCTAGATGGCAGCGTTGACTATGGACTTCAGAAAACCCAGTGGACCAGAACCAGCAGATGGCATGGTGACCCAGATCACCACTGACTGTGCTCCACTCTTCCTCCAGACTCTGGGACATTAATCATGACTGTTTACAATCATCTAAAGACTTCAGTTATCCCTTTTCCTTGTGCAGCCCGTTCTGCCACACTTTTCCTTCCACTAAATTTTTCAATCATTTGCAAAGCTTGTGGAGTGTGTCAGGGTCTGTCAGGTCAGCAGTCTCCCTCGTGATTGTGTAGGCTGTAACTTCACATTTCTGCATTAAAAATATCTTTTATTTGTCTCATGTGATACTCTAATTTTCCAAGAAACTGAATTTTGAGCCATAATCATCACAAATATGATATTCTGCTTTATTTGAATGTAAGCCTGTCACATTAAGCAATAAATCAATTAATCGCATGACAAGTTAAGGCGAGCTCAATAATTTCCATTTGCATGATTGATTGGTAGAAAGAGAGAGAAACGAGAAAAACAAAGACTGGAAGACAAAAGTAGAAAAGACAATTTTGTTTACAGAGTCTCCAATATCCATTTAATTTGTTGTTTCGGTTGTTTTGTTTTTTTATTTTGGATATTTAAAATGTCTTCCATTTCCAGTGTAAAAGGGGCAGTATTATGTATTTTCCAGCTACATAGAATAATCTTACAGCACGATCCCGTAACTATGTTACCTTCAGTTGTTATAAAAATGCTGTATGTATCAAATACGACTTAAAAGAAATTTAATTTAATAATTTAACACCTTGAAATTGGGCCTCTGTCTCTTTAAGAAACTCCTGCTCTTTCTGAAACTCTGCGTCATCACAACAGCGCTCCTCTATTAACCCTTTAACAACGTTTTTTTATCAGCGTTTCACTGAGAAGTAGCCCGTACAATGAGCTCAGCAGATGCGCAGTTCCATCAGGTGTTTGCTAATTGCTGCTGGCTAGTCTGAAGGAGCTGAATGGGGGAGTTGCAGGGGAGGGGGCTCTGTGAGGCGGAAACTGCAGCTCCGAGGAGAAGCTGTGCCTCGAAGGCAAAGCTAGGTCCACCCAGGCGTTTTGCTCAGCTGAATGGTTGCCACAGGAGATTGAAGGATTTTTCAAACATGCATGAAAGAATCAAAGCAACCCTCCAGGTGTGTTTTGATGAGGGAATAACATTATAACACGATGTAAAGCTCAGAAAAGTCGATTTTACATAATACTGCCCCTTGAAATGTTTCGTTAGAAATTAAAGTTTATAAATCTTTGAGAGGGTGTGTCTGCAGTATGATGCCATTAGCATCATATTACTTAAAAAAGGTCTCAAAACAACAATATTATCATTTACAGCAATAACTTCTGGGAAAATTTATCGTCCAGTAAAACCTGTTATTGTGACAGTCAGTATCTTTTTGTTTTTAAGACCTGATCTGACCCATGATTTAATCTTTGTCACTTTGCTGAACTTGAACTCGATAATGCTGAAAACTCTGAGCAACAACAGGTTTTTCCAAGAACTCAGGCAAACATCTGCTTTGTCTCCAGAGTTTGTGCCTCCACAGCAGATTAACTCGATGGCTGTGGCCAGGAACTATCACAGTATGAAGTGGCAGGTTTGCTGGCAAGCCCAAAGACAAGCCCTCTGTGGGCTTCAACATGGGTGCAGCCGTCATCGACAAGGCAGCTTTTTTTTGGGGGGGGGGTGAGTGTTTGGAAAATTGTTGGGAAATATGACAGCTTTCCAACCAGATGTTCCTGACTGAACACCGAATTGTGGGACAGACATGCTAACAGATTGGATAATGCCACCATCCTGTGTTCATGATACTACGAGGGCAAAGGAGGAGACTCGTTTCTCTAAATCTAACGTGTCGCTTGTGTTTTAGTGGCAGGCAGCAAGAAAATCCAAGACTTTCAGATGAAAAGTCAAAGACCTACAAACAGGATAATTAACAGAAAGAGCCAGCAGTGATCTGAATGCCAGCAGCTTTCCGGGAACCTCCTGTTAGAAGTTCAGGGGGCTGTTAAAAGCCTCTGAAAACGGTTTAAGATCAACAGCTCGTATGAAGGTGAGAGGAGAAGGAGCTGCTCCTCCACGGCCAAGCTTCCTGCAGGGAGACGTTCACTGGAAAATTACAGCCGAGTGTTGAAGCATGGAGAGTGCAGGGAAGGTGAAGCACGCCTGATTTTGGATGCATTAACATTCTTTATTCATGTGAGGTAAGAAGAACCAGAGGAGGTGAGACAGTGATGCTCAGATGGTAAAAACGCTGACAGCTGGTGTTTGTCTCTTTACACGTTTATCCCAAAGGGCAATTCACGGGCCAGTATTATGTAAAATCGACTTTTTTGAGCTTTACATCATGTTATAATGTTTTTCCCTCATCAAAAACATACCTGGAGCGTTGCTTTGATTCTTTCATGCATGTTTGAGAAATCCTTTAATCTCCATGGCAACCATTCAGCTGTGCAAAACGCCTGGGTGGATACAGCTTCCCCTTCGAGGCGCAGCTCCTCCTCGGAGCTGCAGTTTCTATGCTTCTGAGCTTCTGCCTCACCCACGACTTCCCCATTCAGCTCCTTCAGACTAGCCAGCAGCAATTAGCAAACACCTGGAGGAACTGTGCATCTGCTGAGCTCATTATACCAGCTACTTGTCATTGAAACACTGATAAAAATGTTGTTGAAGGGTTAATAGAGGGGCAATGTTGTGATGACTTACTGAAGGCAGAGTTTCAGAAAGACCAGGAGTTTTTAGAGAGACAGAGGCTCAATTTCAAGGCGTTAAGTTACGAAGTCAAATTTCTTTTAAGTCATATTTGATACATACAGCCTTTTCTAAAAGCTGAAGGTGACATAGTTACTCGATTGGGCTGTAAAATGATTCTATGTGGCTGGAAAACACATAATACTGCCCCTTTAACAGAAACCAGTTAACCTAACAGGCATGTTTTTGGACTGGACCATGGATGACATTATGGCCGGGACGTATTGTTGGACAAGAAAGGAAGTAGCGTCCCGCACAATTTAAGGAAAGATGGTCGGCGCTTTGACCAATTACAGGTAACCAATAGTAATTACAGGGAACTTGAATTGTCTGAATTAAACCACATATTTACATTTGTTTGTTTTTTTTTTTAAATGGTAAAAATTACAATTTTTCCTTAAATTTCTCTCTTGCTGTTGTTCAGACGTGTTTTGCATTTAGTTCCAGGTTGTGCTGTGCAAGTAAATGGTTTTAAAATGTATTTCTTCATACGTCTTAAAACAGTCTGGTGTTGCTCTCAAAAGTTGAAGTCAGGATGGGTGATTTCCGGAGAGGATACAGGTCAGGTAAGCTAAACGCCACTGCAAAGGTCTCCTGCTGCCGTCCGCTTTGAGAGCAGAAGTTGAACCGCAGGTTCTGCTGTGTGAGATGTTAAAATTGTCCGGTGAAATTAATCAACTAAAAGGCACGTTTTTCAAAATGTTCTTGAGAGCTACACTTTGTCAGCAGATAGCACATGTTCTGGAATGTTTTCTAAATTTTCACAATACTGAATATTTAAATATTAAAATGCAAAAAGAAAAGTTCACTTATAACAAGATGTTTTTCCCTTGTTATAAGTGAAATAATCTGCCAGTGGAATGAGAACTTTTTCATTAATATTAAGGAATTATTGACTGAAACCAAGCTCCTATATCTGCTGAAAAGTTACTTGGAAGTTAGTCTTGTGTTATTTAAAGTGTACTAAGATATTTGTACTGGGAACTAGAGCAAAAATATTTGGTCCGACCCCAAATTAAGCTAAAGATACAGGATGGATGAATGTTTTACCACATTTTTGCCAATTTTATCTGTTACACAAGACAACGTTTGGGTTTTGAAATCACAAAGTTATTTGTCGATAAGCTCTGCTCACAAAGCATTGTATAGTATTTATTAATTAGGTTGTTCCATGTATTAATGCATGTGGTAATTAAATTAAAACAAAAAAAAGAAGTTTGTCTTAACTATTTCTCAAAAATAAAAGCTAACACGATGTTCAGATTTTCTATAAAATAAAAAAAAAAGTTGGGTAAATACTAATAATATCGAGCATAAACAAAATAGTCCTGTCAGAAGTTATTTATTTTTATTATGTATTTTTTTTGTTTGAGATGCTCAAGTATATTACTTTGAGTTTACTCAATTAATTTGTATTTTCTTGTAAAGGTAACTTAATTTTTTAGCTTGCAGTAAAAAAATATTTTACATATTAAATACCAAAAAAGCCAGTTAGTTCACTGAACAACAGAAAATGTTTGAATATGTATATATCTTTATTTTTTTTTTTATCTAGGTAATAGTTCTTACAGTGTAAAAAAAAAAAAAAAATGCCTTCAGCGTCAACTTAAAGCTACCTTAATCACCAATCTCAGTTCGGTAAACTTAGAGAAATGTTTCCTGATCCAAACCTACAGTTTCTGAGGATTCGTCAGCATCTCTTTGCTGAATAAACGCTCAACTGAGTCTTATTCAGCGACTGGTTTTATTGGAGCAACAGCGGGTTTGGCAGCAAAAGGAATCAACGGTTAGAAAGACCAGTAATGGGTTTAGCAAACTAATTACAGAGTGGGAACGGCTACATAACAAAATATATGAAAGAGCAAATTCGTTTTCAGTGCTTGGCTAGGCAGCAGCTGAAGTCTAAGCTGCAGAGCAGTATAGAAAATAACAACCATAAATCAATGTGGCCTTCTGCCCACTCTGCTGTCCAACAGCGCTGCCAAGAACAGCTCCTCTGAAGCCCAGTCTCCTCCAAACCAGCTATTCATGCAGACAAAAAGAGTTAGAGTCGCTGACGGCAGCTGTCGGAAACATCACTTCATCACAGCTAAAAGGAAAAAGAGATTCTTTTTACTCCTGTATATTTTGGAAAGAGGATGGGTTTTTGTTCTTATAGCATCTTTATTTGTTGCCAAACCTGTCCACTGAGCTGGTTCATCACAATCCCAATGGATTCGTCACCATGAGGATTATTTAACAAAGGGAAGTTTGCCTTTGGAGAGGATGTTGCTGTGATGGAACTGATGCAGCAATTTTGCTCTCATAATTGCAGCATCAGTTCAATGAAGATGAGAAAGACATAAAAAAAAAAAAAAAAAAAAAAAAAAAAAAGAAAAGAAAGAAAAGATGAACCAAAACCAGACACTGTGACATTATTTAAGCGGCCAAAGCGTGAGCAAGCTCCAGTAAATACAACACTGAGGCTTACAACTCAGTTAATGAAGAAAACCCTACAAGAACAGAAGAGTTGGCTTTAATTATCTGACAACATGGTGGGATTGTTTACTGAAAGTAGAAATGTTAGAGAGGAACGTAGCTTTTTTATAGCGCTCCAAGCTGTTTAGTCACACAAGTTACAGTAGTCTGAATATTTTATGAAGTGATATTTATGTTTTTTCATCCCTTTCTGAACAAAATCAGCATCTAAATAGTCTGGAACGGTAATCAAAAATAATGTAATACCTATGCTGTACCACTAGGTGGTGATAACATCAAAAAAGAACAACCTGAGCTTGGCTAAAGCAGTGCCAGGTTTAAGGGTGTTTTCACACCTGATAGTCTGGTAGACTCGGTTCGACTGGGGGCCAAAACTGCAACATTGTTATTCTGCGGATCCTGTTCACCCTGCATTGTGTCAAATGAACCAAACCCGTTGAACAACCTGTTCCCCTCCTCGCCTGTGAGGGCGCTGTACCAAGAACCACTGAAGGAAACGACACGAAAACCTCTGAAGAAGACACCGAGCGCAACTTCCTTCTTCACAAAATGCAAACAAAAATACTGATTGTATGATTTCTTTTTGTTTTTGACCATGAGCCATTTCTCCCGCTAGATCCAGACACGCGCGTTTGTTTTGGTTGTATTTACCCAGAATGCCCTCCGGTCCCCTTCCCGCTTACATATGCATTCGAACCGCACCAGAGTTCACTTTAACCGAACTGGAACTGAGTTTGTAGGCGGACCAGAGTTTGCTTTTTTGGTCCACATCAGAGTTCGATTACATGTTCACACCTCCCTAAATGAACCGGACTTTCTTGGCAAACCAATTAAGTTTGGTTAACTCTTAATTGGTTAACTGGCTAACCAATTAAGAGTTCAATTAAAGCGGACGAAACAGGGCTGGTGGGAATACACCCTAAGATTCTTTACTAAAGACCGATCGTGTACAGTTTTCTTTGACATAGTTGACCCTTTACTAGAGGTGGGCATATCGATCCAAAATATTGATAATAAATCGGCGTCAGTATCGGATTGATACTTGCGTGGTAAGATTGATACACTAGTTTCAGATTCTATCTTGAATTTTTTTTATTTTTGTATTGTAGTTTCTGAACTCTACCTCAAAAAAATTGCTTTGATTTGCTCTTAAATCATCATTTTTTGCACTTTATTTAGGAAAAATGCACACAAATCATGGTAATATGTTATTAAAGTATTTTGTAGACACCTATAAACTTTGTCCAAATTCTGTCCCAGGTTTGAAAAAAATATTTCAAGGAAAAAAAACACAAAAACACCTAAAGGTCAAAATTTGATGATGTATCAACTTAAATAAAAAGTATTGGTATCAGTATTGGGATCGGTAACATGGGCCCTGTATTTAATTGGTATCGGATCAATACCAAAAATATGCAGCATCGCACACTGCTACCCTTTACATCACTATTGCTGGGAAATCTGATGCAGAAAGGATTCATGAACACAAGAAGAAGATAATCAGAGATAAGTGCATGATCAATTCTAACGTTCTCCAGATATAAACGTCTTTTTATGTCACGGAGACAGAAGGTTCAAACAAAGCAGAGAATCTCTGCCTTTAGCTATCTGTGTTAGAGTGGAGAGGGTCTCTTTACTGACTGAGACTCAATAAATCATACTTTTATTAAACCCAACTAACTGACGGGAATGATTCTTATATTAGAGTTTGGACTAAAGCGAGCTGAAAACCATACAACTTAGTATTCTGATATACTTGTGGATGGATGGATGGATGGACAAAAAGAGGGATGTATGGATGTATGGTTAAAAAGAAGGATGGATGGGTGGACAGATGGACAAAAAGGGTTGGATGGATGGATGTATGGATAAAAAGAAGGATGGGTGGACAGATGGATGGACGGATGGACAAAAAGAGGGTTGGATGGATGGATGGATGGACAAAAAGAGGGATGTATGGATAAAAAGAAGGATGGGTGGACAGATGGATGGACGGATGGACAAAAAGAGGGTTGGATGGATGGATGGATGGACAAAAAGAGGGATGTATGGATAAAAAGAAGGATGGGTGGACGGATGGATGGACAAAAAGAGGGTTGGATGGATGGATAGATGGACAAAAAGAGGGTTGGATGGATGGATGGATGGATGGACGGATGGACAAAAAGAGGGTTGGATGGATGGATAGATGGACAAAAAGGTTTGGATGGATGGATGTATGGATAAAAAGAAGGATGGGTGGACAGATGGATGGACGGATGGACAAAAAGAGGGTTGGATGGATGGATGGATGGATGGATGGACGGATGGACAAAAAGAGGGTTGGATGGATGGATGGACGGATGGACAAAAAGAGGGTTGGATGGATGGATAGATGGACAAAAAGAGGGATGTATGGATAAAAAGAGGGTTGGATGGATGGATAGATGGACAAAAAGGTTTGGATGGATGGATGTATGGATAAAAAGAAGGATGGGTGGACAGATGGATGGACGGATGGACAAAAAGAGGGTTGGATGGATAAAAAGAAGGATGGGTGGACAGATGGATGGATGGATGGACAAAAAGAGGGTTGGATGGATAAAAAGAAGGATGGGTGGACGGATGGATGGACAAAAAGAGGGTTGGATGGATGGATAGATGGACAAAAAGAGGGTTGAATCGATGGATGGATGGACAAAAAGAGGGTTGGATGGATGGATGGATGGACAAAAAGAGGGTTGAATGGATGGATGGATGGACAAAAAGAGGGTTGGATGGATGGAAGCAAAAGAAATGGATGGATGGACAGACAGGAGACAGATGGATGGATGGATGGAAGGAAGAAATGAAAGGATGGTTGGTCGGATGAACGCTGATGGATGCTTCTATTGAGGGCGAACCGACAGGTGTGTTCTGGCTTCAGGTTTTCACACTATGAACACAAACAAACTGGATTTATTGAAACAAAAGAGAAAGAACTCGTACGTTGCTGCAGCTAAAATATTGATTATTACACATGTAATAAAGTTATCTATGACATTTAGTTTTCGTTGAGAACATAGCTGGGTGAATAAATCTGCTTAAGTCACAAGTAAATAACATTCAAGTCAATGTGAAACAAGAAAAGAAGTAATTTAAGAGATTTATTAAAAGATGTAAGCAAAATATAGAAAAAAGTCCCCATAATTTTAGCAGGAGCAAACTGCATATTGAGGAGAATATCATTACTTCTTACCAGTTTTGTTATTTTCTTTTCCTTTTTTCACATTTTATAAAATTTCTGACATTTCCAGAATGATTAGGATTCCCGGGAGCTGCTGGTGTTCCAGTAAATGTCTTCACTACCTCATTTTATGACAACAACAACACAGAAACAATGAAAACTATTCTTGTGCCTTTGGCAGAGTTGGTAAATGTCTCCCTCAGCGGTAACAGTGGGACGTGTAAAGCAATTTTAACAGTGTTTGCAGGCTGGAGGGAATATGTTCATCTAAACATTTGGTAAACCTGTGAAAATATTCTAAAAACTATCAGTTTATATTAATCTGTGTTAGGGCTGAAACGATTAATCGAGATGAATCGATTATTGAAATAATCGTCAACTAATTTAGGAATCGATTAATCGTTAAGTATAGCGACTTAAAAAAGGCTATTTGCTGAAAGAGCACACTCAGAGAAGTAATTCTGACAAAACTGTACAAAAAATATATACATTTTGCATTTAAGATAAAAAAAAAAAACAAACAAAAAACAAAACCTTCTTTGTCTGTAAATATGATCTACCCGGACCTCCCCAAGTGTCATTGTTTAACATCTGTAATAAAAAAAAAAAAAAAAATAAAATAAAAAAAATAAAAAAAAAGAGAGAAAGAAATCCTATTAAGCACATTTTTCATCCAGTTATTAATGGGTAAATCCAAAACACAACCAACAGATCAGCCCTACACTGTATAAATGTATATTTTTAGCTGCAAATGCATCCTTTCTCCAGCTGAACAAAAACAAAACTGAACTCATTATCTTTGGTCCTAAAGAGGAACGATCTAGAGTCAGCACACAGCTGGAAACTAGTGATCAGGCCTGAAATCTGGGTGTAGACCTGAACCTTCAGAGACACATAAAGACAGTTATAAAGTCAGCCTTCTATCACCTGAAGAACATTTCCAGGATCAAAGGACTAATGTCTCAACAACATCTAGAGAAACTCATCCATGTGTTTGTCTTTAGTCGCATTGATTACTGCAACAGTGTATTCACAGGTCTGCCTAAAAAAAGTCAACCAGACAGCTGCAGCTGATCCAGAACGCTGCTGCTCATGTTCTCACTAAGACCAGGAAGATAGAGCACATCACCTCAGCTCTAAAGTCCTCCCACTGGCTCCCTGGAGCTCAGAGAATAGACTTTAAAGCACTTCTGTTAGTTTATAAATCACTGAACGGCTTAGCGCCAAAATACATGCTCTGCATCCCCAGAACCAGAACCAAACATGGAGAAGCAGCTTTCAGTTTTTATGCTCCTCTAATCTGGAACAAACTTCCAGAAAACTGAAAAACAGCCATAACACTGAGTTCCTTTAAATTAAGGCTGAAAACCCGCCTGTTTAGAGCTGCCATTGATTAATAGTCTGGACCATAAATCTGCAAACAAATCCAGGTGAGATGAGCTCGGTTCTCCAAAGGGTGGAAGTTTGAGTGTAAATCAGTTAAATAAAGTGAATCATCGATCAATGTTTTTGCCAATGATTTTGATGATTTTGCTCAATGATTTTGATGTTTTAATGATTTTGCTGTATACCTGATTGATGTTTTTATGATGTGAAGCACTTTGAACTGCCTTGCTGCTAAAATGTGCGATGCTAATAAACTTGACTTTGCTACAAATGATCAAGTGTTCACTAAAGGAAAGCTGTGTTATTGCATTTTAGGCAATAAAATGTTTACTTTCTTATTTAAAAAGGAATTATTTGTTGATTTGCATCTTTTAATGTATTCCTAATTTTGTATAAAAAGGGCTCTGGTGGTTAAATGCAAAATTTGCAAAATGTTTCAATTTTTGAAAATCCGATTGATTAATCGTCAGAATAATCGATTACTAAAATATGCGTTAGCTGCAGTCCTAATCTGCATTTTCTGCAGTAAAAGACATTTCTTTCATACCCAGCATACCCAAAAAGGTGGACATGATGATTCTAAAGGCTCACCTTGGCTTTGTTAATGGTGCAGTGCAGTGCGTTGTTCTCCTGGTCATACTGCAAACTGAACTCCAAGGTTCCCAGCGTGGCTGTAAAGACAGAAGGAGACGAGAAGGTATTACAATAAATTAGATGCCGAAAGGGAAGCCTTCGTGGCAGAAAGACTCGGCCTCTCGGGAGCCGAGCATTAAGCCCTCTCCGCTCGGCTCATCTGGATCACTCCAACTGAACGTCCTGATGGGAGTCCTCATCCTGCTTTTAATCATCCAAATGTACTTACACAACAATCAGCATGATTAGATAAGAAATCATAGATGCAATGTGTTGCAAAAGTATTCATACCCCTTAGACTTTTGCACATTTTGGCATGTTCCAAATTTCAGTGTATTTCATTGGGAAGTAGTGTTTAACTGTGAACAGGACGAAAATCGTACAAGGGTGAGAGCATTCGTACTCGTTTCTCTTCACTCTGATACCTCTAAATAAAATTGCTTAATTGCCTTCAAAAGTTTTGACAAAAGTTGCTCGAGGAATCTGAAAAGTCACTAATTATAGTGACAAAGTCTCCAAGTTGGCAACAGTGGAGAGTTATGAGCACAATAAGAATAAATAAGAAGCTAAACACAAAGGAATGAACTAATACACCCATTTTCCAAGTGGGAAGTCCGACTTTGGAGGGCGTTCCAGTTGATTTTTCCGACTGGGAAGTCGGAATTTCCGAGTTCCGACGACAAATGGAATGCACCATTATACAAAGTATGGAGTTTGTGCTGATCAGCTGCTACAGGTAGCTGGATTTGGACATTTTCTTACTTCAGAACCAGTAATGTTTGCATTCAGCTTGAAGTCGCCTTGTTCTCTTGATTGCTGAAGAGTTCTCAAACGACATTCAAAGATGGGTTGTTATCTGCACACTGAAATAACAGAGAGGCTTAAGATGAAACTATGTTGATTTATTGGAGTATTTTTCAGATGTAATAATAATAATGTTTTGTGATTCGTTTATGAAATTTATTCAGATTAGTGTATTTATCTTTGTTTAAAATGGCTTTCTCCAACTTAACTTGACCCAATCTGAAGTGTTCAACAGTAACACAGAAAGTTAAACCAATTTTTAGTCAATAGATGCTTCTTTTGGATGATCTTGTCCTTTTCAAAACTGCGTCTTGTTTGTTTTGCGTGTTTCTTCTTCCTAACATTTGAACAGTAACCATAAAAAGATGTGCGGGTTAATAACAGCTCTCTGTGCCACTGGGCGGAAACCCTCTGTTTGTTTCATTCACACTTTGTTATAAATATATATGAGCTGTAAACAACTTTGGTTTGTATGAATTTGTGATGGTACTTGCAGATACCAACACCTCCCACATGTTTTACCTCCTTAAAAAAAAAAATCAGAGTTGTGTGATGTGGGATGAATCGAGGCTCAGACTTTGTTTTACATAAAGTAGATGAAAGTTTAACATCATAACTAAAACTTTATTTGAAAATATTGTCCAAGATGTTGCTGATTTGTACAACTGAATCTACTTTAACCCCTATTAAGTGGAATCAAAGTCCTCCACGACCCAAACCAAGTTGCAGAAATGTCAAAACGCACAGATCTTCATCAGTTTTACTTGGTATTAATAGCTGGTTAGCTTCCAAAGCATTCAGCTCGAAAAGACTTAAGATTAATTTGTGATTAAAGTGCTCTTGAGTTCACTAAAACTCAGCAAATCAATGTTGCTCCTGGAAAAAGCTGACAACACAAACAGAAGCACAAAAACACAATGATTTACTTATTCTGTTTCCTGACAGAATAAAGCGTTTAAAGAAGTCCTCCTGCTGAAGAAATATATACACGATATTAACCTGCTTGTTTATATTTTTACATCTTAAATGTTACAGGACCGGATCGAAAGAGACACACATCCTTCAAAAACACGACAGGACTCGATCTTCTCTCACGAACACTACGTAACGTGTGATTTTTAGAACACCAGAGTCCATGGGAAGATTTACGCATCGACTTTCTAAAATGACTGACTTTGTCTTTCTCATGAGCAAGAAAATGGTTGTGTACAGAAACAGGTTAGGGAGGGGGGAAAGCTAACCAACTCTACCTCAAGTGTCTTGAGAAAAGCATCCCTGGAATAGAAGCAGCATAAAGGAAAACTTTAACAGGTTCAGAAACCGCAACTTTTTAAAATGTGTATCTGCATTCTTGAACGGTGGTCGAGGGCCACACAAAATCATTCCCAGGCCCGTAAACGGCCCCCAGGCTACGCTTTGGACAACCCTGACTGAAAACAAACCAGAATTTCACTCATTCCTGGATTGATTTCCTGAAGCTACTCTGGGCCAGGCTTTAGAAAGGGTTTACGGGGGCAGGAGGGGGCCCAAAAGATTTTTATGTAATTAATTTATTATTTTTTCTATGAATGCATATTTTGAAAATGGTGTAATTTATATAAAACTCACAGGTGTACATCAGGTGAGTTGTATTAATATTTAAGGATTCAAATATTTCAAAATAATGAAGTTATAGTACATTTTTTAGGAACAACATAAGTAGTAAACCTGCCATGCATCAATTTATACCCGCTGATGTACAGAGCTAACTATGGATAAAGGCACCAAAACTGGCGCTATCCCAGGGGCCCACATCCTTCTAAATCCGGCCCTGGCTACACCACAACGTCAGCTGTTATAAACTCTGTTGTTAAGCCGCTTCATTTTTACATACGTGTATTTATAGATGCGCCGCCTCCAGGGTTCGGCGCGCTAACATACATGTGTTTTAGTCTGTTTCCAGCTGCATGTGTGGAGCTTCGATTGTTTCTGCTTTCAGATTAACGTCCGTGTTTGGATCCGCTCCAGGATAATTATAATGCGCCTGCATTAGCAACACATGTTCAGTCTGCATCTTGAACATAACAACTGCACTTTGCAACGGAGACTTTTTACCAGCTTTATTTTACTGCATCTGCCTCTTCGATGCCTGTATTTTTGTATATGTTGCTGCTAAGGGACAATGGATGAAAATTAGCTGTCCTACCTGTTACTAATCTTCATTAATATGCACGCCCTTTTTAAATAAAACAAACTGAAGCTCAGAGGTGTGGAAAAGTGTTCGCCCCTTCCTGATTTTTTTTTTTTTTTTTTTTTTTTTTTTTTGCAAGTTTGTCTCACTTCAGTGTTTCAGAACACCAAACCAATTTCTAATTCAATTCAAAAATACTTTATTTATCCCAGAGGGAAATTAAATGTTGGTGTAACTCATTTAATCAAGGAGTTATTATAGATGGTGATGGCTGTGGGCAGGAAAGATCTCCTGTAGCAGTCTGTTTTACAACCAGTCTGAAGAAGCCTCTGACTGAAGAAACTCTGTTTTCCAGTGACAGTCTCATGAAGAGGATGTCCAGGGTTGTCCATAATTTTCTTGATTTTATGTAAAATCCTTCTTTGCATCATCATCTCCAGAGGTTCCACAGTCGTCCCCAGAACAGAACCAGAACCAGCCTTCTTTATCAGGTTGTTGAGCCTGGCTCTGATGCTGCTGCCCCAACAGGTGACGGCAGAGGAGACGCTCTCAACAACAGACTTATAGAAGATCTGCAACATCTTGCTGCAAACCTTGAAGGATCTTAGTTTCCTCCAGAAGTCCAGTCGGCTCTGTCCCTTCTTGTAGACGCTTCACTGTTGGGTCTCCAGTCCAGTCTGTTGTCCAGATGAACACCGAGGTATTTATGTTCCTCAACCACCTCCACTTCTTCTCCCATGATGGAAACAGGGTTTGATCGAACCCTGTTTCTCCTGAAATCTACAATCATCTCCTTTGTTTTGTTCACATTCAAGATGAGATGATTGTTTCCACACCATGACACAAAGCGGTCCACCAGCTCTCTGTCCTCAGCTTCTTGTCCATCTCTGATACACCCGACAGCTGCAGAGTCATCTGAATATTTCTGTAGACGACAGGAGTCTGACTTGTGCTGGAAGTCTGAAGTGTACAGAGTGAAAAGGAATGGTGAGAGTACAGTGCCCTGTGGTGCTCCTGTGCTGCTGACCACCTGGTTAGACACACAGTCCTTCAGTCTCACAAGCTGTGGTCTGTTTCTCAGGTAGTCACGGATCCAGGCGATTGTTGAGGCCTCCACCTGAGTCTTCTGGAGTTTCAGACGAAGCAGATCAGGCTGAACTGAATTTAAATATCAGTCAAAGTCGACACCAGCGAACACAAAACGCAGTTTTTAAATGTAGGTGTTTATTTTTAAGGAAGGAAAAAAATCCAACCCTACATGACCCTGTGTGAAAAAGTGTTTGCCCCCCAAACCTAATTAAACCTAATAACCGGCTGGGCCACCCTGAGCAGCAACAACTGAGTCTTTTCCAGCTGTGGAGGAATTTTGGCTCATCTTTGCAGAATTGTTCCAGTTCAGCCGCACTGAACAGCCTTTTTAAGGTCATACCTCAGCATCTCAACAGGATTCAGGTCAGGACTTTGACTACGCCGCTCCAAAGTCTTCATGCTGTTGTTCTGCCATCCAGAGGTGGACCTGCTGGTGTGTTTTGGATCATCGTTCTGCTGCAGAACCAGAGTTGGTTTCAGCTTCAGGTCACCGGCAGATGGCCGACGTTCTCCTGCAGGAGGTTTTGGTCGACAGCAGAATTCATGGATCCATTTATCACAGCAAGTCTTCCAGGTCCTGAATCAGCAAAACAGCCCCAGACCATCACACTGCCGCCACCATGTTTCCCTGCTGGTATGATGTTCGTCTTCTTAAACGTGTTACTTTCACGCCCTATGAACACAAGGAGTTCAGCGTTTGTCTCGTCAGTCCACAGAATGTTTTCCCAAAAGAAGAAGATCATCAAGATGTTCTGGAGAAACTGAGATGAGCTTTAATGTTCTTTTTGCTCAGCACTGGTTTTCGTTTTGGAACGATTTTTGCCCCGTCTCTTTGAGACGAGTGAGGCCTGCGGTTCTTCGGATGTTGCTGTGGGGTCTTTTGTGACCTCTTGGATGAGTCGTCGCTGCCCTCTTGGGGTCATTTTGGTCGGCCGGCTGCTCCTGGAAAGCTTCACCACTGTTTCATGTTTTCTCCATGTGTGGATAACGGCTCCCACTGTGGTTCACTGGAGTCCCAAAGCTTTAGAAATGGCTTTGTAACTATTAGTATAACTTTCTTTCTCATTTGTTCCTGAATTTCTTTGGATCTCGGCATGATGTTCAGCATTTGACGATCTTTTTGTGTACTTCGCTTTGTCAGGCAGGTCCTATTTAAGTGACCAGGCCTGTGTGGCTAAAGACTGAACTCAGGTGTGATAAACCACAATTATGTTTTACTGGAGGGTTTATTACTCCTTCGATAATAAACACCACTTAAAGACAGTATTTTGTGTTTACTTTTGTTGTCTCTGACTAATATTTAAATTGGTTTGAGGTTCTGAATAGAAACAAAACTGAAGTTATGATCTTTAGACCAAAGATTTTGGCTGGACTGGAGAGCTGGAAAGCAGAAGACAAGCCACCTTCACCTATCGCCTGCTTGGAGTGCCACTGTACAAAGTTATCAACTTAAAATTAGATAAATCATCAACTGATATAGTTAAAAATAAACTGTCTATCACTTTGGTAGCTCTTCGTATCACTTAATACCTATGAAGTAGCTCTCAGTTGCAAAAAGGTTGGTGGCTCCTGCTCTACATGTAATTGATCGTGGCACACCGCCACTGCAAAAATCAAAGCTGCCACACCTTCAGAATGAAGTTTTTTTGTTTTTTAATATATGTTAAAACAATGTAAAGCATATGAGATATATGAAGTCAGCACGCAGCTTCAGTTATTACAGCTGGAAACTAGTGATCAGACCTGAAATCTGGGTGTAGTGATGGACTCGGACCTGAACCTTCAGAGACACATAAAGACAGTTACAAAGTCAGCCTTCTGTCACCTGAAGAACATTTCCAGGATTAAAGGACTAATGTCTCAACAAGATCTAGAGAAACTCATCCATGTGTTTATCTTTAGTTGCACTGATTACTGCAACAGTGTCTTCACAGCTCTGCCTAAAAAGTCAGACAGCTGCAGCTGATCCAGAACACTGCTGCTCGTGTTCTCACTAAGACCAGGAAGATGGAGCGCATCACCCCAGATCTAAGGTCCTCCCACTGGCTCCCTGGAGCTCAGAGAATAGACTTAAAAATACTTCTGTTAGTTTATTAATCACTGAGCGGCTTAGCATCAAAATACATTAAAGACCTGTTGTTGTCGTTGTATCAACCTTCCAGACCACTCAGGTCTTCTGGTTCTGGTCTGCTCTGCATCCCCAGAACCAGAACCAAACACGGAGAAGCAGCTTTCAGTTTTTATGCAACACTAATCTGGAACAAACTTCCACAAAACTGCAAAACAGCCGAAACACTGAGTTCCTTTAAATCAAGGCTGAAAACCTGCCTGTTTAGAGCTGCCTTTGATTAGTAGTAAGTTTTGATCAATATTTTTGATGTGTATCTCCATGATGATTTTGATGATGACATTGGAAAAAACGTAATGTTTATTGCTTGTTTCATAATTGGTGACTATTATGATTTTATGATGTAAAGCACTTTCAACTACCTTGCTGCTGAAATGTTTTATACAAACAAACTTGACTTGAAACACTGAACTGTGACAAACATGAAAAAAAAAAAAAAAAAAAAAAATACTCTTGATAATGGCAGCATATTCCAGCTCCACCTGACGCTAATCTTCATTAATATGCATGCCCCCTTTTAAATAAAACTAAATTAAAACAAACTGATGTATTTAGAAAAGCATCTGTCCTCTGGTTTAAACACTGCTGCCTAATTCCCAGCCCATGTTTGTCTCTTTATTCAGGGCAACAGCGGGAGTCCATTAGGCAGGGTATGAATGTTTTGCTCATAACCGTGTTTTGCATGCGCCGTGAGGCCACAGCTGTGGGGTTCGGCTCAGGAAGATGCTGCAGGGCTGTGAACTCCACAGGACTATAATAAATGGAAGCTGCATTTCCTGCTTGCAGCGCAGCTTAATTTATGGAAAAAGGTGGAAGCCGGGTCTAATTCAGTTCAAGTAGCCACTTAGCTTTATTGAAAGCAATAATTAACCAATTTAAGTGAAAAGAATGAATCATAACATAACTGCCACTACAGGGAGGAACAAATGAACGTAATAATTACTTCCAGCCGGGTCTTTTATTTCAAGGTTATGAGTCGTTCAAAAGTAAATTAACTTGAAATTTGCGTTTCCCTTCGTTTTCACGTCAGAGAAAGACACAATAATTCAGACTGAAGACAGAACAATGTCTGTAACCGTGTGGAAATAATAGGAAAGGGCTGTTTTCCAGCAAATGGAGTTGAAATGTTTACGACGTAATCATTTCTCCAGCAAAATATGGCTTTTCTTTTCTTTTTTTTTTTTTTCCCCTGCTGTGTGAAATGATTTGTGTTCTGGGGGAAGACTCAGTCTATCTGAGGCGCTGCTTGAAGCACCATTTTGAAACAGCCCGTTTTTATTTTCCAACAGGCCGTGGACTCACGGGCACAGAGGAAGGAAACATCTTTAAGTTAAGTCAGTTGTGAATAAAACAGCAGAGTTCGACCCCCACTGGAACATTTAATTTATTGTGTTTTGTAATAACGTCATAAAAGCGATGTCGCGTTTTTTACGAGCTCTCAGTGTAAATCCAACCGTCGTCTGTTGCTGTTTATTAAGCTATAAAGTAGAGGGACGTTTGATTTGAAATGGTTCACTCCATTTCTTCCATCAGGATCCATTAACCCACAGACACACTGAGTGAGTGTTCATGTGGGCAAATCTCAAGGCACATTAACCTGAGCAAATCTCAGACAAAGCCTTGCCTCGTAGCAAAAACATGCAGGAATCACTGGGAGGCAGAGAGCGAGAGCCGCACAGACGGCTGAGGGCGAGACGGACAGAAAATCTGATCCGAGAGCCGAGAGAAAAACTCCCAGGCTGCTCCTGCTGTCACCCAGGAAGGTTCGATGTTTCAGGGAAATATATCCAACCGAAGGATGGAAGGGAACAAGGTAGGAAGGAAAAAACAGCAAAGAAAAGAAGGAAGGAAGGACTGAGGGCACGACTGAGAGAGAGAAGGAAGGAAGGGTATAAGGGAAATAGAGAGAAAAGGAAAGAAGGAAGGAATGAAGCAAGTAAGGAAAGGAAAACGGAAAAAAGGAAGGAAAAATGGAAGGAGGATGAGAAAGATATAAGGAAGGAAGGAAGGAAGGAAGGAAGTGAGCAAATGAGGAAGAAAGGTCAGAGGGAAAGAAATAGTAAAGGAAGCAAGGAAGGGAGGGAGGAGGAAAGGAAGTGAGAAAATGAGAAAGAAAAGGAAGGGGGGAAACAGGGAGGAAAGGGAGGGAGGAGGAAAGGAAGAAAGGTCAGATGAAAAGAAATAGGAGAGGAAGGAAGGGAGGGAGGATGAAAGGAAGGAAAGAGTGAAAGAAAGAAAAAGAAAAGGAAAGAAAGAAAAGAGAAGGAGGGCCAGAAGGATATAAGGAAGAAAGGAAGGAAGGACTGAGGGTAGGACAGAGAGAGGGAAGGAAGGATATAAGGGAAATAGAAAGAAAAGGAATGAAGGAAGGAATGAAGCAAGGAAAGAAAGAAAGGAAAAAGAAGGAAGGAAAAATGGAAGGAGGATGAGAAAGATATAAGGAAGGAAGGAAGAAAGGAAGTGAGAAAATGAGGAAGAAAAGGAAGGGGGAAAACAGGGAGGAAAGGAAGGAAGGAATGAAAGAAAGAAAAGGAAAGAAAGACAAGGAGGGTCAGAAGGATATCAGGAAGAAAGGAAGGAAGGAAAAATATATTGAAGCAAATTAGGAAGAAAGGGAAGAAGGAAATGGGGAAGGAGGAAGGAAAGGAAGAAAGTAAGGAAAAGAAAGGAAAGAAGGAAAAAGGGAAGGAGGGCTGGAAGGATATAAGGAAGAAAGGAAGGACAGAAATAAGAAAGAAAGGAAGGAAAGTAGAATGGAAAATAAAAGGAAATGAGGAAGGAAGGAAGGAAATTGTTAAAACAAAGGAAAGAAGACAGCAAGTCTGTAGAGAAAAATAAAAGGAGGATTTGAAGAAGGTAAAAAGACAGGAACCTTCAGAAATGAGAGGAAGAAACACGGAGAGAAAAATTAAGGAACAGATATTGAAAAGAAGAGAATGGAAGGAAGGAAACAAGAAAGGAAGGATGAAAGAGGAACAGAAATCAAAAAAGGAAGAAGACATGAAAGGAAAAAGGAAAGACTGCTCCTCCTATAAGCATCCAAATCAGCCGATATCAGAGTCCAGAGAGGCTCGTCTCCATCCAGAGGCTCCTCGCAAACCAGTAACGTCAACAACTCCTGATCCATCATTCATTCCTAATTAACCACTAACAGACTCCCAGCTCTTACTGGGGAGGCGAGTGCGGCAGCAGCTCCTCTGCCGTAAGCCATCTCAGCCTCCCTCTTGGCTGCTGCGAAGCGCTGCGGCAGACGCGCAGCGCGCTGCTGGTGTCGGGGCGCCGTTACGATCTGCTGTCTCTCCACGTCCTTGGAGCTGATGGCAGAGACGCGGCCGGCAGGAACAGGAGCGTTTCTGATCGACGGCTTCCTGTCGGAGCTACGAGTCGCGCCGCGGCGGCTCTATTACTCCCCTCCAGGCCCAAACTGGCGCTCGGGCTGCTGACCGAGGAGTCACCTCCAGGCTCGGGGGTTCTGCCGCCACGCTGCTGCGCTTCTGCTGGAAAGCGAGGACTTTCTCTGCACGGGGAGAAAGCAAATTAGTTTGGCAGGAGTGGAGTTTGTTTGTATCGCGCATTCCAGCAGCAAGGCAGTTTAAAGCGCTTTACGTCGTAAAAACATCGATCAAGTACGCATCAAAATCATCAAAAGGACAGAAATAATGAGCAGTAAGGCTGCAGTGTATTCAAGACATTTGCACTCGAAACTAGACCAGAAATACTTGATAAGATTTTAGGTTTTCGCAGTGTGGATGGGTCCATGGATGGATGGTTGGATCAACGAGTCAATGGATGGATAGCTCAATAGAAAGAGGGATGGATAAATAGATGGATGGGTCAATGTATGGATGAATAAATCAACTGATAGATGAATGGATGGATAAATTTCTAATTAATCAAAAAAAAAAAAAAAAAAAAAAAAAAAATCAACCTTTATTTATCCCAGTATCCATTTGTCTTCTGCAGATCTTCCAGTCTGGCCTCAGGCCTCCTAGAGTTCGACCAGCAACGTCTCATAGAGCATCACTTCTATTTGACCTTTTTTCTATGAAGAACCAGGCACTCTAATCTGAATCCCCATCAAATAACGGGGGTCGTGACCCCATCGTCATCTAGAGGACGTTAATTTCTGCTGATCAAGACAAGAATGACAACAATAACCCTCATCTGACCCTCACGGGATATCAAACCCGTAAGCTTCACTTACAACACAACTCCTCCTTTAGGCACTCGTTAGCGTTCACACATTATTCATCTGTATCCCGGCAAATGACAAATATTTGTTTTGGATTTTTTTTTTTATGCTAAAAATGTAAATCCTAGATGTGCAAACCGCTTGAATCTGACAGTGGCTCAGAAAGCACAAAGAGCTTCCACAATGCACGTTGTGTTACTGTACACCAGTCAAACGAACAAATTGCCCAAGTGTTAATTTGTCAGCACTCTGCAGTGCTTGAATGAACAATTAGATTGCATGCTTTGTTTCAGCGTGCCATTTTGTGCCAGCACAAATCTCTCATGAGGGGTGACAGGTTCCGGAAAAGATTTGCTTCGCCTTTTAGCACCAAACCGATTTGTTGTTTGATGAAAGAGAGACAAGGGTTCTGACCTGAGCCGCCTCCACAAGGTAATCTACTAATAGCGAAAGCTGTAATTTACTGAAACATGAGAAAAACTTCTCCCAGCTCGACAAACGTTTTAGTTTTAGAGCCCATGACTGCACACAGTAGCATGTTGATGACGATCGAAATACGGTGAATGATGCAACATCTGAGCATCCTTGAAGAGATTCACAATCAGTTCAGCACCACCCAAGGGAGGAGTTTTAATTTACCATCTGATGCAATAACTAACATCTATGATGATTTCTGGTTATGTTGATCACGTCCGAGTTATATCAGCACATTAGAAAACTTTCACTACCTTTATATCATCAACAGAAGCCAACAGTTGAATTCGGCCAATACTCTTATCATAATTCCCTTTAAAAAAAAAAAAAGGTCTGTCTTTTAGCTAAAATAATATAAATTTAATAGGGAATCACTCATGTAGACTTTTTTTCCACTACAAGCAGAAAAACATTTCCTGTTTTAAAAAAAAAAAACATTCATCAAAAGCAGAGAAAGTGATTTATAAGATATTACTAAGAATTTAACTTCCAGGAAGAAAACATTTTTTTTATTAACTCAAATGGTGTTAAAAATTAAAATGTATTTTTGCAAATGCAACATAGGATTTTTACTCATGTAAACTTTTTCAAACCACAGAGCCTGGTTTTAGCTTCATGACAAACCAAATATTTTGTTTACAAGCTAAATATTTAGCTTCAGCCTAAATATTCAGTTTGATGCTAAATATTTAGTTTAATTATTGCAAAATACTTAGCAAGAAAAACATTTAGTTTATAGCTAAATATCTAGTTTAGTTGGCACCAAATAAACATTTTGTGAGCAAGAAAAATATTTAGTTTGAGGCTAAATTTTTAGGTGTCAAACTAAATATTTTGCTCCAAACTAAATATTTAATTTAGTTATTGCAAAAATATTTAGTTAGCAAGAAAAATATTTAGTTTATAGCTAAATATTTAGTTTAGTTGGCACCAACTAAATATTTAGTGAGCAAAGAAAATATTTACTTTGAGACTAAATATTAAGGTGTCAAACTAAATATTTCACTCCAAACTAAATATTTAGTTTGAAGCTAAATATTTAGTTTAGCTATTGCAAAATTTTTAGGTAGCAAGAAGAATATTTAGTTTCTAGCTAAATATTTAGCTTAATTGGCGCTCATTAAATATTTAATGAGCAAGAAAAATATTTAGTTTGAAGCGAAATATTTAGGTTACAAACCAGTTAGCAAGGCAAATATTTAGTCGGAAGTGAAATATTTAGTTTAGTTAGTGCTAACTAAATATTTAGTTTGAAACTGACATTTATAAATGAATGAATAACAATGAAAATATGACATTTTTTCTGACAGGTTAAAAAACCCAAATTCTTGCTGTTAGTCTTTGACTTTACTAACGGCTCCCCGCACCGACGTGCCTCGTTCCCATCTCCAACATTTACATTCGCGAGTTTCATGCTCTACTTCTGTACAGATGAGGTTTTCATGCATCAGTGGGTCTGTAGAAAATGGTAAAAAGTTAAAGCAGGCTTTGTCTGTTTTATCAAGACCAAGCTGAACAGCGGTCAGAGACAAACCTCTGCTATCGACGAAGCTTTTTCGCATCAAATGAACTTTTTTGCATTACAGGCTGTAAATAATTCCTTTCAGAAAATCCCATTACGTATCAAGTGGGGCTGAATTTTCACCCTCCAACTATGCCAGCAGGATAAATGGGATCCAAAAAAACATTCCTCTGTGAATAAGCTGAAAACCAGCTTTTCTTTTTGCAATCCTATTACAAAGACCTAATGTCAGGATAAGGGTTGATAGCGAGCTCCAAGCTGATACGGGGGCTCTGTATTCTATTTCACTATCTATAAACCTCAAAGTGTGGAACCGATGGGATCTTTCTTGTGAGGGAGATCGTGCCTTGCATTCCCTCTGAAATCTGCAACTTTAAATGTTCTTCCAAAGGGTTCGAAGGGCTGAGTTGTTGACCTTCTGCAACACTTTCCATCTTCAGGGAGCTAACTTTGGGCTAAAGGGATCGATTGTACGGCATTAACAGCAGTTCTCGTCACTGGATTGCTCCTCGCACATGAAATGCTGATAAGCTAAACGGTCTTAATAAGAAGACTTAGAGCTGCACGGGGGCGCAGCTGGTAGCTCTGTCGCCTTGCAGTAAGAAGGTCCCGTGTTTTAATCCCAGCTGAGCGTCTTTCTGCATGGAGTTTGCATGTTTTCTCCTGTTCATGCATGGATTCTCTACGGGTACTCCAGCTTCCTACACACGGCCCAGAAACACAGCTGTTAGGTTAACTGGTCTCTAAACAGCCATTAGGTATGAGTGTGTTCATGGGTGTTTGCACTGCAAAAACGCAAAATCTTATGAAGTATTTCTGGTCTACTTTCACGTGCCAATATCTTGAAAACACTTAAAATAAGACAAAACTAACTTACACGTAACTTTTAAGCAGATATAGGAGCTTGTTTTAAGTCAATAATTTATTAATATTGAAGAAAAATGACTAATTATAAGTGAAATACTCTGCCAGTGGAACAAGACATTTTAATTTATAACATGGGGGAAAATGTCTTGCTCTACTGGCAGATTATTTCACTTATAACTGGAACTTTTTCATCAATATTCAGGAATTATTGACTTAAAACCAGCTCCTCTACCTGCTGAAAAGTTAGTTTTGTCTTATTTCAAGTGTATTCAAGATATTTGCACCAGAAACTAGACCAGAAACACAGTTTTGTGTTTTTGCAGTGTGGTTTTTGTATCTGGACCGGCGACGTGTCCAGGATGGACCCCACTTCACACCCGAAGACAAATGGGCTACGCTCGCACAGCAGGCGAATGCAACCCAAATCGGATTTTCTTGCCCATATCCGACTTTTTCACGGCAGTCTGAAAGGCCCAAATCCGATCTTTTCAGCCCCCCCCTCCCCGATTTGAACCACTTCCATACGTGCGACTAAATCTGATAGATTCAAAGCGCCTGCAATCTGAGCGGTCATGTCGCATTTAATCCGAGTTTTATGTCATCGATGTAAGACGTGCGTCATAATTCTGCGCCAGATGTAAACAATGACTGAAAAAACAACATGATTATGAAATTATGAATGAAGTCCGCCACCACTCCTGGTTCTGGCTGCACATCCAGACACGCTTCCCCACCGAAGCTGCAGTCAACGCTCCACAAAACGCTGTGCTTCATTTTTCTTTGCTTCCTTTGTCTTGTTATGATCTTGTAACAATCCTGTCAGCTCCCGTTGTTGAACAAACTCCAAAACTGATCCATCGACGGCGGCGGCCATTACTATTTCTGTAAACGGTGCGCTGCTGGGTGACGCCAATGTTCTTCTGCGCATGCAACCGTTCGTTTAATTAGTAGAATGAACAACTACGCGAAATTAAAGAAACTGGATTTCAGGAAAAATGTCTTGGTTTGAGCATCAGGATCTGCTGTGTGAACGTAGCCATGGAGACAGGAACCAGAACCAACAGGGACGGGAGGGAAAAGACGACGGATGATTAGACTCAAAACGTTTTAGGGCTTCAATGGAAACCTGACCACTAATAATAGATCCAGTCGTTAAAATAATTACGCCTTCGGCCTTTAAAACCAGAACTGAAGAGTGACATGAGTCAGAAAATAAGGAGCGCTTTGGAAATTCAAGAAGCTCAGAGTCAGCTCCAATATTGATCTGAGGAACGGTGACACATCACCTGCAGGGCTCCAGAGCAGCAGAGGCTTATCCTGATGCTGCACACGTCAGAGAAAATGCATTTTATTGCTTTATAAATGAAGCCTGAGTAGAGTTGAAGAGATTTTCCACTTAGAACTGAGGATTTAAAAACAAGAATATGACTACGGAGGGTGAGTAATCAGTATTAATTGTTAGCAAGTCAGCCAACAGGTGGACTTTATCAGTATGATTGTTGAATATGGAAATTATCTGCTCCACAGTGATGTTACTGATAACTAAGAAGGCAGCAAAGGCGTTGCTTTCATTTCCTCCACTAAAGAATATTGAACTAAATTCACACGTGTTTGCGTGAATTTAGTGCAATATTAGTGGTACACCCCCAGGAAATGGGAGCAAATTTACACATTTTCTGCATCGAGTCCCAGATGATCTCTGCTCAGTTTCACCGCTGTTTTTATGAATTTAAAGGTCCGGACCTGACACGGCAGATGTCGAAACTTTACGTTAGGATTAAGGTCAATATGTGAGGCTGAGTGATGCATCCCTTTAACTAATTTATTTATAGATCAAAAAAATATTGACTAAAGTGAAAAATGTACCATGTAGACACAAATACACTGCTAATTATGTATTAACTTTTAAATGGAATTAAAAAACGAAACAATAGTGCATGATTTTGTTCTGTTGTTTCACATAAATGGACGAAAATGGTCCTTTGGTTTCAACCGTGAGCTACTGTCTGCTGAAACGGAGAGGCCTCACTTGTATAATACATACAGATCTTTTTCTTTCAGTGTTAATGTTCTTAGTTCTGTTCATTAAGTTCTGCGTGTGAATCTTCTGTTTGAGGTTGAATATTCATGAGGTCTGTTTTATGTATTCAGAAACAGCCACAACATGATTTTAAACCAGTGGTGGGACTTGATTCCAATTTTTAATCGCACTTTAATAGAAAATTATCGATTAAAAAAAAAGCAACATTTTCGATTCAAAACCCCTTTTTGCTGCTAAATTATTGAATAAATAGACATATGAGCTCAACAACAAAGATATTTATTGTTTTTAGTATGTTATTTAGGTTATTCAACCATCAGATTGGAGCAAAGTTCCTTTATATGCATTCATGGAGCTTCTTTGAAAAAATCCTTCTTTAGAAATGTGAACGCTAGCATCAGCGTTAGCGTCTGCGCTGCTGCTACATGTTTAGCATTGAGACGCTATTTTAGGCTAGCATAGCTTCTCTGATGGCTGACTGCTTTTAGCACAACTTGAACACAACTAGAGTCTTTTCCGGCGTCCCATCAGATCGGTTCTAGAAGCAGAAATTAACCCCCAGTGGGCCGAGAGAAGCGGCTTCGTCGTCCATTGCTGTTGCCGGATGTCACCTGTGCGTCAGATTTACAGGCGCAACAGAAACACAACACAAAGGTTCCAGTTCAGGCCTTTTGTATGTTTAAAAAAAAAAAAAAAAAAAAAAAAAAAAAAAAGGTTCAAATTTTTAATGAATTAAAATCTATGTAATTAATTGAAATTAACTTGTTAAAGTCCCTGCTCTATTTTAAACACAATTTAGATTTTATTAGAAAAATATTTACAAAAATATCAGGCAAAAGATCGGGAAACAACCAGAATGACATTTCTGGTCGTTTTCGTAAAGCCAGCAGGGCAGCGGGTCACTTTCAGCTGAGGGTATTTTTTCCATCTCACATCTCTAATCCCTTAGAACGCAAAGAAAATTATATCTGGCTGTAATTTCATTAAGAATATAAAAAAAGAAAAAAAAGATGTTTCCTAAATGTGTGCATCATTTCAATGTGGACAAACTGCAGTAATGCTAAGAAATGCTATTTGCTGGGTGTAGATCTTGTTCAGAAACTTCACATTTCTTCTCACCACCACAGAAACATTAACAGGAAGTCTGAATACAAGATAAACTGCTGGAACTTTTAAAAGTTGCAGTTTTATCTCCTAAAATGGATCCAGTACATTTTCATGGACGAACACACTGGAACTTTGCACGTTTCAGCCCTTTTAGCTCATTATTTTTTTTTATTTTTTTTTGTGACTTTCTTTACAAAAAAAAAAAAAGAAGCAAAATCCACACAAACGTGTGGACCAGGCCGGATTTCACGTGTGACTCCGCTGTGATTTTAATAACGCTCCATCCATTAACCTGATGGCAGCTCTACAGATTAGTGCAGGTGACAGGAGCAGAGGTCATACTTATTTTAATCAGCAGGGCCTCTGAAGTGCAACACACAGACTCACACCCTCCTCTTTAGACATATGCCACCAATCAAAACACGTGCATTCTCTGTTTGGGTGCTTCTTGATCTGGGAATTTTGTAAAAGCTTAAATAAAAAGGAACGTATGTGAAAGAGCTGGAATAAAACCTTCTTGGATGGGTAAATACAGTCATTACTTGCTGGATCAGTGAAATGGCCTCATTAGCAGTATAATTAGTATTTTTCATGCACGCAGCTTTGTCTGGGAGTGTTTTACTAAACCAATGAAGGCCTCTCTGGCACATTGACTGAAAATATCAGCAGGATGGAAACCAAAGATCAATGCTCAATGTTAGAGAGACACACACCTCTCCTGCTGCATGGGAGGAGAGAGGCGTTAACCTCTGGTGGATTAGGCTGCGTTGTGTCGCGGACAGGAAGTCCTGCTTTCAAGACATCTGTGGAACAAGATGAGGAAACAATACAAGCAGGAAAAAGGAAATAAAAGGACAGATTTAAATAATAAGTGCAGTCTAGGGTAGGCCTGTCACGGTTACAGATTTTACTGGACGATGAACTGTCCCAGAAATTATTGTGATAAACGATAATATTGTTGTTTCGAGACCATTTTCAAGTGTTACACTGATAATATTCACCCTCTCACAGACCAATACACTGTAATTATGGAAAGAAAATGCAACATTATCACTATTATTTAATTTTCCAATTGATTTCCAATCTTATTGTTTTACTAGTTGCCTTTATTTCCTTATTTATTTTTTTCAAATTCTTTGTATTTATTTACTAATTTTTTATTTACCATCACTTTTTCCTCCAATATATTTACATATTTTTAAAAAATTTTCCAGACTCTGTATTTATATTGTATTTTTTTAAAGATATTTTAAATATCCAAAATAAAACACGACAACAAAAAACAGAAAAAAAAGACACACACAACCGAAACCATAAATAAAATGAATTATGACGGCTCTGTTAACAAAAGTTAAAGTTGCCCTTAAAAAATATTAATCATCAGAATGGAAACTATCAAGATCATTTTAATTTATCATGTGATTAATTGATTAATTGCTTATTGCGACCGGCCTAGTCTAGTGGTAAACAGAAATATCACTGCTCACAGTTTTCTAAACTAAATGAGAAATTGTTCTACCTCAAAAAAAAAATCATTATGTGCGTTTCTTCCAATAATCGAGCACACGTGTTTGACCAGGGGTCCAATATTTTGCCAAATTCCCTCTACTTTGTTAAGCTGATCTCTTCCTGCTTTCAGCTGAAGGGATGATATAACTGCTCACAGCTACTCCATAAAACTGCTAACTTAAAAAGTTAGCTCCGCTAATGCTAAAGCACTATACCAACATGGTATTTAGCGAGGGCTAATGCTAAAGCACTAAATTCAACCACGTTGACACCCACCGCAATTTGTTACTGCACACTTCTCTGCATGGTTGTGCTTCTGGAAGTGATTCTTTGTCAATCTTTTCAGATGATCTCAGTTTTATAGTTGAGTATTGCTAACTCTGTTGCTGATTTTGCCTCACCGACCACAGGACAGCTTCGGTCAGAAAGAACGCAGGACATCAGTAGATTTATAACTGTTTACTGTGGTTCTGCAGCGATGCATTCTGGGTCATTTGCTGCATGACGTCAGCGGTGGAGAACGTGAGGAGTACCAACAAAATGGCTCTCAAAACAATTCATATGTGTGAATTTTTGCATGTACTTAAAGAATACCCCTGGTTGTTTGTTCATGTCAGTGTTGTATTTCTCTCTGTACCTCATTCGTTTATTGTATACTTGCTACTTGCTCAGTAAAGTTTCTTTAAAAAAAGAGAGAATGTGGAAAGGGAATGGAACTGTTGCGTAAACAGTCTTCACCCACTTCAAATTAAGAGCATGAATATAAACGTCTAACTACCTGAAGAATCCTTACCAGTCGAAGACCAAAACTTCAACACAGTCGTCGAGCTTTCTTCAACAGAAAGTTGACGAAACAGCCAAGTAAATTAGCCCTTTAGGATTTATCTGGAAAATTCATTTAGGAGAAGCTAAGTCTGCTAAATGTTTTCAAAGTTAGCAAAAACGCTAAAGCGCTAAATGGAAAATTAGCTTCGCTATTAGTGTATAAGCAGAAGTGTGCGCACCACTGCCACAAATCAATCCTGCTTTAAATACTGGCCTAAGAAAGAAGTCCTCTCACTATACCTACCTGCATGTTTTTTGTTAAGTTGATAACATCCTAGGTGCACTAAGGAGCGTTATAGAAGATCCTTCCCCCCAGCAGCTGTTAGGCAAATATATTGTCAGTGAAACTGCAAAGGAGCAACTAAAGAGCAATAATTGTTGGCTAAAAAATTCCAAGCGATATGAACTTCCATTTTTCATGCTGACATACTAATTAGCCAGTTGGACAGAGTCTTAAGGCAGCAGATACTCACAGCGGACACGAATGACGTTGCCCAAAATGCTAAAGCTCACAGAATGATGGAAGCACAGATGAGACAGAGAGGAAAGAAGAAACCAGGCAAATATCGCAACTGGTATCGCCATCGCAAGATTTTCTAATATCGTGCAAGTGAGCATTTGTACCATATCCATAAAAACAGGCCGAGTCACCTCTGATTAATGAAAATGTGTGTATGCCCCAGTGAAAAATCACCTGCTCTGCTCTTTATTTAGTCTTAACTGCAAATAATTATGAGGTAAATGTCTCAGTAGAGCTAGATGTGGAGCTCCTTTAGGGGATTTTAGTTTGTGAAAACACTTTCACGATCATTCCTGTACCCTCTGGCAAAGCCCTGATCTTGCTCATCTTTGCTTTTATCCATAGCAGTTGGCTGCTGCCCTGCAGAGCTTTTCACATCAGCTGAGTTCAATTCCAGGACCGGAGGGGCCAAATTATAGCTAAGCATTTATTTCATGACTAAAAGTGGATGTAATATTTGAAATACTTCAATCTAAAATGAGTAATTTAGACATCCAGGCAGCTAAGGTCAATGGAAGGAGAGGGCTGCTACAAAGGCAGCAATGATTTCCAGAGAAGGAGGAAAATCTTATGAATAGGTTCTTTTTCAAATCCAAAAGAGAACATTACGTTTGCGGTATTTTATTTGATTCATTTTGAAGGTGTTGCTGAGGTATGGTTCCTCTCCAAATAATTGATATCTGAATCAGCCCCCATCCAGATTCATAATGAGCTGACCTTTTTACTAAATAGCCTGCAGCAAAAATCCATGGAGAGCATTGATAAATGGCAGGTTTGAGCTCCATCAAAACAACACAAAATAAAGCGTGAACATGACTCCAGGCTTTGGTGACATGATAATCATGGAGGAGAGGCGTTTTTGCACCATTAAACACGGCTGAATTATCTTCGTGTTAAATTCACCAATCCACTGAGTGAATACTCTTAACTGCTTCCATGACACGCCTGCCTCATTCGTGCTTATCCTGGAAATCCGCTGGCACTTCTACAGATTAAAGATTAATTTTTATTTCACTGTTACACTGTAGTTTTTACCCCACACTAAAGAAATATGTTCCTATGTGATTCTAAAAGTATTCTCTGGATAGGGTGGAAGCTATTTAAAGTAGCCAAAATCATTTATTAAAAACTGTATTTTAATTCTCTGTCTTATCTTAGATTTCTGTACATGGCTAAACCTGCAAAACTAAAAAAAATAAATATAAATATATTGAAATTGTGTAAATATGTTGCTCTGTAGTTCAGTACATTCCTGTTAGGTAAACCTTTAATGGAAAAGTCCTACATGCTCTAAAATCTGCTTCAAAATCTGCTGAAAATCACAATCTTGATAGAGTTTATTATAAAACTAAAAGTCTGAAATTGTTACAATTCACATGTGTTTGTGTTTTGATCATTTCACTGATGTTCACGATGTGGTGCCGTTTGTAAAGTTACACAGTCCAAATTTAACAGCAATGATTTGGGTGATTTAGCCTGTCATGTTCAGTTTCCAGTCACATTTTCACCATGTTATTCATTCATTTATAAATGTCACAGATTCAAACTAAATATTTACTTTGCCAGCTAAATATTTAGCTCTAATCTAAATATTTAGTTAGCAAGCTAAATATTTAGCTTATTTATTAGCAAGCTAAATATTTACCCTGGAAGCTAAATATTTAGCTTATATGCAAATTCACATGCCGTTAATGAGAAGTGGACTATCAAAAATAAAAGCTGGGTCTTGCAAACCTCCACATAAACTCCTGCTGGTGCTGCCACTGTTGCTGTAGATCCATTGGAAAACGTCTGTATTCCCGTTAAAACGGCTCATTCTATGTTTTTACATGTCGAGAGGAAAAGAAAGGGAAGAAGAGGTGACGTGAGCAACAACTGAAGCAAATCGGTCTCACAAGCAAGAGTTTATGTAAAGGTTTTATGCTGAAATTGCTCTTCTGATTTTTGGAACGTGAATTTGCTCTCGAACTAAATATTTACTTTGGAGCAAAAAATATTTAGCTCGGTAATTAAATATTTAGTTTGGAGGTAAATACTTAGCTTACAAACTAAATCTTTAGCTTGCTAATTAAATATTTAATTTGCAGATTCTCACTAAATATTTAGTTTGGAGCTACATATTTAGCTTACAAACTAAAGATTTAGCTCCAAACTTAATATTTAGCTTGCTCGTTAAATATTTAGTTTAAAACTGTGACTAAAAAATGAACCCCATTTTTTCCTGTTATGACAGGCTAAATAACCTAAATTATTACTGTTAATGTTTGATTGTGTAACTTTACAAACAGCATCCCATAGTTCAGTAGCTAGCGAACCAAAAATGAATACTTAACAAACCAAACCACTTCACTATTTAACCAACAGATGTCCTTTCCCAATCTAACCACTAATACTAGCTAAGCAGCCAAATAACTTTCAATAAACATCTGACAAATATTTCTATTTATAGGGCAAACCTTCAAAACCCATCTTAAGTTTTGGCTTGACAATAGTTTAGACATCTCTTTCCAAAAAAATGGGCACCCCCCCCAAATCTGACTATATCATTTGTTTAATTAAACTATTAAGTTTGTTACAAAAAACACAACAAAAAATACCTACAATTTTAAATTAAAAATATGACATCTTTTGACTTGACCAGGTTTCTCCAACTCAAATTTAAGACTTTTTAAGACCTTTTAAGACCATTATGGATGAAATTTAAGACCTGTATCATGACAGAAATGTACAAAAGAAGATCGCATATTTTACGTAGTGGTGTCAAGCTTGTTTGCACAGAATGCACGTAGCATTGTACGGGTTAGCAACAGAAGTGAGCGAGAGGCGAAGACGAACGCCGTCCAGCCACTGGCGATGATTTACTTACTGATGATAGATGCAAAAAGCTAGCTAGTGAGCTAGCAAGGGATTATTAGCAGCTAGTTAGCGGCAGCCTCAACCGCCTCGAGTCACAGAACGTAATGAAGATGTCTGCAAGTGACGCAAACTTTTGCCTGACAGAAAAGACGAGAAAAATAAATTACATCGAAAATAGGAGATTAAATAGTCCTGCCATGATTTAAGACCTGTGATTAACGTATTTAAGGCCAACTTACATATTTTCTAATGAATGTAAGACTTTTTAAGGCCTTAATTTTAGATACATGAATTTAAGACTTTTTAAGGATGCACGGACAACTTGTGCACAATTTTGGCCCACCTGACAAAAAGTTTGGACACCCCTGCTGTAGTGTCTTCCTCCAGGAGAATAACCTGCACTTAATTAAACAACTGAACCAAAACAAAAAAACTTGTTTATTATTTCTGCCTGACATTTTTAATTTGTAGGTAGGACAGTCTGTCGTCCAGCTGTATGAATAAATTTAAATCTAACTGTACACGTGAACAGGTGACGGTTGAAGTTTTGGTATCGCAGAGAAACAAACGTCAAAGATTGAAAAAAAACGAACAGGTTGTCGACTGGATTCCAGGTACACGATCTAATTCTGAAGACCACAGCCTGCACTGCCGCTCAATCACACAGCTGTCATCTACTGAGAAAATTTACTTTGTTGTGGAAGCAGAAAATCCATTATCCACAGAGTTTACCCAAAGTTACATTCTTGGCATGAGAGATTAAAAACTGTTTAGCTTTTGGGGCAAACTTTGCCTGCATTTTCTATTCACACATTTGAGAGGGAACAAAGAAGAAGGGAGGCGCTGATCAAAAGTTGAGGCTGGCAGCCTCCCCTGAGAGAAGTTATCTTTTCCACCCTTCTGTACGTTCGCAGCAGCAGCCCAGTGGATTAGACAGGGTGACGAGTGCTTGCTGCTGTTGCTTTTCCCCCTGCGATGTGAAATTCTGTCAAGGGAAGTGACAACAGAATAAAAGGTAGAAAGGCCTTCAAGATAAGAAATGAAACCCAACACAGAGCGAGAGAGAGAGATGCCACACTTTGTAGTCAACACACTTGCTGAATTTTGTCTTCTCATTAAAGCTTACAACAGCTATATAATTTCTTTGAGTTAACGCCGCAAAAAAATAAAAATTAAAAAACGGTAGGGGAAGACTTTTCAACCTCAGCTGATAAATGAGGAGCTGCCGAGCCCCTCCCTTTAATAAAGATTAATTCAACAACAGATGACAGTCAGCAAACTAAAAAAGCCCAGTTTAAAAATCTTTTAGCGACTTTAGCGATCTGGCTTCGTCAGAGTGATACAGAACTAAAGACGCTGATCATCGATTTTGTTTTGCTTTTAATGTCTTTCAGATTTAACCTCAGGAGGTCAGAAGAACACCTGTTGGAAAGGTTTGACCCCGGTTGTAAAGTTTAAAAGATAATTATCCCTGACGCTGAACAAATGTTTGGAAACTTGTCGTTTTGAAGAAAGAATCTCTAAAAAAAATGTTCTTATTAAAGCTGCAGGAATGAAAATATGTTTTTTACATATTTGTTAAAATTATCATTACAGTATAACACAAATAATCTGTGAAAAAATCCAGCTCCTCTGGCTTCTCCCAGTGCTCCCAGTACTAACTGCAGAAATCCGCTGCTCACACACTCCCCCTGCTCTCTGCTACGCTACAGCTGGTTCACCACAACATAGCCTGATGCTAATGCTAAGGCTAGTTAGCATGACCACCGATGACGGTGGATAAACAATTTTCCTGGAACGGTGAGTTGTTTCTCCACCATCAGCACATTTAGCAGCGCGTACAGGAGGGTGATTGACAGCGCTAAGCCCCTCCCCCTGGCTCTGATTGGTTGTTTTAGGTTGGCGGCGGCGCATTTCTTTAGACGGCAGTCGTAGAAGCTCCAAACTGCAGCTTTAAATTTTCTGGGATTTAGCAAACAGAAATAATGCAGGTAATTCTAACTGACCTAAAGCAACAAAGGTTTGCTCGGATTTAATTTCAAATGTGTTTTTATTCGGTATATGTAAACCTCTGGTTGAGGCTACGTTCACACAGCAGGTAAATGCGACCACATCAGACTTTTTCACAGCAGTCTGAACGGCCCAATTCCGATCTTTTCACTCCAAAAAAAATCTGATTTGTCCCACTTCCATGTGTGGTACTAAATCGAATACGTCTCTGATAGTTTTCAAAGCGTCTCTCGTCAGAACGGTCGTCCCGCTTTTTATCCGACTTTTACGTCCATGAGACATGCATCATAATTCTGCCACACGCAATACATCCGGACGCAAACAACGGCTGAAGCAAGTGGTGGCAACACTTTGGATGGAGCTAATCAACGCTAAGACAGCAAAGTAGTCTGCTGTTGGCTCCCAACAACTTTTAAACCGATCCATAGACGGCAGCGTCCATTATTGCTTCCGGAAACAATGCGCTGCTGGGTGACGTCTACGTTCTTCTTCTGTGCACGCGGGTCGTAAACCGTTTACAAAGAAGTCTGATTGCGGTCGCATTTAATGAGGAGTGTGAACGACCGCGCAAAAAAACCTTGATTTCAGTAAAAAAATAAAAAATAAATAAATAAAACTGAGCATCAAGACCTGCTATGTGAACGTAGCCGGAGTTGTCGAGGCAGCCATGTCAGTTTGGTTTCCGACCTCGGGATGTTTGCTGCATGATTACTCCAAAAATAAAAAAATCATAATAATAATAATAATAATGTGCCACAAAAATCTTTAATAATATACATATCACCTGACAAAATAAGGGTCCAAAAAGTCCTTTGAGTTTGCAGGATGTTACAAAATAAGATTAAGGCTACTGGAGGACAAACTGACCATTTTTTTCCCCCCACTTTCTTCTTCTACTACTCTCCAATTTGCATTATTTGCTGTTATTTCAACTGTTAAGTTTTTGTCTTCTCTCAGTTATTTTTCCCTCCATAGAAGCGACACCTGGTCTGGCGTTCTGTTTCGCTGTGATGGCATACGACTGGGATTATGCTGCTATCAACTAATCGTTCTCCTTCTCCTGCTATTAACTTTTTACTTTCATGAACATCGAAAATAATCCAACATCAGTTCTTCTGTTTCTTATTGTCCATTCTGCTCCGTCTTCTCAAACCCCCAGTCGGTCGTGGCAGATGGCTGCTCGTCCTGAGCCAGGTTCTGGTTCTGCTGGAGGTTTCTTCCTGTTAAAGGGGAGCTTTTCCCTCTCCACTGTCGCTACATGCATGCACACAACGCCAGCGCTATTCTGCATCCAGGAGAAGTGAACGCTGCAAGTCAGTGACTGCTGGGTCTCCTTAGAAACTTTTTAAACTACTTTGAATAATTAATTCAGCTTAATGCACTGTTTGATAACTAGGATCAATTGGAACGTATGTGTGATCGAATTGAAATGATTTTTTAAAAAAATATGAAGTGCCTTGTGTCTTAGCGAGTATTTTTGGTCAAGTTTCTAGTGCTAATATTGTGAACATGCTTGAAATAAGATAAAACTAGCTTTCCTGTAACTTTTCAGCAGTTTTAAGTCAATAACTCCTGAATATTGATGGAAAGGTTCTAGTTATAAGTGAAATAATAACAGCCAGTGGAACGAGTTAAAATGTCTTCCAAAAATACTATATGATTTTGTGTTTTTGCAGTGGGGATAAAAACAATACAAAGGAACTAAAAACACAAAAAAACAATTTTACGATATCATTTATTGCTGTTATTAATAATTTTTTGTTGCAGTTTTCTACAGCAGGGACAAGGTAAACTAAAATATAACAAAATCACGTCTCTCTCACACACACACCCTGTACATCTGACTGGTCCAAGAACAAAACACTAATTTAACAAAAAACAGCAACAAAAAAAACCCCAACCCAATTTCAATAACTTTGTTTAACGTGAAAAATATAAGATGATCAATAAGCCACTGAACCAGTAGGGATAATAAATATCCATTGTATTGAAACAATCCAAACAAGTCCTTCCTGCTCAAATGAAATGCTTAAAACACAGCTTAAAAAGACGGTTTTCTGGCATTTAGCACAACGCATTTAACTGTCATTGTCAGGTACAAGAACAGATCTGGAAAATGGTTGAAAAAGCAGCCAATGACATGCCTTCAGACAGTTTGGAAAACGGTTGGTCGGGATCACTTGAGGTTCATAAGACATCCCAGCTCCCCATAAGCAGAATCTGAAGAAACAGGAACTGGTTTGAAACTTCTTCCCAGCACCGTAAATGTAAATCTGTCCGTTCTCTGTCACACAGTAATTACACGCTGTCGCATGTCGCATGGGCAGACTGGCCCATTTTGCATCAGTCCCATCCATCAGTCATGTGTTTCATGCCTGGCTGCCTTCATGCTGTTCTGCATTGTGCAGTTTCTGCTGCTGTCGATCCTGGACGTTCTCCCTGCTTGCCCTCCTGAACAACACGCTCTGCGATAAGGCGTCTGCTCGGCCCGATAGGGCTGCTGATCAAACAAATGACCGAACGGCTACTTAGCCTGGAGTTTCATTGTTCGCTTAGTTCTCCTCAAGTAAATTTTTAAGCACCACAAACATCAATCTGAAGAGGAAATTAAAAAGAAACAGAAACAGCGAGGCTAAGGAATCTGCTAGGATTTCTTTTTATTATATCCACATCAGGTTTTGAATCGTTGGCTGTGGGTGAGAGAGTGTGTTTGTAGGTGTGTGTGTGTGTGTGTGTACTCACAGGCACATATGTGTTTATCTGGTGTGCTTGCATGCATGCATTAGATCTGTATAATGTGATTACGGTATCTGCCTGCACTCCGGTTCTTTCCAAACCACACAGAAACAGACAGTCTAATCTCATTGGTTGCTAGGAACTGGCCAAGCTGGGGAATGGGTGAGGCAGACAATTTCGTATCCCCATCAAATAGCTTACCACATCGAGCTCGACTTGATCTAATATCAAAGGGGGGACAAATGGGTGGCTGTGGACGGGGGATATGCATTTGGCTGGGAAGAATCATATTAGAAAATGCGCGGAGGCTACATGTGGTCACTGTGTGGCTGGGTGATTAGGGTAAGTTGAGGTCAGGAGATGCATGAAAATGAGCAAAGGTTTCATCCATGACAGAAGCTCTGGAAGAGGAAATTACATTCATCCATTTTCCTGGACTCGTTAGATCATTTCTATGAATATTGGGTGGGATTTTTGATCCATTAATAAAAGATTTTAAACTCTGTAGATGTGAGCTGTACATGCAGCTCCTTGGAAAACTGTACAGCTTAAACCTTTCCTCATTTTGTGATTTTACAACCAAAATACAAATACAGGTCAAGCTGTGGAGAAGTTTAAAGGGGCGGTGTTTTGTAAAATTGACTTTTTTGAGCTTTACTTCATGTTCTAATGTTATTCCCTCACCAAAAACACACCTGGAGTGTTGCCTTGATTCTTTCATGCATGTTTGAGAAATCCTTTAATCTCCATGGCAACCATTCAGCTGTGCAAAACCCCTGGGTGGATACAGCTCCACCTTCGAGGCGCAGCTCCTCCTCGGAGCTGCAGTTTCTAAGCTTCTGCCTCACAGAGACCCCCTCCCCTGTGCCTTCCCCACTCAGCTCCTTCAGACTAGCCAGCAGCAATTAGCAAACACCTGATGGAACTATGCATCTGCTGAGCTCATTATACGAGCGTATTATTATTATTATTAGCGTTTCCCAGTGAAACGCTAATAAAAAGGTTGTTAAAGGGTTAATACAGGAGCGATGATGTGATGACTTCCTGAAGGCGGAGTTTCAGAAAGAGCAGGAGTTTTTAAAGAGACTTTTAAGTCGTATTCGATAAATACAGTACAATACAGTTTTTATAACAACGGAAGGTAACAGTTACTTGACTGTGCTATAAAATGACTGATGATGATGGCTGGAAAATGCATAATACTGCCCCTTTACAGCAGGGTTAGGTTTAAAAACAATGTCCCACGCTTTGAGCATCTCACAGTTCTCTCTGTTCGATCGAGGACTGTAACGACTCCTCGAATGATTCCAGAACCTCTGTTTTTAAAACACATCAAGGCAAATTATCTGCCTCAAGCCTTCGTTACGTTTTATTATTTAGCGCAGTGCTTTTTGGCCAGATGCTGATGAATGCTAAGCGCTATTAGCAGCTATGGAGAGAGATGCAGATGGATGGAAAGACGTTATCTGTTTAACTGCATTTCTCTCTTAGATGAAGCCACTACAGCCATTATCTTCTTACTTTTCTCTAGCATGTACAACTGGATTGAATTAACTCATATTTTTTTTGTCATCTGAAGTGTGTTTAGATGTGTTGAGAATTTAATGTGTTAAAATGACCCAATCAAAGTCCAGCTGGTTTACATGGAAATAATTTATTGTTATTTTGCACAGAAATCTGGTTATTTTCTTTATTAGGGATTAGTTTGGTCATTAATTTCTACATTTAATGAATGTTTTTTTGTTTCTGACTTTAAGATGATTTTGAAGTTCACTTCCTCCTGCTGGTTGTTCTGCTGAGTAAAAACACCTTCAGAAATAATTAAAACATATCTGATTAAATTTCATATTTGGTCAAATGACTTGATTAAGACTTGACTGGAGATTTGCCTGCCTTGACTTGGGATTTGAAATCAAGACTTGGGTGGAAAGACTTGAGACTCACTCGTGACTTACATTGCAATAGCTTGGTCCCACCTCTGATATGGTTTTAAGGCAACAAAATGTGAAAGAGTTAAAGTACTAAGAATACTTTCAGGCTCTTTTCACACCTGATAATCTGGTAAACTTGGTTCGATTGGGGACCAAAACTGCAACATTTTTAATATTTTTAGCTGCAGCAGTTCTCTTTCATGCTGCACTGTCAAATGAACCTTGGAGCAAAAGCTGTTCACCCCTTCGCCTCTGGGGGCGCTGCACCAAGAACCACTAAAGGAAACGAGATGAAAACATCTGAAGAAGACACTGTGCGCAACTTCCTTCTTCATGAAATGTGAACAAAAATGGAGTGGCGTCAGATTTTTGCAGTTGTAGGATTTCTCTTTTGTCTTCGGCAAAAGACCACGAGTCATTTCTCCCGCTAGCGCGAGACTTGGGCGTTAGTTTTGGTTGTATTTACCCAGAATGCCCTGCGCTGTAGTCCGCTTCCTGCTTTTAGAGCGGTCTCCGGTTTGTAGGCGGACCGGAGTTCGCATCAGAGTTCGATTACGCATTCGCACCTCCCCAAACGAACCGGACTTTTTCGACAAACGGACTGGAGTTGGATTAAAGCGGACTCAACAGGGCTGGTGTGAACACACCCTTAATCTCATTTTGCAGGTAAATATTTTAACCACAGGGCCAGTGGGAGCCTTTAATCCAGGGGACAGAAGGAGAAAATGGGATGCACTCCAGGTTACCACCCATATAATCATATAATATTAACAGCTGAATGGCTCCAAATAAACTAGCCTATCACTCCTTTCTGTCTCAATACTTTGGATCCAACGACTGGATAATATTTATTCAGATTAATATGCATTTAATTCGTAGAGATGGTGATTTTATATAACTCATTATGTATTGAACCATAAGGTGACATTTGTTGTGTATTGATGCCACCAAAATAAACGGAAGTGATCTAATTATCTAATCCACTTCCACTGCATGACACTTTCAATTGGATTTCTTCAGATAACCTCTCCAATGAGCCTCTTTCCACCCCTGACACCCACTCCACCGGAGGATCATTTATCCGGACCAGAAAATCAACTCCCACCTCGCCCAGCTGAAGCGTGTGTCTTCCCTGGGTCTCAGCTGTGATCATCCCCTGGCTTATTTACTGTACTTCCCGCCCTGTTAGCCTCTCTCTTGATACTCTATCACCTTTACAGTTCATTTTATTAGGAATCACACAGCTGTAAACAACCACAACGAAGCAAAGCTGGATTTCTCGTTGGAAGAAACCAAGCAGGTCGAAGGTGAAGGTAGAAACAGAAGCACAGCAGCTTTTAGCAAGTCTGCTTAAATCATAAAGAACAATCAGTATGACAACAAATACTGAAATGCATCATCTCTCTCTATTTTATGTTATCCTTTCTACAGATTCTAGAAAAGATAACATCCATTTTGGTTGGAATATGTTCTGTAAAATAAATATGAACACAATCTGATCATCTGAGAGCAGTAAATAGAAAATCTCTTCTATTTTGAAATGTTTTTCTGGATTTTTTTCAGTCTAAAAATGTAAAAGTCTGGGCTTTGCCGACTGTTGCTCCACAGTCTCTGGTGGTGACAAGGGGCTCAGCAGAAAAGATGCTCTGGATGAACTTTTCCTTCTAGATTCTGACTGTCACATATATACAGACACTCTCTGAAAACGCTTAAAACTGCCTATTTCAATACTTCAAACATCAAATATACCTTAATATGCATTAATACACATAGTGGAAACCATCTTTGCACTACTGCTGAAGCTAATATCTAAAGTCTTCCTTATCTCTGCTCTTGGGGGTAGAGCCAATCAGTGCTAAAGAAAATAAATGGTCCTGGGTATTTCGTTAAGTTATTTCAGCTTCTCAAGATGCATTTTCTTTAAAATGTGTTAGATATGCTCTACGAAAAAAATCAGCGAATAATTTGGAGTCATGTTCCACGGGAAAATTAGCGAATCCGTGAATCGGCAAAAAGGTGGGGGTCTACTGTATTGCATAAAAGAAAGAAAAATGTTCTGCAGGATCTTGATAGAAGGAAATCACTGGTTCGGCTCACATGTATGGATTAAAGGATATGAATGTTATAAAATCAAGATTATAAAAAGGGCTGGAAGATATGGCTGAAAAACCATATCGTTCTTATCACGACATAAGCATTTCATATCAGTCAATATCGGTAATTATTGATTATTTGTTTTAAATATCCAAAATTATGCCGAGCTGGTGATGTGACATCTCCTCTTTCATCCACATTTTCCTCTAGAGCTGTTCTCATTTTCTTCTTTCATGCCATCCCGATCTTTATTACGGGCCACGATCTCAAAACATGAAACTGCTCCCTCAGATTTCACAGTGAAACATGCTGGTTGTTTACATTTCTTGTGACAGATTCCTTCATAAATGGATGCTAGCAAGCTTGATGAGCTAGTTGGGCACCAGGGCGGCCACTGCACACCTGTCAGCGGCAGTCACGCTACGTATCCTTGCGACGGGTTGCACTGACTCTCAGCATCATCGTGTCCGTGTCGCATACAAAACAGTTCAATGTGAACACAGTTTCCTGCCAGGCAGCTTCCTGTCCGAGTTACTGTGTCACCGAGTACGCGTCCGAGGACTGAAGTACGCCCGAGTATGTTGGGGGCAACATGAAACTGATGCTGCGCACGTTACTCAACGGGTTGCTGCTAGCTAACCTAAGAGTGCTAGTTGATGGCAACAGCCTTTCTTAGCGGAGCCCTGAGAGGTTGAGCGGCGAAAGCCTTTCCTCTGCCTACATCCCCCAGAATGCCGTGCGGTTCTGGATCGTAGTTCAGTGAAATTATCAAAATTCTATCAGACGTATTTTCTGTTGCTATCAATTGGAATAGATATTGTTATTGTTTTATTGCTTAGCCCTAATTATACATGTATAACTGCTGATGCAATTAGTAAAAGCTGCTGTTACCAGGTTTCAGCACCGGACATGAATTTTCTTATCAGACTGGATCAAAGCACCTTTTTCATTATTAAAAAGGACAGATTTTAATTAATGTCGGAGTTTCCTACATCTGATTTGTGTAAAAGCAAAACATTGTTCGTAGGTGGTAATAAACATGAAACTTCCTTGTGCGACTCCAGATATATAAATCCAAGTTCTGTATGTGTGAATAAATGACTGAGGCTTTCAGCGGACAGTGAATACAGGTGTAGGGATGAATACCAACATTGGTGATCACATGTCAAACGCCCTAATCAGATATTCTCTGATTAGAGATGAGCAGAGGTGATACAATTTAGATACTGCATGAAATGAGAAGGGGGTTGTTGGTTTCTCCAGGCAACAGAAAAAAATGACTACTCGATCGATAACCTGCTGGCAGACAAGACAGAAATGATTCTGTTCTTACACCTGGGCAGAATACAGAAACATCTCAAGCAACACCGAGCTGTGGATTCCTTCTTTTGGACACGTCGCGGTCGGTTCAGAGCGGGGCTGGAAAGCCAGGCGGTGCTGCAAACAGCAAAGTGTCAATAAAACCGTGTCTCTGCTTTTGGAGATAGGAAGAGAACTTGTTAACCACATGTTTACAGCATCTCTGAATGCTGAAATAATAAAAATAAATGCTTACATATGAGCTGTAACTCATCAGCAACATTAAACTTGGTTTCATCTCATATCAAAAAGTTGCAAGAGTGACAAACAGAAGATTTTGGAGAATACATGTCCAGGGTTGGCCGGGCTATTGCCATCCTTCACTGCAAAAATAAAATCTTTCCAAGTATTTTTGGTCTGGTTTCTAGTCCAAATATCTTGAATACACTTGAAATAGGACAAATCTAACATCCAAGTAACTTTTCAGCAGATATAGTAGCTTGTTTTAAGTCAATAATTTCTTGAAATAGTCTGCCATTGGAACAAGACATTTTCCCCATATTATAAATTAAAAACGTCATGTTCCACTTGCAGATTATTTCCCTTATAACTACAACTTTTTCATCAATATTAAGGAATTATTGACACAAAACAAGCTCCAATATCTTAGGGTGTTTACAGCTGGTGCATTACAGACGGTAAAGTTTAAAACCTCAATGGGGTCCACGCCTCCAGCAAGCAATTGTTTCTCAGTAGCCGAGGGTCCAGACCCTCTGTCCGAAACAAAGCGTAGAACGAAGGGCTGGTTTTCACCAGGCTAGTCCGAGGCGCAACCCGCCTCTTGTTCAGCGACTGTAGAAGAAGCCAAACCCTCCTCCATGACCTGGCTGGCTTAAGCGGGTAAAGAAGGAGGATGGGTTTTGATGAATGTATATATGCAGCTGCTATAAATAAAGTTGGCATGGTATAAAGCAGTTTCTCAATTATAGCTACAGTCAATTGCTTATGACAGAGGATTAGAGCCAGACTAAGAATGGGCCAGTATGAAATTATGATGGGATGATAACCTAAGGTATAAATATCAGTTTCACAGTATTATGATTTCAGCTCTAAAATGTGTTATTTTCCTTAGCATGCTTGATGTGACTGCATAGGTGACTTGCTTCTTAAATGTTTGCTGAATTGTGGGCTGATCTTCATCCTTTGACATGACCTCTTTCTGCCAAAGCCACCGCTGTTTAAAAATAGCAATTAGGATAGATGTGTGAATTTAACCTTAACCTCTCCATAACCTCACCATAAGCTGTTTTTAGATCACAGGTGGGATACTGAAATTTCACTCCCCTCCTGCATGCATGTTTTTACTTGATTATTTGATTTGATTTGATTTTTTTGGCACATAACTCAATTAGATAAAGTTTACATCTAATAGGATAACTGTTTCAACTGCTTTAATAGCAAAGACAAATCAGGGTATACTGCGCCACAACAGTCTTTTTATTGACATAATGTATCACGTTGTGAATTTTTAATGTTTTTAAGATTCCAAGACTGTTTGACATAAATTAGATTTTATATATATATATATATATATATATATATATATATATATATATATATATATATATATATATATATATATAAATCTGAGCTCCTTAGGTAAAGCTACAGAGGCACTTTGTTTAAAATCAATCAAATACACAATCCAACAACTCCAAAACACTGTCCAAAGCAGTTTCACCAATGCTAGATGGTAGCTGTTCAATTCAAGACAGCATGAACTTTACCTTTCCTTGAATTTAGCAAATAGCGATGTGTCGCCTCTTCTGGCTGCCACTGTCCGTAAGCACGTTTTGCATGTAGGAAAACTTATTTCTCCGAGTTACCGTCCGTCTTCTTATGGTAGCTGAAGTATTCCCATATAGCGGACTTTCTTCCTTTAGACTGGGCGCGTGCGGGGAAGGGAGAGGAGGCGTTCGGGGGGACTTGCAGAGTTGCTTTGCAGGGAGGGGTGCATGGTGTGAGGGGTTGTGATACCAAAGCTAGACATAACTGGTGGGATTTGACCTGTACTTTATCTCTGACGAGACATTTAAAAAAAAATGCTGATACTGCAGGAATGGTATGACGGAAAATTTTAGTGATTTTGAAACCGTGACTTTTCATGCCGTGGCATACCTTGAAACTGGTAACCAGCCCATACCTAGGCCAAACTAAGAGTCTTTTTTATTCTTTACGAGAATAAAGTTGTAATTTTATGAGAACTCCAACACGAAACTGCATTAAAATGAGAAATGAGCATCTTGTAAAGTTCTACTTTGGTATCGGTTTTACAAATAAGGAAATACTGAATCTTTTAACACATTAACAAAAAATTATCAGTAGCATGACTTTGAAACGATTGTTTAAACAACTGTCCATTTCAAAGAAAGAACCATGGACGAGCTGACCTGCTAACGTCAGATCTTGATAACTCTATTGAAGCTTTTTTCTCATTAAAACAACTTTTTTCTGATAATTTCATGGCTTTCTTCCAGCAAAATTCAACATAGTCTTTATTCTGCCAATATAAAACTATTCTCGTAATATGACTGTTCTCGCAATGACTTTATTCTTGTATTTAAAAAAAAAAAAAAATCCGTTAGTCTGGCCTTAATAATCCGTCATACTTGTTTTACTAACCTCTGCCACTGTTTTTTACAAACTTCTCCATCTCGGAGGTGGAAATGTTTCAAAACATCCATGCGTGTATCCTCCATCAGCTCTGTACACCGGTGTGTCTCTGTAGACTACTACTTCTATAGTCAGCCTTTTGATTTATTTGAACACTGCTGCCACCTAGTGAGCAGAGGCATAATTATCAGTGAAACATGAATGCAGACAAGCCTCTCTCAGCTCCTGAGAAGTACTGGTATAGGGTATTTTTCACCATTTAGACCACTTGATGTAGAAAAAATATTATATGTATCATCAGAAAAACAGACCTAACAGCATTTGAAAGCTTCTAAAATTAGCCTATTTGCTAATAAATTATTACTCCCAACATAATCAAAACCAAACCAAAGGCTCTGATTGTGTGGGCGGCCTTTTTCCTCCTGCAGCAGGTCTGTGACAATCAGTGTTATGAGAACAGAATCGACACCTTAAACTTCTTCCGTTGATTCAGTTTTTGTTTATGCAGATTTGCTAAAAGCGGGTGAAAACTGCAGAACTACATATTGTTCTTTTAAAAAAAAAAAATTTAACAAAAGAGAACAAAGAAGAGAAGAGGTGAAGGCAATAAAAGCACTTGTGATGTTAGCTGCACATGGGTAAAAAGGTGGATTTAATATATATTTTTGGATGTAAATTTAATAAAAAGGTGATACTGAAAAGTTTCACTAAGGCCAATTCTTTCCCAGTCGTCCCTATTTTATTGTTGCTTATGTAATCCTTAACAGATGAAAATATCTATAGACTGTAAATGCTGCTGAGCAGAAATATTATATGCCTGATCTCTGTTGTCACAGACTGGAGAGCATCTCAGGTTTCTATCTTATCAGGTTTTATTGGTGCACATCTGGATTAGACTGTTCAGGCAGGTAATTACCATAAATATTACAGCTCCCAACAAACAGAAAACTGTGTTTACAAAATCACAGAAATGTGTGATTGTTATTTATAAATCTGTGTGTTTAATAAGGCTCATCCTTTGAGAAGCTGTCGCACTGATACTTCTCATTTGCATGTTGATTATCTTGCATGCCCACTCGCTCATTAGGCTCGTCAATAAAGGGACAGACGACCTGAAATGTTCTCAGTCGGTTCACACAGGTTAGATCAGGTGGGTTTATAGAGATATTTATGTACCTGGATATCATCATCTGTGGTGATGTCTTAATCATTTTCATGAAATGTCAAACCAGTTATCTTTAATTAATACATACTGCTTGCATCGAGTGCAAAAGGCCTTACATTTGACAATTAAATGGGCAGATTAACAGCAGATATCAAGTTTATAAATATTAAATGCCTTTTAGTGATCCAAAAGGTAAATAAAAGTAATTTTTTTTTAGCTCTTTATCACATCAGCGCCTGGTTCTGTAAAAATTAGATCCAAATGGTTCAGAATCTAAAAGTCCTCAAGGCAAAGAACTGCATACTAATCAGCAGAAAGCAACAAGAAAATCAAAAAAGAAAAAGACTCAGAAACCCTTAGAGCAGAACTGAAATTAAATCTCAAAATATTGATATTGCACAATATAATTTAGGGAAACACTTCCACAAAACATTCAAGGGACTCATTTCTCTGACCTAAAACTTAACTTGTTTTTAGCGTTTTTGCTAATAAATGCTGTTTGGAAGGGTGGCGTTACCGTCCACTACCATCCTGGGTTCACGACGTCCCCTGTGCCTCAGCCAGGCACTAAACCGACACTACTATCTGTTAGTGGAAATGGAAGAAGCCCTTTTTCGATATGAAAAGATCCTGAAAGACTTTATGGGAGTAAATGATAAACAACCATGACGGTATTTACGTGAACCAACTGCTGGGGGTCAAGAATCGAGTGAAAACTCTTCAGATTTGGATTCTGATGATCAGGACCGTCATGGCAGACAAGACGACGCGCGTAACGACCAAGTTGGGAGCGTAGAATGATTACCATTTGTAATGTACAGTTTGTGGATTTAGTGCATTAATAGAAATTTCTTTTCTGGTAATGATGTGCAGCACATACCTGTATGACACAAGCGCGTTCTCACTTGAGATAAGCCCCTCGTCGTTTCGTCTCGTTGTCTGTAGTGACGTCCTCCTCTCTATTTGTCTTTCTTTTATAAAGTTCAGATAGTAACTTTCACGCCAGAGCTTACCTATCCAAATCTAACAAAGTTTTTTCATATTTAGGGAAGCTGAAAAATGAAACTCCAGTAGTATTTTATGGCCGGTTTGAACAATTAATTGCAACGAGTTTAATCATATTCATACCATATTCATCCACTCGCTGTTAAAATGTGGGAGAAATGCAGAAAACACCAGCGTTTGTTTTTTTTCCAAATATTCAGCATACAAATATATATATATATATATATATATATATATATATATATATATATATATATATATATATATTACTTGCCTTGCCAGTAATCAGATACCCTGCAGGAATAATAAGCTGGCCAAAGGAAGAGATAAAGACCATGGATGTTAAAACTCGGAAACTACTAACCATGCATGGAGGGTTCCACCCTAAATCCAGCATCCTGAGACTATACGCGAGCCGTAAGGACGGAGGCAGAGGACTAGTGAGTGTGAGAGCCACTGTCCAGGATGAAACATCCAAGATCCATAAATACATCAAGGTCAAAGCCTCAACCGACGATGTGCTCAGCGAATGTCTCAAACAATGGGGACCAGAGGATGAGGTGCTGGAGGAACCATCATGGGAGGATAAGCCCCTACATGGGATGTACCACCGACAAATAACTGAAGTGGCTGATATCAGGAAATCCTACCAATGGCTGGAAAAAGCTGGACTCAAGGACAGCACAGAGGCACTCATCCTGGCTGCACAGGAACAGGCTCTAAACACCAGAGCAATAGAGGCTCAGATCTACCACACCAGACAAGATCCAAGGTGTAGATTGTGCAAGGAGGCCCCTGAGACAGTCCAACACATAACAGCAGGGTGCAAGATGCTGGCAGGGAAAGCGTACATGGAACGTCATAACCAAGTGGCGGGCATAGTGTACAGAAACATCTGTGCAGGATATGGACTGGAAGCCCCGAGATCAAAGTGGGGCACACCCCCAAAGGTGGTGGAGAATGACCGAGCTAAGATCCTGTGGGACTTCCAGATCCAGACAGACAAAATGGTAATGGCGAACCAACTGGACATCGTGGTGGTGGATAAACAACAGAGGAAAGCCGTTGTGGTGGATGTAGCAATACCAAGCGATTGCAACATCAGGAAAAAGGGACACGAGAAACTGGAGAAATACCAGGGCCTCAGAGAGGAACTGGAGAAGGCCTGGAAGGTGAAGACCACAGTGGTGCCTGTGGTCATCGGGGCCCTCGGGGCAGTCACCCCCAAGCTGGAGCAGTGGCTAAAACAGATCCCAGGAACAACATCAGACATCTCAGTCCAGAAATGCGCAGTTCTCGGCACAGCCAAGATACTACGCAGAACCCTCAAGCTCCCAGGCCTCTGGTAGAGGACCCGAGCTCAGAGGTTGAGAAAGACCACCCGTGGAGGGTGAGAAGGGAATTTTATATATATATATATATATATATATATATATATATATATATATATATATATATATATATATATATATATATATTTACGATTGTCTTTCATCTGATGCTAGCTTAAAGGGGAAATATTTTGTAAAACTGGCGTTTTTTGAGCTTTCCATCATGTTCTAATGTTATTCCCTCATCAAAAACATACCTGGAGTGTTGCCTTGATTCTTTCATGCATGTCTGAGGAATCCTTTAATCTCCATGGCAACCACTGAGCTGTGCAAAACGCCCGGGTGGATACAGCTTCACCTTCAAGGCGCTGCTCCTCCTCGGAGCTGCAGTTTCGAAGCTTTCACCTCACAGAGCACCCCTCCCCCACAACTTTCCCACTCGGCTCCTTCAGACTAGCGGCAGCAATTAGCAAACACCTGGAGGAACTGCGCATCTGCTGCGCTCATTCTATGAGCTACTTCTCAGTGAAACGCTGATAAAGACGTTAAAGGTCAATAGAGGAGCGATGTTGTGATGACTTCCTGAAGGCGGAGTTTCAGAAAGAGCAGGAGTTTTTAAAGAGACAGGGGCCAAATTTCAAGGCGTTAAATTACGAAGTCAAATTTCCTTTAAGTCATATTTGATATATGCAGCATCTTTATAACAGCTGAAGGTAACATAGTTACTGGGTTGTGCTATAAAATGATTCCATGTGGCTGGAAAATATATAATACTGCCGCTTTAAAAACACTTCAGTTCTATTAAGTTTGGGAGTGTGTCAAACAAAAGAAAAGCAAATGTATTCCACTTTACTCTTCCGACTTCCATCAGTAAAGAAGAGCTTTTGGGATGCATTGAGGAATCGACTGGCGACCGGAACGGTGAGACTGTCTCTGACTGACGACCGGATCTTCTCTGAACGAAACCCAACCGCACTTTTCTGTGTGAGTGAAGAAGACTCGAGGATTTTTCTGGATCAGTGAGGCGTTAAATTGAACAGGAAATAAGGCAGGCAGAGCTTGGTGTTATCATTACATGATCTAAGTGAACAAAAAAGCAATTTTTTTAAACTGTTGCTAGTATAATATAACACTGATTATAATAATCTTATCTTTAACATCCAATCATTACTTTTATTTTAATTCACTAATAAAAAGATAGAATAACTACCTGCTGCAAAATATACCTTTTTGTCGTTCTAAATGGTAACTATATTTTCATTCAGCAGGTACTCAAACTGTATGTACTTGTACTCAAATTGTGAATACCTGTAATCACAGTACCTCAAATCTAGTTAGCTGTTACCGTTGGTAAAGACATGTAAGCAGGTTGTGAAAATTCTTCCCTGTACTGTTTATTTTCCACACTTATTTCTAAAAGTGAAGAAATTGGCCACAGCCACGTCTCTAAACAGGATGCCTGAAAGTTGCATCACGTGTTTTCTTACATAACACGTCACTTTAGTTAGTTTCATCCTATCTGTGTTTGTACAGTTGAACTTATCAGGACCAAAACTACTCTGGGAGACTTTGAATTTTTCAGGCAGCGGAGCAGCTCATTATCAAGGCGGCACTCTCTTCCTGTCTGCAGAACTCTGATTGGCTCTGTTGGGTTGTTTTTCGTGTGGAAAACACATTCACAACAGAACCACGGCTAGTTTGGAAGAGGACCAAACTAACAGAGAGTAAAACCACAACAAAACTGCCCATATTTATCTCTAAGGTGCAGGGGTGTTGAATGAAAATGGTGTTGGGTCTCTGTAGCCCAAAGCAAAGTTACATTCTTTGCAGTGAGCTGTGCTGCAGCTGACTTTTACCATCAACTTTCAGATGATGTGCTGCAAGGTAAATGGACCAGTCACCAATGTAAAAGGCAGCCAGCTAATGCTTACAGGCATCAAACAGAAGTAAAGCAGAGCAAAAAGTGACCTTGTCAAAATGTAACATTAAAAAAAAAAAACAAAAACAAAAAACTAAATGGGTTTAATGGACTGTTTTTTACAGCAAAAAGCACCAACGAACAGCAATCCTGTGCAAACCCAAGAAGCAGTAGGTCGATGGTGCATAAATCACAGTTCCTGCTTTGGGTCAGTCTGAGGAGCATGCAGTTGTTAAGGCTATCTAGACAAGCAGTTGTGCTACTTATCACAAAACCGATAACAGCATCCAAAGACGATTTGACATCCAATCAGGCGGCGTGATTTGCGTTACAGAGACGTGGCGGTAAATCACCATAGCAAGAATCACAAGACTAATGAGGGTCGGTGTGATGGGTGACGGAATAAGAACACAGCATGAAACCCAATGACCCTGCACTAAGCTTCTCCTCACACTTAATGGGGAGCACGCACATCTCCGCATTGCACATATAAGCAGGCTGCTAAGAGCGAGAGAGGGTTTCTGCAGGCACCAGTTCAAATGCAAAAAGATGTCACACCACCAAGAGAGAGGCAAAAAGCGAAAAGATCCAGCGAGTGTTTGTAAAAATTTTAATATTTTTGGTCACAGCACTGTTCAGAGAAAATATTTCAGGTGTGATCAGCTCCAGAGATCAGTGAGGACACAGGTTTTGTACCAGTTGCAGCTGGTAAAAAATGCTGCTGCATGATTTTTAACTGGTGCAGCTAAACAAGAGCACATAACTCCAGTTTTGGCATCCCTTCACTGGCCTCCTGTTCAGTTTCGAATCCATTTAAAAATTATTTTGTCTTTGAATGGTCTTAGCCCTTCTTGTCTGAACTGCTTCAGCCTTATATGCCATCGCGTGCTCTTAGATCGTCTGACAAGATGCTTTTAGCAGCTCTTGCTGTTTTTAAAACTCGTTTAAAAACACAATTTTTCTCTTTGGCTTTTATCCCAAACTGAGCGAGCATCTGTGTCTTAATGTTCTATTTCCATGCATCTGTGATGTTTTAAGTTCTATTTTCTTAGTGTTTTATCGTTGTTCTTTGTTTTTCTGTTTTTTGTACAGGACTTCGGTCAGCTGCTATGTTGTACTTTAAATGCTCTAAAAATAAAGAGGCATAGTATTTCCCCTGACTGCACTTGCCGATATGTGAGCACAAACCCACGCAAGCCCTTTTACTTGCATCCTCACATGTGGCAGATAACATAATAAAGCTACCTTTTCCTATTCCACAGTAGGACTGAAACTGATGGTGGGGGGGAGCAGAAACCTCTCATATTTATAGGGTGTTACAGAGACAACAAGGAACTACCCAGATAATCCCCAATAATGAATCAAAACACATCCCAGACATTCAGCAGATTTTGTTTTACTAAAAAAGAAAAACGCATTAAAAAAAAAAAAAAAAAATCATGCATATTGTCAGAACTTCGCAGTTTGATTTATTCATTTATTAACAAACAATTTGGATCACTGGCCAATTAGCAGGTCCTTCAGTATCTAAAACTATGTATCAAAATCCTCATAGATGAATTCAAAGCCAGGAGGTGATAAATTGAAACAGGAAGGGCACCCTTTAATTATGCTGCATTTGGCAGATGCAGGGCTGCAGGAACCTATGCACTAGACTCTGATGGTTAATACTGCAAACAACTTTATACGATTAGAGAAGATGAGATGATACATAACCTTGACTTATAGAAGGAAAAACAACAGTGTTATATAGGCCTATATAAGTAGCTGTGAAAGTGCTGAGATACAGTGATTTACTGAAACACCCCAACATCTTCTGCTCTACACTGAGCAAACAGCTCTCAATGCTTTGAAAAGAACCCATCAAATGAAACGATTTTCTGTCTCAAGGCCACTGATGCAAACTGTCAAAGTGACTCAGAGCGGCTCTGGCATAGAAAAGGTAATAACACCCAGGTGTGATCCTCAGGCAAAATTAAAGTGAATAGGCGTCCTTCAAAGTGATTATTTGATTGGCCCTTGACTGTCTAAGTTTGGCCTCAGATAATTGGACAAATCTTTGGGAACGCGGGTTCACTGAGGGCGCTGTTGCAAATAGAGATAAAATGACGCACTTTCAGCACAGAGTGAAACTCTGAAGGATTCTAAGTCAGGATTCTATTGAAAATATAGTTATTGAAGTTTATTTCTTTCATAGAAAACCACACAGAAGGGCTGGGCGGTTCAAAATGGAAATACTATTGTGACCGTCTGATTCCAGCTACACCAACGTCCTGATTTTAATCATTATACCTTGTTGTAAAGGGAAATATTACTGGGCTTTACTAAAGGCTCCAATTAATGTGGAAGGCACAAGCCTTCTTTCCTGTTTCACCCAGTCTAAACAAAGAGCATCATCTGCGTCAGTGACTTCTGACTGGAGAATGAAATGACCCCGCTGAATACTGAAGGCTGAACATCTTGAATGTTTTTCTCCTACAACCGCTTCAAAACATTCCTTATAGCACAGATCGAGGGTTTGCAGGCTCAAGGCCACTTTTATAGAAAGAGTTTTCTTTTTTCATCTGACGTAAGCAGAAGGCATACTGCAGTGTGACAGCCAGAAAAAAATTAAACCATAAAAGTGTTTTTTTCTTTGAGCATTGATTGGCCCCATGACCCCCTGTTTTCACAGTAGCTGATTAGACTTTACTTCGGTCAGTGCTAGCTGCTAGGTTAATATGAAATATGGTTCAGGTGCTCATCCTGCACGATCCGGCATGGAGCGCAGCTATTCCCAGTGCAGATACTTGCAGGTAAATGAATAAGACCACTGCCTCAGAGCCCATTAACCCTGATTTAATCTGGTCTTTACGACAGAAGAAGGGACAAAAATGAAAGGAATTACAGTGGACCCCTGCTTATTTGCTGTTCACCGACTCAGATCTTTCTGTGTAACGTATCTCCAAATTATTTACGGAAAACTTATCTATTCGCAGATTCTTTCGTAGAGGATAGCTGAAATGTTGCGCTCCTGAACTGGCGCTTGCAAAGCAGCCAATCCAAGAGCAGCATTCATATTCCTTGGCACTGACTGGCTGTACCCCCAAGAGCAGAGATAAGGTGGACTGTGGATGTTAGCTTCTGCAGTAGTGCCAACACAGTTTCTACTGTGTGTATTAATCCTACAGGTGCAGCTGTCCAAGATAAGCATATACTCGACCATGAGTACCAGCCGGTGTTTGGAGAAAAACAAACAGTCAAACTAAATGTTGTGCAACTTTTCTGATAACAATGACAGAACATCTCCGCTCTGCTCCGCTGCTGCCTGAAAAATCCAGGACAACGTTGTGGGGTTTTTTTGTTCTTTTTATTCTGCATAATAGACTTCTGTCTAAGCCAGGGGTCGCTTTAACGGAATATTTTCCATATATTTCCGACAGTTTTTTTAAACGGTGACTGAAAAATCTGAAGGCCATCCGTCATTTTGACAGATTCACACACCTGATAACCTGATGCAGATGCACAGACATTTTCAACTTTACGCACAGAGTACATTGCGGAGGTAATTAGATCAATCCAATATAAGACAAAAAAAATCCCATCTGAGTATCATCCCTGAACTGTGCTCAATCCGGGAGCTCACAGAGGATTGAAGAGTTTTGGACACTTTAGAGCACATCTCGTTCAGAAGCGTATTCTTAACTTTGGCTGAAGTGGTGCTTGTAACTCCAGGCTCCAGTGTGGCAGCAGAGCACGGATTAGAGTTTAGATCTATAGCCCAACCCAGACCTGAAATTCGGCTGGGTCGGGCCAAAATTATTTGCTTGATGGTCATGTCAGGTTAGGCTTCTATGGCACGTTTAATAAACCTACAATACATACAGTTATGAGATTGTGTATTCAGACCACAGCAGGTGAATGGTTCATAATTTAAGGGCGATCGTTTAATGTTGTTGTTTATATGTAGATACTGGGGCCATAGTCAGTGGTTTTTGTCACTGCGGAGAAAAGGTTACATGTATTTATCTGCCTGATGTGTGATGGCATAATGTGGATTTTCCCAGCTCCTAGTGGGCACCTAAAAAAGCACACTATAGTTTATATGTCTGAAGCCCTTTAAAAAAAATGCAAATATATGCAAAAACTTGAATAAAAGGAACTGAATGACTTTTCTCTTGTCTGTGCTGAGGTTTTCCCTGCATTGGAGAACCAACAAGCCACCTCACATGAAACAACTTCAGCTCTGAGGAGATGTTGTTTGCTGACATGACTTTGCAACAACTGGTTGTTGACAAAATTTGAATATTTCTACAGGTGAAGAGAAATAAATCAGTATCAATTAGCTCGACAGTTTAGCTCAAAATTATTTATACCCCTCCCAGATGTAGATTTCCAAATATTTCCGTTAAACCAAGAAGGCTGTTTCTGATGGAAAATGAGACAAGTATCTCCCAAAAGATGAAGTATCAATTTACAGACAGCATCAAATTTTTGTTCTTAACTATGACTTTGTAATAGTTTATTATCTTAGACATTTTGACACTGTATCTAAATATATACTTTTCTGTTGTGTGTGTTGCTTTTGTGATTTTTTTTTTTTACAATGTTGGAACATGTCTTTCTTAAAAATCTGAATTTATTTCTCAGTTACATTTATCCTGTATAAATAAAGGTCAAAATAAAATGTGGAAAAAAATAATTTAATAAAAAATGCGTTGGAAATAATGTATACCATTCTCAATAACCTATACTTTTCTTCTAATTGCTGTCCAGGTCCTTGCATGTTTCTGCTGGTATTTTGATGATTTACTGCAGGAAGGAGAAAAACAAAGGTGCCTAAAGCGGCGATAGCAGGACGTCACACCCTAAAATCCCTCCGTCCGTCTTCAGCTTGTTGAGCACCTCCATTCGAAGGCTTTGCCAAGTTGTGATCACAGCCTGCAGACACCGAGCAGCCAGTGAACGTTCCCATTCAACACTTGCACAGTATGTGTTACACAGTGACAGCTGAACTCATGGGCTCTGTCCTACTTCAGCCTTTTTCTCTTTTTTTTTTTTTTTAAATCACTTTTATTATTGCATAACAGAAGTGACTTAAAGAGACTTCAGTGGTTCATGTAAGGTCAAAAAGTCTCATAGCAAACATACATTAGAACCTTAGTGCGATAAGATAACATCAGAATTGATAATGATAGATAAATTAATTGCAATGATAGAGAAGCAGTAGAACGACCATAGACAATAAAGCAGGGTGGAGGTTTTATAGCTGCAAGCATAAAAGAATAGAGACACCCTTTATCAATCTGTTTTTCTAACATATGCTGACATATGGGTATGTTTAAATATCAACTTTAAGGATAATGAAAAATTCAAGTAATATAAATAAACAAACTAAAGACTTCCCAAAATATTCTGTAAAATGTTCTAAAAAAAACCCTACTAAGTTACATTTACTTCAGTAACTTCTTTGAAAAAAATTACTTTTAAGAGTAGTTTTCCCACACTGTAGTTTTATTTTTATTTGAATAATAATATACTAAGTACTGCTACTCTTGCTTAAATAACATTTCTAGAAACTTTACCCACTGCAAATAACTTCACTGAATAAAGAACAAACATGTTTTAACCAAAAATGCACCAGAAACACATTTACAGTTTATGTTAAAGTGAAAGAGCGACCTCTAGTTTGTTGACAAGCTTTGTTTTTCTATTGTTATTTTCTATTTGCTGAGCCTTTAGTGCCATTTGGAGATCAAGGGAATATTCAGTAAACTTTACATATTGTCACTGGAAGTACTTGACCTTGTTCTAATACACATTACCTACTATAAATATTAGTTTAATAAACTATGTGTTGAAAATTTTGATTTAAAAAAATGTTTCTTCTTAAAGTTTGTATTTTGTAATCATGTTATTTATTATTATTATTATTATTATTATTATTATTATTAATAATAATAATTTCATTTTAGTCTTTAAAATAACATAACTTTATATTTTTGACATCATTGTAAAATATTAAATCAGATGTTCTTAGAAGTTACTCAATACTTGAAGTAAAAGGGCAAAGAGCAAAAACAACAGCAAGTATGAGATGCTGCAAACTTGCTACACAAAACGGAAGTCCTCCAGACCACTAGGGGGAGTGTGAAGTAGGTAATATTACCTACATAAATATGCTTCTGTTCTATAACATTATAAAAGACTGGATGTTTGAAAAAGACATGAAGCATAAGTTACCTTTTCTTCCTTCCTCTAACTTTCTGTGTCATGTGATTTGATGGTCGACTCCCCCTTGTGGTCTGAAGGACTTCAGTTTTGTGGAGTGAGTCAAGTCAAGCCAAGTTTATTTGTACAGCACATTTCAGCAGCAAGGCAGTTCAACGTGCTTCACATCAGAAAAAACATCAATCAAGTATACAGCAAAATCATCAAGCAAATACAAATGAAAATCATCCAAATCATCGAGCAAATATCAATGCATCAAAATCACGAGGATTATCAAGCAAATATCATCAAGCAAATATAATTCGAAAATATTGATCAATGTTCTTCTTACAACTAATCAAAGGCAGCTCTACACAGGTGCATTTTTGGCCTTGATTTAAAAGAGCTCAGTGTTTCGGCTGTTTTGCTGCTTTCTGGAAGTTTGTTCCAGATTTGTGGAGGATAAAATCTGAAAGTTGCTTCTTCATAATTGGTTCTGGTTCTGGGGATCCAGAGTAGAGTAGAACCAGTAGACCTGAGTGGTCTGGAAGGTTGATATAATGACAACAGGTCTTTAATGTATTTTGGTGTGAAGCTATTCAGTGATTTATAAACTAACAGAAGTATTTTAAAGTCTATTCTCGGAGCCAGAGGGAAGACTTTAGAACTGGGGTGATGTGCTCTATCTTCCTGGTCTTAGTGAGAACACCAGCAGCAGCGTTCTGCATCAGCTGCAGCTGTCTGATTTTTTTAGGCAGACCTGTTAAGACACTGTTGCAGTAATCAATGCGACTAAAGATAAACGCATGAGGATGAGTTCCTCTAGATCTTGTTGAGACATTAGTCCTTTAATCCTGGAAATGTTCTTCAGGTGAAAGAAGACTGACTTTGTAACTGTCTTTATGTGTTTCTGAAGGTTCAGGTCTTAGTCCATCACGACACCCAGATTTCTGCAACCGAGTTTGCAGAGTTTTATCCTTGCTTTTGCTATTTCTCGCATTCTCCTGTGGTTGCAGCATGTTATCTGTGGTTGCATGATTTTTTTTATTTTTTTATTTGCATTTAGTTTGTTGGCTATAGGATTTTATTTCCATATTATGTGGTTGTAGCATTTTTCACTTGCAGCATTTTTCTGTTACATTTGTTTTTCTGTTTCATTTGTGGCGGAGTTTGCATTATTCATGTGTTTGCTGCACGTTTGCACCCATCGGACACCCAACTACTCCTTCTGGAATGACTTGTGATTACTTTGGGAACTCCTTAAATTTGTAATCAATAAACTGATAATGCCCAGAGTTTTCATGTTTCTAAATGTTTAGGAGAATTTTAAATAAACTCTCAGCCTTGTCCAGGAGCTTCTGAACTTTAGTGTGTCTGAAAACACAAGCATATTCTTTAACTTGATTATAGCAGTGCATAAAATACTTTCCATAGTTACTTTATAAACTCAGCATTCAGAATTATTAGACACACACATCATAGCTGTGAGGTCCTCGCTGACAATTACAGAGAAACAAATAAGATTAACTGGGAGTCTGACTGCAGCCCTCTGAAATCACATTTCAAGTCCCAACTGTAAATCTCTATTGAAACTAACTTATTATAAACCTTATTTCCCTCAATTCATTTTCATTTGACTTAATTGAAGCACATCTCCTTCAGTCACACATTGAGCCACGAGAGATATGAGTGACGCACGCAGCTCAACAGCTCTGGAGGAGGATCTCCGTCCTTGTAATCAGGGGGAAAAAAAAAACACAACACTAGTGTCCAGATGTGGTTTCCACTCATGTTTTCTTCTTCTTGAGAGTGTTATTTTTCACCAAGGGGTAGCACATCTATTGAGGGTTTTTCTTTTTTTTAAAAAGGCCTCATTTTGCACCAAAGAGGATGACTAACAACTGAATTTATTTTAAAGCACCTTGTGAGCCTGTTGCTATACCAACCACAGGAGTTGACTTTAATGATAACTATCCACGGTAATTCCTAACTATGGGCTGGGAAAATGGCGCGTTAATGCTGCCTGTTGCGTGTGTGTTGAAGGAGTGATTTTAATATATAAATAATGAAACAGAAAAGCTTGTTGATACTGTGTTTCCTGATTAAATTGAAGAGGGGAAAGGATTTGCGAGCGCCGAGTGTGTGTAGAGGAGGAGACAGACGGATTACATTATGCTCGCCAGCAGGAGTGTGTGGTCAGATACTGTGTTGTACAAGCCAGCAGGAAAATGCCTGCTGAGAGCTTCAGCAGGGCTATAACAGATTTTCACTAGAGATACACCCACTGCAGTCTATTCTTTTCTTCTCGAGCCTTACCACTAATAGCAACGATGTGATGTCATTCCGTTATAAGTTATATGTAGTTTGTTAATGTGGTGGTATTGAGACGCTGTGCTGAACTCAGGCGGATGTCGTTTTAGTGGACTGATTATAAAGAGGAGGAACCTCTGAGCTCTCCCATCAAAATAATGAAAATTAAATTAATTGGTTCCAACTTCTCCACCCACAAAACCTGCTAAAATGTGAACAACGCTCTAATTGAGTCATTTTCAGCACAACAGAGGCGTTATTCCTAAAGCTGAGCCAGGAAAAAGTATTTACCCTCGTACAGATTTCTTTATTTAGTACTTAAAGGGGCAGTGTTATGTATTTTCAAGGCATATAGAATCATTTTATAACATAACCCAGTAGCTATGTTACCTTTAGTAGCTACAAAAAAGCAAATATATCAAACATGACTTTAAAGAAGAACCCTAACCCATTTGCCTGCTGTTTGAATGTAGCCTTTGTAACCTTTCTGCAAACTGGACCCCAGGTATTCAGGGGTTAGGGACCAAAGCCGTCTGTGATTAGCTAGAATCTGTGAATACATGAGACCCTCTGAAAACGCTTATAACACAACCCCAGAAGCTAATATCTATGGCTTGTGTTATATCCACTGTTGGGAGTTCAGCCAATCAGCGCCAAGGAGAATGAAGGGTGCTCCTGGATTGGCTGCTTGGCAAACGCCCGCCATCAGCGTGTTAAGTAGCATTGCGGCTAGGTATGTCAGCTTCTCAGGCTGTATTTTCTTTCGAATAATTTAGATGTGCTCAACGAACAAATCTGCAAACACTGAACCACAAACAGGCCGAGGTCTACTGTATCAGGTCAATGCACTTCTTTACGTTTTTACATTTATTCTTCAAATGACTAATTTGTCGAATTAAAGGTGAAAAAAATTGTGCATAGACGTATCATGTTCTCAGCTGTTTATGCTACAGAAAGTGGGCCTTTTAAAGGGCCACTATTATGTAAAATCGACTGTTTTGTGCTTTACATAATGCTATACTGTTATTCCCTCATCAAAAACATACCAGGAGTGTTGCTCCTCCTCGGAGCTGCAGTTTCCGCCTCACAGAGCCCCCCTCCCCTGCAACTTCCCCACTCAGCTCCTTCAGACTAGCCAGCTTCAATTAGCAAACACCTGGTGGAACTGCGCATCTGCTGACCTCCTTATATGAGCTACTTCTCAGTGAAATGCTGATAAAAAACGTTGTTAAAGGGTTAATGGAGGAGCGATGGTATGGTGATTTCCTGAAAGTGGAGTGTCAGAAAGAGCAAGTGTTTTTTAAAGAGACAGAGCCCCAATTTCAAGGTTTTAAATTACAAAGTCAAAATTCTGTTAAGTCATGTTTGATACATACAGCATTTTTGTAACAACTTAAGGTAACATAGTTACTGGATTGTGCTGTAATCACAATGTGATTGTGATTCTATGTGCCTGGAAAATACATAATACTGCCCCTTTAAAAGGGGTGTGTAGACTTTCAGGAACCACTGTATCACTTGTGCTGTTCTCTTGAATTCAACATTACATCAGACGTAAGAAAAAAATATGCCCGATCATTGTTTGAGCTCCTGTTGCACATAAGGCTTAATCTGTCAGCTGGTGGCCACAGCCTACCAGCTGATGGAGGGGAGAGGATGAGGACATGACTCATGATTACTAATGCCTTTCACCTCACGTTTAATAAATAAAGCCATGGGAGGCTTTTCATCGGCAGGAAGTAGGTGAAAGAAAGCCTCCCAGCAAACAATGTGTAAGAAAAGCAAATAAATAATGGATTTTCTTATTATAGAAAGTCAGAACTTGGGAGCCAATTACAACGAGCCTTGGGATTAATTGAAAATGACCCCTTGGGCGTGATGCAAAAAGTGCTTTGGCTCATGAAAAATGAGCATGAGCAAGACAATGTATGCAGGGGCTCATTAGAATGTTCAGCGTTTCAATTCCAATTAATAACACAATTCATCTTCCAGAAAGTGAGAAATCAAAGACGGATTTATGCTGTGAACAACAGAGCAAATGAGAAACAGTCACAAAGGAGGGGGGAAAAAAACCTCATTCTCTAATTACTTTTATCCACCACTGCTTTTATTCTCTAAGCCTTTTCTACATTTGTGGAAGGAGGCGAACGGAGACTGATGCTGGCGTTCGCCCAGCTCGCAGAGTAAAGGAGGAGCCATCAGTGCTGCATCTTATTGAATCAGCACTGGTCAGGCACCATCCTGCAGAAGATACAATCTCTAACAACATGAGAGGACAACAATAGATACACCGCCAGACCAGAACAGAGGCAGTGCCTTGCTACGACATAACTCGCTCTGTTCCAGCTGAGCAACCATGTTTCCAAAAGACAAAAAACATCCAGAAACCAGCTGAATAATTTTCTCAACAGAGAAAATAAGCTAGCAAAACCCCTGCCAAACAACCTGGAAGACTGTCAAAGCAAAACAAAAAAGAGCTTCTTTTTAAGAACTTCCCCTGCATGACAGAAACATCGCCATCGTACACGGCTGTCAGCAGCAGAGGTGATACTCTGAGGGTTAGTGGCCATAAGGGGGAGGGAATCGATTACTATCTCACGATTCGATTCAAAACTGAATTTTGAGTCAAAACAAGTATTCATAGCGATTCCCGTTTCAATCTACCGGTGTGCAATGGATCCTCGTGATCTACTCCAGTCTGCTTTGCAAGGTAGAGTGACAAATGGAAATAAAGTGTCACATTTATTTAGTTTTTAGTATTAATCCGTGCTTAGATGGAATTACTCCCGACCTACATCCTCCGTTTTCTTTTTACGACGCCTCACGGAGAGGACGCCACACGTTTCTGCAGACAGCCTCCTCCGTGAACAACGGCGTTGCAGTTTCCATCCTGAGGTTTTTAGCCATTTGATAGTTTTTGTAGTTATTTAGCAAAGAAACATGAAAAATGTACATAATTCCTCACCTCGTTGGCCAAACGTTCCGTATAAACATGACACAGAGCGCACCTACGCTCAGCTGTGGCTTGGCTCCGCGTATCTGCGGCGTTCCCGAAGTCCTCGATCTTCATTTTGCAAACCTAGCATATGACGAATCTCATGTCAAGCGCAGTCTTCCTGACATCCGGTACAAAAAGAGTCCAAATGTTTGCTGTCAACAAAGACTGGGCTGATTGAAGCCCTCGCTTTCATTTTTGTACTTTCCTCTTTATTGTGGTGCTCTCCACGCATGCGTACGCTCTATCACCGTCTGCGTGGTGACGTGTTGTGACAAAAATGAAGGCCAATCAGATTTGTTTTCTTTTTTAATTTTCTAAAATCGATTTGGGGACATTTTAAATTGATGAGAATCTCAATTCTTATGTGAATCGATTTTTTTTTTTTTTTTTTTTTTTTGAACACCCCTAACAACCACTATAGCTTAAATCTGCGAATACTGTAATTTAATAGTTTGAACATAAAATATACCCTAATGTGCATCCGTGTTAACACTAACGCAGACGCTAAAATCCACGGTCTTCCTTATCTCTGCTCTTGGGAGTACAGCCAATCAGCGCCAAGCACAACAAATAGCACTCCTGGATTGGCTGCTTTGCAAAACCCAGCCAATAGGGTGTCAAGCAGCACTGTGTCAAGGTATTTCAGTTTCGCAAGCTGAATTTTTTTCCCCCAACATTTTAGATATGCTGTACGTAACAATCCACAAATCTGTGAATTTCTGCGAATAATCCGGAGTTAACGTTCCACAGAAAAATCCACAAATAGGCGGGTGTTCACGCTTTTCATGCAACAAGTGCTGGCGTACTCCACAGAAAGCAGTATGAGCGGCCATGCAGAAAAGACAAAGAACAAACAAACAAAAAGACGTATTTTAACAAAAAATCTGAATTAGACATCAGGACCTGCTGTGTGAAGCGGCACTTCATTCTTCTCCATGCCCTGAAAGTTTGTGCGTTTTGTAAAGAGAAATGTTTCCAAACAGCTCAATCTGTTTCTGATTCTTTAAAGTGAAGGAAAGTGTACGAGCCTTTCTTTTCAGTCAGCTGACTGGCAGTGAGCAGCACAGAAGAGGGAGAGCTACCACTGTGTAACTCGAGCCACCAAACACTTTCTGTGGTGCCTCTTTTAGGGATGCACCGATTAATCGGATTAATCGTGATTAATCGATTATTGAAATAATCGTCTACTAATTTGACTCTAAAAAAGGCCAATTGCTGAATAAACAACACACCTAGAGCAGCAATTCAGCCAAAAATGTATAAAATATATATACATTTTGCATTTCAGAAAAAAAAAAACATAAACCTTTGTCTGTAAACCCAAAACTCCTCAAGTGGCAGTTTTAGCTTCACCAGGTTCAACTTCACTGAAGGAAAGCAATAATATTGCATTTTAGGCAATAAACTGAAGTATTTGTTTATTTGCATCTTTTAATTTATTTCTAATATTGTGTAAAAAGGCTGAAGTGGTTAAATGAAAAACCAGCAGAATGTGATTTTTTTTTTTTTTATCCGATTAATCGTCAGAATTGATAATTGATAGAATATACCATTACTAAAAAAAAAATAGTTAGTTGCATCTATTAATTTCACTACCTGTTTCTTCTGACCGGAAGCGGTGTTGAGGTTCTGGAGAGGTCCAGACAGAATCCCGACCTGACAGAGAAAATCGTGACGACATGGAGGCCTTCCAACCTCGTCCACTAAGGACGAATCATCAAAAAATAGGCAAAACGGTCAGTAATGAGAAGAACTGATTCCTTGTTGTCATGTTGTTGATTAACGTGAAGTGAGGATACACGATGTATCAGCAAAAACATCAGGTGTTGATACTGATTTTATTTCTTGGTAACAATCGGTGATCGGCCGTTCACGTCGGTGCGTCCCTATTGAGCAAATTATTTCAACGTGCCAGTTTTGTTAAAATGTAAATAAACAACTGAGTTTTCCTTCCTGAGCGTTCCTTTGTTCCAATTTAAAACAGGATTTAAGTTTAGAAACTGTTCTGTGACGTCACCAGCCGGTCCACCTTGGATTTGTTGAGAAGCTTGATTTGAGGCAGACAGACATGTTTCTCTGTCCTTTCGCTGAAGCTCAGAAAGTCAACGCAAATTCAGGCAAACACAAAAACAGCTGCCATTCTGGAAGACAACAGAGGGGAGCTGGGATTCATGCAAGAGCTTTCACACTGGAAAATGATTTGTACTGGATCTTTTGTGGTCGGACTAGTGAAGAAAATCAACTGAAGTGATCAGGATATCTTTCTGTTTCTATGCAGCCCCCCCCCCCAAAAAAAAATATTTAAGCCTTAAAAAAAAAAAAAAAAAAAAAAAAAAAAAAAAAAAAAATCAAAAGAGGAACAAAGGAGACATCTAAAGGGAATTAAATAACCCTTTTTTATTGTAGGTTGGGCTTTCTTTCAGAAATAACACAAAGAAAGCAGCTCTTTAAGATGGTGTAAATTATTTCATTATGAGTAAAAAGATTCAATCAACTCCAGCAAATATGTAGGATGTCAAGCAGCATATAGTGCTGTCGGTAGATTCCTGCCTCTGGCCGGTTTTGGACTTCAAGAGATTTAATATGGAGGTAACGAGCAGAGCCTGGCTGCACTCAGAGCTCGCCCCGAGGCAGAACCCGGCACATTACAAATGACTATGTTGAAACAGCAAAACATCAGGGACTGTGTGATTTAAAAGTCAAAAACATACATATTCCTTTGCTCCAAGCAAGGTAGGAGAAATTAGGATGTTTTAGAAAGTTTAGCCAGAGGAAGAAAATGGAGAAAAATATATAAAACCAACGATTCACCAAAGAGATCCTTACAATAAATCCATGTTTCCTTAACAACTTTTTATACATACTGAGTTTAATTAGTGTCCACTTGTACATATTAATCCAAATATGTACTGGTTTTGAATAAATCTTAATTAATTAATTTATTTATTTTTTTAAAAGTAGGCAAAACGTGAAATATACTCAATATGTGCTTCAAACAAGATGCGTTGAGTGACATTGCAACCATTTGGATTACCTTTGGGCGTTTGACCAAAACAATGGTCCCAACGTCAACAAAACTGGTGTTAAAATGCATAAATCAGGATAACATTAAGTTCTGGAATTGCCTTCCCAAAACCCCCAACAATGTAAAGGAACAAGTCACCCCGTTAAAAGACAATTATCCCTGATGTTGACCAAATGTATGTAAACTTCTGAATTTGAAGAAACTTACAAAAAAAAAATCTCAAAAAAATGTTCTTGCTAAGTTTTCTGGCATTTAGGAAATAGAAATAATTTTCGTGATTCTAACTATCCTAAAACAATTGTGTAAATTGAAATTACGAAAATAAATTTGCTGAATGGAAACGCCATTTTCTAAAAAAAATTCAGCTTTTTGGAGAAAAAGTTTTGCCGCTAGGATGAGGTGGTTTTTTCAGCCGTATCGAAATGGGTTTATTTTGCAAAATTGCAATGGAAACACTTTTCACATCACAAGTCACATGATCAACAACTAGACGTTGCCACTGGCGCAACCCATGAAGAAGACGACAACAGGAAGTAACTGGAGGATCATGGTGGCATGTTTTGTTTTAATCACTTAGCGCGTGAGCAAGCTTATTCACGTGATTTTAATTTCATTTCTTATTTAATGGAAACACCGCAAAGGTGAAATTGTGTTTTTTCGAGATTAGCAGAAAATCGACAGAAATTTGTGCAGCTTTGTAGTGGAAACACAGCTACTGAGGAAAAAATGTGTATGTGTTTTTTTGTTTGGTATATGTAAACTTCTGGTTTGAACTGTATATCTAGCGCACAAGACTCCACTGGAGAAGAAAAGGCATGTTGAAAAATTTGGACAAGCCAGTGAGAGTACAGACTGGTCAGATGAGGACAAAGCTGAATGAACTCTTTGGATATATTTGCAAACTCCGTGTTTGTTGTTTCGAGGAAGTATGGTCCTGCACATCACCGCAACGACACCAGGAAATTCTTAACTGGTTTCGGAGAAACAAAGTAAGACTGTTCGAACGGCCCAATTGGTCACCTGACTTGTATCTTATTGAAATCTATGGAAAGAACTAAAGATCAAGGTTCTTAGAAAGGACCCCTAGAACCTGCAATATTTCAAGACAGTCTGTGTTAAAGAATGGGTCAAAATCCTACCTGAGCAGTGCATGGGACCGAGTATTTACAGATTTCTGTAAATGTGTTTTTATACAGTACTTATTTCCTCTGTAATTCCAAATTATTTAGCCATAATTTGCCTTGATTACTTTGCATGCGTGGACTGCTTGGGTTGTTACCGACACCAGTTGTGAATTTCACGTCAAGAGAAATAGATTGTTGTGTTCAATATTTACTTTGAGCATATATGTATAATTTTGACTGTGAGGATTAGAGAAACGAAATAAGCTTAAAAGGGTGTCCTCGATTCTGGCCTATAAAAAAAAGAGAAGCTGTTGTACAATTATTCCACCCTGAAATAAATGTATGGTTCAAATAAATGATTAAAGCTGCAGTATGTAACTTTTAAAAATAGATGTTTTTTCCATATTTGTTAAAACTGTCACCATATCGTGACAGCATGGTACGAGACAGATAATCTCCCTGAGCTGCTATCGCCGTCTAAAGAAATGCGCCACTCCCGACCTAAAACAACCAATCAAAGCCAGGAGGAGCGGCTTAGCGCTGTCAATCACCCTCGTGTACGCGCTGCTAAATGTGCTAATGGAGAAGAAACAACTCACCGTTCCAGGAAAACTGTTTATCCGCCGTCATCGGTGGCCATGCTAACTAGCCTTAGCATTAGCAGTGGGCTATGCTGTGGTGAACCAGCTGTAGCGTAGCAGAGAGCAGGGGGAGTGTGTGAGCGGCACGTACATGAGGATGATTGACAGTGCCTCCTCCTGGCTCTGATTGGTTGTTTCTGACTGGGTGGTGCATATGCCTTATTTTATACTGTCACGACATAATGATAATTTTAACAAATATGTAGAAAACATATTTTTCATAAGTTACACACTGCAGCTTTAAATACATAAAATACAAAAAATACATTTAAAATACATAAAATACATAAAATACAAAAAATACATTTTCATGTATAAAACTCAGATTATAAACGTATCAGCTCACCATGACGACTTCACCCATGTCTAGAACAGGAAAAGCTCATTTCTTCAGAAAACAACTATATTATCATTGCAGTATTAGTATTAGTGTGTGCAGAAATTGCTAGAAGCTTCAGAAACAGTCTACGACCGCTTCAGCACAACTTGACTCACGACGCACCGAAATTACATGCAAAAAAAAAAAAAAAAAAAAAAAAAAGAAGTGACACTATTCACAGGTTAAAATGAGAGAAGATGTATTTATGTTGCATGACATTCAGACGTTTTACAAGGTTTGTATCAATACTATGAAACAACCTTCTGTAACTGAACCAGTGCTCCTGCTTTTCTCAGTTTTTGGAGGGGAATAGAGAATAGAAAATCATTGTCTACCATCGCTGCAGTGTCTTCAATCAGGAACATGAATTGACTGACTGAACATGTCACAATCTGCAGCTGTCTTGCCTGAATGCACCGCATGATGAAGCACAACCTCTAAATACTCTCGCTGGGCTCAGGTGTGTGTTGTTGCCTAATGAAAGCGTCGTCTTGCAGTCACTGTTGCGACTGTTCTCCGCTTCATCTCGTGTGTTTTTAATCAATGAAGGCTTTGTCTTCACAGCCTGTGTTTGGTGTCATTACTGGGGCACAGTTCATGGTGGAAACCCCCAGGTGGATGGATTTTCTTTTTGAGAAAACTACACGTTTTTAAAATCCATACTCAATTTGTTCCTGGCCCATTCCAAATGAGTTTCGAGATGTATGTGGCATTTAATTTGTGTGCGAAACTCAGAAAGCGAGGGAATGTTATTAAACCGAGCGAGAAAAGTAAAAGAGGAGAAGCTGGGAACAAACCGGGGATGTCGTGTTTACTTCCCCTCAGGCATCAGACGGCACTGAGATTTAAACAAAAAGCAAGATGGTGGAAGGGGCGAACACAGATCATTCACTGCAGAAACACAAAATCTTACCAAGTACTTCTGGTCCAGTTTCTCGTGCAAATATGTAGAATGCATTTGAAAAAAGACAAAACTAACTTACAGGAATCTTTTCAACACAGTATAGAGGCTTATTTTAAGTCAATAATGACTTAATATGGATGAAAAAGTTCTCGTTTTAAGTGAAATAATCTGCCAGTGGAACAAGACATTTTAACTCATAATATGGGATAAATGTCTTGCTCCACTGGCAGATGATTTCACTTATAACTAGAACATTTTCATCAATATTAAGGATTTATTGACTTAAAACAAGCTCCTACATCGCTGCAGATTTTGCTCCTGCTACAGAAAATGCGGGAACCTCCACCTCCAACATCTAATCACTTTACTGAACAATGGGTTTAATGTCACCATGATGACATTAAACCCAAAGAGTAAACCAGCAGACAATACTGATCTTAATTATAATCTAAGCACATCCTCTCTTTATTCTAATCCCTCATTGAGTTACACATCATTAGATAAGGACCATCAGATATGCTCATAATAATTGCAGTTATGTATTTTTATCCAACAACGATTTGCTACACGACGAGTGAAATAGAAAACGTGGTGCTGTGATAAGACTTCAACAGTGTTTGATTCCCAAACCTTTGAATCTTCCTCACTCCTCTCCAACTGGTTCGTATTTAACCTGAGAGAACAACAGTGGACCGCAGTTCATTACCTCTCCACTCCTGGCAGAATAACTGATTTTCAACATGGAGGGTCTGCACGGAAAGCGGCAGGCCGGCACGGGGAGCACATCTCAGCGTGTTTCTGGAGTCTCCGGAGTAAAGCCGGCGAGCAGCTGGAGATGCACTGGCCATTTTCTGATTTAAAAGCAAATTACGTGGGATTTCTGCAGCTGAAGAATGCAGGATGTGCACAAATGCACCAGCAATGCCAGGAAGTTAATCCCTGGAGTCTAACAAATGTTTGTGACAGAGAAAACAAACATCTAAAACAAACCTCTGTGCATATTGATAGAATACCAGATGAGGACTCAGTAATCATGTATTGATTCAATCTTAACACTGGACAGAGCCTCAAACAGGGGGGAATTTCCCCATGGGGGGGGGATAGTGAATATGAAGCTTTAATTTGTTGTCATTTTTTTTTTACCTTCCCAGTTGTCATTTTATCTGCTCTCTCTTGTCTATTTAACCCATTGGTTTCCTCTGCTTCAGCTCTTCCACGTAATAAGTCAGAGCTTAAAAGCAGAACATATTAGTAAACATGTCACATTCTCACTTTTAATTGAATCTTCTTCCCAATTGTTATCTTCGATGCATCTGTGACTCTGCTCTCTTTTGATTCCATGTTTTACTCTTTCTTTCCTCTATACTCGTCCTCAGCTGCATCTTCCTCAATAGTAACAACTTTGTTGAAATAAAATTCCTAGGTAGTTAAATTGCTCACATAACCTCTGTCTTTGCTGAGCTGGCATCTAAGCTATTTACAATGCTATAAATTTATGATTTAAAAAGTGACAGTAAATTAAAAAAAAATACAGAATGAAATGAAAAAAAAAAGAAAGAAAAAAAAAGAAAGAAATGTGACAATAAATAAAAATACTGTACTAAATAGAGGATATGGAAAATGAGAAAAGAATAACTGTAAACTAATAAAACAATAAGATTGGGAATAAAATGGAAATTAAATAATAGTGATAGTATTAAACTAATACTGTTTAAAATGACAAATATTACTTTATGTCACATTGGATAATCATTTAAGTTTGAAAAGTTCTTATTTTTGGATGTAATATTTCCCACATCAATTATTTTATCCTTACATTTTATAAAATTTTTATAGTCATTGCCAAATTTGGCAGGATAAATCCTCCATACATTCGTCTGAACACCGTATCTGCGTCTTCAGCAGCTTTAACCTTCACATCTATAAACGATCTAGAGTCAGCGCGCAGCTTCAGTAATTGCAGCTGGAAACTAGTGATCAGGCCTGAAATCTGGGTGTAGTGATGGACTCAGACCTGAACCTTCAGAAACACATAACAACAGCTACAAAGTCAGCCTTCTATCACCTAAAGAACATTTCCAGGATTAAAGGACTAATGTCTCAACAACAGCTAGAGAAACTCATCCATACGTTTATCTTTAGACGCATTGATTACTGCAACAGTGTCTTCACAGGTCTGCCTAAAAAAAAAAAAAAAAGTCAATCAGACAGCTGCAGCTGATCCAGAACGCTGCTGCTCGTGTTCTCACTAAAACCAGGAAAATAGAGCACATCACCCCACTTCTAAAGTCCTTCCACTGGCTCCCTGTAGCTCAGATAATAGACTTTAAAATACTTCTGTTAGTTTTGTTAGTTTATAAATCACTGAACAGCTTAGCGCCACAATACATTAAAGACCTGTTGTCCAGTGCCAGAGCCTGAAAATTTTCATAAGCCAAGCTGGAACCACTGCTGGAACCAACAACTGATCAGTGCCTGAGCAATTTTGGAGCATGTCTGTATTTTCCAAATAATTCACTAAAGACAGAGACTATTCCCTTGAATCGAACAAATATACGCCTATATTTATAAATATATTCTGTGTAAGCACATATCACTGCTGCCACCAACTGTTTTGGAGGGGAACTGCTTGTTCTGCAGCTGCGCTCTGGCTGGTGAGTTACCTCCCCAAGGCATCCAGTCACTTGGCAGGGTTGGCTGCAGGGGTGGCCAATGATAGGCTAGGGGGGCTACTCCCTGACTCCAACCCTGCTGTTGTCATTATATCAACCTTCCAGATCACTCAGGTCTTCTGGTTCTAGTCTGCTCTGCTTCCCCAGAACCAGAACCAAACATGGAGAAGCAACTTTCAGTTTTTATGCTCCACTAATCTGGAAAAAGAAAACTGCGAAACAACTGAAACACTGAGTTCCTTTAAATCAAAGCTAAAATCCCAACTGTTAGAGTTGCCTTAGATTAATAATACCTGGGACTTTGATTGATATATTTGATGTATTTGACAAAATGTCATGTTTATATGACGTAAAGCACTTTGAACTGCCTTGGTGTTGAAATGTGCTGTACAAATAAACTTGAAATGACTTGCTTCATGGTGTGGGGAAGCTTTTCTTCAGCAGGCACAGGTAAACTTATCAGAGGAGTTGATGGAAGGAAGTCGCTTCTTGTATATTTGACCAACCACAAAAGCAACAACCCACAGATTCTATATGACAGCTCACATGCTATATATTTATTTATATATTTATTTATCTTTTGAGCCATTGAAAAGCTTGTTAAAATGATCAAAACAGAAACCAAGAATGTAAAAAGAATTAGTTGAATTATAAAAAATAAAACCTCAGGAAGTCAAATCAGGCAGGAGATTCTGTCAGTACGCATAAAAACTGTAAAATTGCTTTTATGGAAAATCAGTCTAACATTTATCAAACAAACAGGCGCTGTGGTGAGTTATTGTGAAATGAGTTTGCTTTGATTATAAATGTCAGGGAGCAGGTAGGAGGCTTTCCTCAGCCTTTTACTTCGCTTGTATCTGAGCCTCCCAGAGAGAGGCGGCTTGTTCGGCCGCCAAACGAATAAAGAATACAGAACACCTCTGTGCCTTATTATAAGTCTTGTACCAAGTCCTTTAACCCCTGACTAACTTTAAAGAACATCATACAACCTGCTGCATAAAAAGTCTTCAGAAACATCAATAACATAATTTAATATTTGCATCCTTCCGTAGTGAAAAAGATGAAAAAAATGCAATTATTTTTCTGTTTTTACTGAACAAACATGATGCAAACTGAAGCTTCCTCATCACGAATGGCCTGAGAAAGATGTTTCAATCGAGCAGAAAATTCCTGCCTGTGAATGAACGAAAGAGACTCTGACACCCTGACCCCTTTGTGCTGCTTCTGGACCTTGTTTGGTGTAAATGGAGGGAGAAAGGGATCAAGGGGCAGCTTACCCAGGTGTTACCGACTCTTTAGAGCCAGCAGGATCAGATGAAGCTCTGATCAAATACTAATTAGGGTTTTCAGAGAAACGGCAATCTTTACAGTGGAAATGCGTGCATGGAAAAATGTGATGTACAGAAATTACAATAAAGACGTCTACCACAGGCACAAAACTCATATTATACTCTTATAAATAATATTAATGGTCCAATGCTTGAGCCTGAATCAAGACTTCCTTAAGTATCGGTCATGAATAGCTATAAATGGATTTATTTTATTTAATGAAGGCACTCAGGAGACCCAGAAATTTAAAAAAAAGCTACTTTTATTTTAAAATGTTTTTGGTTAAATAAAAAAATGATAAACAACAGTAAGGCTGAAACAGCTGAATTAATCAAATTAATCATTTATTGAAATAATCGTCAACTTATTCAATGATCGATTAATCGTTAACTGGAGCATACAGACTCTAAAAAAGGCCATTTGCTGAAAGAACGGCACACTCAGAGCAGTAATGAAGCCAAAACTGTAGAAAAAATACATACATTTTGTATTTAAAATGAAAAACCTTCGTCTGTAAATATGTTCAACCCAGAACTCATCAAGTGGTAGTTTTAGCATCACCTGGTTCAAACTGTATAAAATAATTCTCCCATTAAGCCCCTTTTGCTATCCAATTATGAACTGGTTAGTCTTAATAAAATAATCAACAGATCAGTCCGACACTGTATTGATGTTAAGTCCGGGTAAGATAAGCTCAGTTTTCCAAAGGTTGGAAGTTTGAGTGTAAATCAGTTAAATAAAGTAAGTGAATCACTGATCAATATTTTTGCAGATGATTTTCATGTGTATTTGCAAGATAATTTTGATGAGTTTGCTCGATGATTTTGATGTTTGGATGATTTGCTGTATACTTGATTGATGTTTTTATGATGTGAAGCACTTTGAACTGCCTTGCTGCTGAAATGTGCGATACAAATAAACTTAACTTAAGTCAAGCAGAAAGGGCTGAGCTTCTCATATGTTGATGTTCAAAATATTTTTTAAGCTGCAGATGCATCCTTTGCTCTAAATGATCAAGTGTTCATTAAAGGACAGCTGTTATTGCATTTTAGAAAATGTTTATTTTCTTATTTAATTGCATGTTTTAATTTATTTCTAATATTGTACAAAAAAGGCTTAAATGATAAAATAAAAAATCTGCAGAATGTGCCAGTTTTCTTCCCCAATCATCCAATTAATCGTCAGAATAATTTTTAGAATAACTGATCACTGAAATAATTAGTTACAGCCCTACTTTAAACATTATACAATAGAGTCCATTGAAACATGAAAAGTGTTATAGCAAAGAAATATGGCTTGATGATTCAAAGAGAATCAGATTCACATCATTAAATAAAGCATCACCACATCGAATTGTGTAATTAAAGCTTCAAGTTATCATAAAAGCAACGATTCCACATAACTGTCAGTTGTCCCATGTCTTTGTTTGAAATAAAACTTTAAAAAAAACAACAACAAAAAAACCCCTCAAAAGTGTAGGTATTGGGCATTCCTACACTGGAAATTACATATTTCCATTATACGGTAGAGCCGTTTTCTGCCTACATCCAGAGCTCCACCTGGTAATCTTGAGCTCTTTTCGCTGACAATCATCACAAGCTGAAGTGGAAATCAATCATAACTTCACCTGTTTGCAGTGCGATGCCTTAATCATCTCCTGTTGAGTAAATGCCGGTATAATTCCTATGGAGTTCAAACAGAAGTCACACAAAAACCAACACTTCGAACACCGCGACTTGCCAAAGTGGATTTTTTTTAGTCGCTAAAACTAAATGGTGGCTGATTGACTCTCAGCTGGCAGGCTGTTCAGAACTGACTGGCCTCATTCATGCTGAAATGGTGACAGATGAAGTATGTTAGGAAGCTTTTCTGACTGGCAGTCAGAGCCTGATATCACAAACTGAGCAAAGTATGAAAATCGCTGAGCCCAAGCACATTTTCACACAGATTGTTTGGCATCCTCTGAAATGTGAAATTGTTCCTTCATTCACAAAACGTTGCTGCCATGAGTTGGCCATCTGCTGATCCTTCTCTAAAGTCGGCCTCCTCATGACTTTTGGAGAAAACTTAGGACTTCAGATGAATATAAATAAAATGCAACGAGGGCTAACGGCAGCACTAGTATTACAGTTCTAATGGAAATGACCGGTGTCTATCTGAAAATAAAGGAAACTCCAGAGTTCAGCCAAAAAATTATTCATACCCTAAAGTTATTTTCATTCAGCCAAGGTGTTGGTTTCTGATTTGAAATGATGACAAAATAATATAAAAAAAGAGTATAAGATGAAATAAGAAATGTGTTTAATTACGTTATATAGAAAAAGGAATCAGTGTAAAAATCTTTATTGGCTTTAGAGCAATCAAACCCTTCTTATAATAGCTGACCAGCATGTTTTCCTTGTTTATTTTTGTTAATGAATGCCAAATCCTTAAAGAGTAACTAAACCCCAAAGCAACTTTTTTTTTTTTAGCAGATAAACTGGATAAATTGGTCATTAAGAATGATATCTTTATGTTTCTGTGCAAATTTTGACATTTTTGTGCTAATTTGTTTAATTCTGGATTATTTGGCCTAAAACCATCTCAGTGCTGCCCTCCTTTTGGCTACTGCAGTCGAACTTTTCTATCAGTTACAACGGTACAGCTTGCAGCTATGCGGTCTGGTATAAAACCATCGCATCGTGACACACATCCCCGGACCAAGTTATGTAGAAACAGCTAGCCCTGATGCATAGCATTTCTCAGCTCTGCACAAACGCGGCTGATTTGCAGTGTGGACACAGAGTGGATTGGGTCTCCTCTCAGCTCCGACTGCAGCCAGGTTTTGCTGCAGGGCGACTGTGTGAGACGGACTGCAGTGCTTAGGAAATGGGAGGGGCTCAAGGCAGCACTCGCTTCTCGCTCAGTCAGGATCGCTACTGCAGAGCGATTGGTTCTTTCACATGCTGTCGCCATAAAAGTCTGCAATAACAGGATAAAAAGTCACCAGAGGGGTCTAAAAAGTCCCTAAATATAGCGACAAATTCAGTAAGGTGGCAACAGTGCTTTCCCCCATCCTGACCACACCCCCTCAGTGTCTCTTGGCTTTGAGACAGAGGGGGTGTTACGTACACTTTAAAGACACAAGGCCTCCTTGCCATCACCCTAATTTTTAGCTCCCATCACATGTTCCCTTAAAAACATAAAGTCAGAAGACACATGTTGAAAAAAAATGTAAATACCACTTTAAACTCAGACCTGTCCGGGGTATGAATAATTCTGAGCTCAATTGTATTTCACACACTGAAGTGAAAATAATTTTTTCAGTTTCACTTATTTTCACAAAAATGTTTTCCACTTTAAGGATGAATCATATTTATAAAGTGTCACCTCCATGACAACAAAAACATATTAAACAAAGCCATTATTTATGAATTCACAAAAAAAAAAAAAAAAAAAAAAAAAAAAAAACAGCCAGAGGATTCAGAATGTCAAATATGATGAGTCTGAGATATGAAGACGCAAAAGTAGACCTCTTCTTAGTCAGGGTGCAACTCCAAAGGAAATTACTAGTATTAATTAACTGCATGTTTTATTTGTCTGTTAAGATATTAACATCATCTGCGTGGTTAAATGTGTTTGAATGGAATGAATCTGAATTAATTTAGGCTTCTGCACATTAATACACTCTGGTCGCTACACGCAGGCAGCAAATCATTCAAATGGGCAGGAAAACCAGAATATATAGAGACAACTTGTGATTCAGGATCCTAAAAAACATTCTAAACGTAGCTTTATCACAGTAATCAAGATTTCAATACAACGGACAATAAAAAAAATCTTTAAAGATGCAGATTTGCAACATCAATACAAAGTGGCTATTTTCATCTCAAGAAGTTGGCACAAATCTTCACACAGCAGCACTGCAGAAACACAGACACTAAGCCCCACCCTCCTCTACAGAGTCCCACCCCAACAATGATGGCTGACAATAAAAGCAGTGAGCCGCCGTCGCCAGACAGTCGCAGGGCAAACAACCATGAACATAAACAGAGACCAATTAACCAAACAGTCATCTTTTTGGCCAGTGGGAGGAAGCTGGAGTACCCAGAGAGAACCCACACATACGGGGAGAACATGTAGACTCCATGTAAAAAAAAAAAAAAAAAAAAAAAAACCCAGACTGGGATTCAAACCCAGGACTTTCTTGCTGCAAGGCAGCAGTGCTACCAACTGCAACTGCACCACAGTAATTAAAGGGGCAGTATCATGTAAAAATCAACTTTTTTGAGCTTTCCATCATGTTAGAATATTTTTCCCTCATCAAAAACATACCTGGAGTGTTGCCTTGATTCTTTCATGTATGTTTGAGAAATCTTTTAGTCTCCCGTGGCAACCATTCAGCTGTGGAAAACGCCTGGATGGATACAGCTCCACCTTTGAGACGCAGCTCCTCCTCGGAGCTTCCGCCTCACAGACCACCCCTCCCAACGACTCCCCCACTCAGCTCCTTCAAACTAGCGGCAGCAGCAATTGGCAAACACCTGATGGAACTGCGCATCTGCTGAGCTCATTATACAAGCTACTTGACAGTGCAACGTTTGTAAAAACGTTGTTAAAGGGTTAATGGAGGAGTGCTGTTGTGGTGACTTCCTGAAGTGGGAGCGTTGGAAACAGCAGGACTTTCTTAAAGTGACAGAGGCCCAATTTCAAGGTGTTAAATTACGAAGTCAAATTTCTTTTAAGTCATATTTGATAACAACTGAAGGTAACATAGTTACTGGATTGTGCTATAAAATGATTCTATGCGGCTGAAAAATACAGAATACTGCCCCTTTAAAGTAGTGAGCAGTGTTGACACCTAATAAATCTGCTCAAGTTCAAAAAGGGATAAAAGGTCTTACACACCTGTAATTTGAACATATTTCTAATAATAAACTAAAAACTTTATGATTCCCCCACCCAATAACTTTGAAACGGTTTCTTCATTCCACTTCAGGACACTTCCTCGCCCCCCAGTTCGATCAGAAACGAGCCTCACAGTATTCATAAATCCACATGAATACATGACATGTATTTCTTTACTCAGAGGTGCAACAGATTATCTGTTAAAAGCTTAAAAGCCTGATGGCCTGTTTATCGTGGCGGTGAGTGTTGCTTGTCGGCCCGGTGCCTGATGCAAACGTTCATTTCTCTTTTCCAGGCTGTTTCAGCAGTAACCTGTCCAGTAGTTTATGTGCGGATTTCACTAATGGCTCGGCTTTTGGGAGGAAAATAATCCCTTGGCTTGTATTGCATGAGTCTTTAGCACTGCTCTCCTGCTCTAATGAGGTTTACAAAAGAGAATATTGCAGTTTATACCAACCAGGTCGTAACCAAAGGAGGTCATTAAATCACGGCCAAAGCAGTGCTCGTGTATCTAAGAAATCATTTCAAAGCACTTTATGTCTTTTATTTTGATCTTTTTATCCACACCCACAGAGAGCACACCTTCATACTCCCTGTTAGAGTTTAAAGTTATGATGAATTAAATAATTTAATCAATTTTCCATTTGCTTAAAAGTTTAACTTGTAGAGTAAAACCAAAAGCACAACTTTGTCTTCTTAAAAACAAAGTTGTGAATACTGAAAATAAAATATATCCTAAGAAAATGAAAGTCTTTCAGTAAGTCAGACAGAATGACGGCAGCCTGCATCAGTTCCTGGGGGAAAAAAAAAACATAAGATACATTTTTTTTAAAAAGGTGTGATGAAGCAGACTTATGAATTATTGTTTGAATCTCTGTGTGGGACTTCTGTTCCACCGTTCTCCTCAGAAACACATCGAGCTCTAGCTGGTGGAGTGAGAAGAAATGTTCAATCAAGTGGAGATGAACAGAGGCTGCAGGCTGTTTCCCTTATTCATGAAATAGTTCACATCTGAGCAGAGGTGGATGTTTATTTATAAAGGCTTTGCACTTTGGTAAAATGTACTTCTTATTCATGAGTTTAGTTATTCATTTAATTCAATTTTTTATTGATTTTACTTAACAGATTAAATTGTTGAAATCCCCCGAAAGGTCATTTTACCTCCCTTTAGACTCTTCAGATGAAACTATTGTGTTTCTGAAGCGTCACCTTTTAACTTCACTTCCATGATCTAATATCCATGATGAAAAATGGTTTGTTTAAAATGTTTACTTAAAACAACAGATGCTACTCTTCATAAATGCAAAATGTTGTAGGGATATTAGCTAAAGTCAGAGGAAGCACGGAAATGTAAGAAGCTATTTAATAGGAGAATGTATTTCTACTAGGGATGCAAACAATTAATTGACTTGCGATTAATTGTCAATTAATGGTTTAATAGGTTAAAATTAGTTTCATTCGATTAACTAATGTCTGCTCAGACCTTATTTCGGTGTTGTAGTTTGGCCTCCATCCAGAAGAGGGTGCCGCTATTCAACCTTAAGCAGAGCCAGTTATAAGAGAAATAATCGTGGCAGAGGCATCCCAGAATGGGAAAGTAAAACAATCCGTTGTAAGACGCAAAATGCACTTTTTGAGGTTCTGCTTTTGAAATATAAACACTCGACAACTCCTTAAGTTTCACCTTTACAGAGCTCATTCAGCTGTGCTGCATGGCGGAAGACCGTCAACTTCTCAACCAAAAATTACCGATGTGCTACGAAGGCGAGGATATGATGACAGAGAAGTGGAGGGAACAACGCAGAAAAATTGTAACATGATGGAAAAAGACATGATGCCAATAAGCACGGTTGATTTTGAGGGCTGTCGTGAGTCGATGCACTTCGTTGATCCAAGTTTTACCATTCCTCCGAGAGCAACCATAACCACCCGTTAAGAGCGGCGAGAACAAGAGGGTAGCTGAATTAAAAGCACGACTAACAACACAACGTGTTGTTCTCACCACTGATAATAGAGAGTTAGATCACAGTTTCTTTCCACTTTTTTAACACCAAGTGGCAAGTAAAGTCTACGGTCCTCCTCACTGACAGTATTCCTGTATGAACATCTGTTCATGTGGGATTAAGTGTTTCACACATTTTATTCTTTTCATCTTTTATTTTTCTATTCAGCAACCTAAAAGGTTCCTGTTTTGTTATAGTTTATAAATATGTGTAAGTTTAATAATGAAAGAAAACCTCAATTTTCTGTTTATTCAATCAGTATTTAACATAGCTGACAAAAAAACGTTAAAATATAATGATGTGGTTTTTTTAAATTCAGCATATTATGAAAAAATTTAGCCCCTCATGTCATGGAAAGACGGTCGATCTTCTTGATACACGAGAAAACTCTTAAGAAAATGGCCACTTATCAATAAATTGATAGTCAATCAATAAGATCAATCAACTTTAGATTAAGTCAATCGATAACTTGCATCCCTAATTTCTACATGTTGATACATCTGTGGTTCATTCTGGCTGCAAGAGGGCGAGAGAGAGCAAGACGTTTAGCAGCAAACAGGAAGAAAGAAAGTAGTTAAAGTAAGGTAGCGCTGCTTTACTGTTCTTCAGCTTCACCCTCTGTGTGTCATGTAACCTGGTGGATTTGGAAATGACAGCCTTTCGGTAATCTCAGGGTTAAAGCTGCAGTATGTAACTTGTTAAAATAATCATTATGTCATGACAATATAAGACAGATAATCTGTGAAAAAAAAAATCAAGCTCTTCTGCCTTCTCCCAGTGCTCCCAGTACTAACTGCAGAAATATGCCACTCAGTCAGAAACAACCAATCAGAGCCAGGAGGAGGGGCTTAGTGCTGTCAATCATCCTCATGTACGTGCCGCTCACACCCTCCCCCTGCTCTCTGCTGCGCTACAGCTGGTTCACCACAATATAGCCTGCTGCTAATGCTAATGCTAGTTAACATGGCCACTGATGACGCCGGATAAACAGTTTTCCTGGAACGGTGAGTTGTTTCTCCGCCATCAGCACATTTAGCAGTGCGTACATGAGGGTGACTGGCAGTGCTAAGCCCCTCCTCCTGGCTCTGATTGGCTGTTTCAGGTCGGGAGTGGCTCATTTCTTTAGACGGCAGTAGCAGTTCAGGGAGGAGGTGGAGGAGCTCCATACCATGCTGTCACGATATGGTGACAGTTTTAACAAATATGGAAAAAACATATTTTTGTAAAAGTTACGTACTGCAGCTTTAAGGGAAGAGTCTACATTCAGGAAATATGAACAGTGACGATAGTTTGTTATGCTAGCAGCTCTACTCACTAATATAACATCATAAAGTCAGTTTAAAATGTCAACTCCATCATAATTTAGTCTTTGTTTTTAAAAGCTCTCTCCCCCTCCTCCCCATCTGACCTCACACAAGCCGCTGATCAGTTCATCTCCATTAAGCAATGTCTGCAAAAATACTTCAGTGTTTAAATTCATGCTTTTCACATCATGCTGACCTGATCTGTGCTGAATCTTTCTGATGAGATTCTGTGCAACTAACTGTACACTCTGGCATATTCAAACGTGCAGAGTGAAGAGGGTTACTGTCCATCCATCCATCCATCTTCTATACCCACTCATCATTGCAAGGGGCTACACCCTGGACAGGTTGCAAGTCCATCACATCCCAGGGAAACATAGAGACTCATACATAAGGGTAATTACTCACTGAGTACGTCCTTGGCTCAACATAAAAGAGTCTCAGAGTGCTATCAATGATGGGCAAATAAAATGGTAATAACCATAGAGTCACATGCCAAGTGTGTAAAGTAAGAACTACAACGTCCCAGCATGAGGACAGTAATCTTCTTGTATGTTGAATGAGACAGATGTTAAGTGTAGGTGGTTTTGTATTCATTTAAAATATTTTAACATTCAATTAACATTCCAAATGTTTTTTTTGTTGTTGTTTTTTGTTACATCTTCTCTTTTTTTCTGTTTCGACTGAATTATTAAAATTATGATGCAGAGACATCTGACAGTATATTTCCACATATTTTGCTCTACTTAATCTACGTTTTTTGTTCTTTTTTTGGTGAATTGAGTCCTTTACTGTCACTGCGTGTTCACAAAAAACAAAAGACTGACTGGATAATATTAATGGCTAACAATTCAGCACTGTTATTGTTCTAATATAAACAGCAAGTATAAAGTAACTTATGAATCTCAGCGGCTTGTCAAGTCTTATTTTTAACTATATTTATGAACTTGTTGGGGAAAAATAAGCCCATTTAAATAGCATTTGTTGTCATTGTTCTGATAAAAATGACCACCTCTCGCAGTTAGTGTAAAAGAATAAATTCCTGATTTTTGAAAACATTCAGCTGCAGGTTTCATCCGAACTGAAAGGCATCCATTTTGGAGCAGATGGAGCGTGATGCTACCCTCAAATAAAGGCCTGAGCCTTGGTTCCTGACATCCGAACCAATCTCTCTACATTTAAAGTGACAGTTGAGTCAGTCAGTTGAAACGTCACCACAACTGGGTTTTCCAGCTGAACAACGATGCCAAACACACAGTGAAACTGGAACAGGTTTGAATAAAGCAGGCTCTGGTTCTGTTTCTGGTATGGCCGTGATGTCAAGCTAATGGGAAATTTATGAATTATGAATAAAACTGGGTCAATTACAGGAAACCAAACAATTATTTATAACAAATTATTTCTACCAATTCTGATAAGAAGAGTTATCAAACATTTTAACCTATAATTATGACAGGAGCCTTCTGATGGCTACAAACATGGCTGGCAGAGAGGCTGCTTCTACTGTCATATTCAGTAAATTGGAATATGCTTGATATGAGCCTCATTTGTCAGATTAAAAGTACCTTTAGAAAATAACAAGCAGGTATTAAACACACTTTTCTTTAAGTCCACATGTCTGTTTTTAAATGTTTTTTATTGGTCTGATGTAACATTGTAACCTTAAATGTTGTGTTTTCATTAGCTCCATCCATCCATCGTTCATACCTTCTTGTCCTTTCAGGGTCATGGGTAAAATAAATACTGAACCAAGTTTGTATTCTACAGCTTCCTTTGGTCTCTCAGCAACCATCACAACCAAGTCTGGGCGCCATCTGGAGGTGTGTGTCCTTCTCCCCAGCTGTGAGGCTTTCTCCAGTGTACGCCCTGCTTGCACCAATGTCTACGTGTGCAGGGCTGAAAGTAATTTCCGTAATTTCTGGACTATAACCGGTACCTTTTCCACACGCTTTGAACACTGCAGCCTGAACAATGATACGACTAATATATGAATGTTTACGGGCTGGCAAGCTTCAAGGAAGATGAAGATAGCGATCGGTGACTGACTTTTCCTGGTGGGCTACTGTATTTCTGTTTCAAGCAGCCGTGTTCCAGGCACTGTTTGGAAAAAGCAAAATTACGGTATGTAGTTAGTATGTTACCTGTATGCATTTCTGTGAAAGTAAAAACAAAAATCTTTCTGTGTAAATATCTCATGTTACCACGAGACCTGCCGCTGGTAGACAAGGGCAGTCTATTTATGTCCAATTTTTTTTTTCTTTTTAAAGTTCGTGGGTGTGGCTCATATTCAAATGCACTCAGTAGCCCAGAAATTACGGTAGGATGATACCAGCAAGGCCTGTTAAGTTTCAGCTTCTCGGATGACCAGAGGATCCCGTGTCTAATTAATCTATATAATGTGCTTCACTTAATGACTTGAGTTACTGAAATAAAGGAACCTTTCAATAATGTAATTTATTAAATATGAATGGATATTTGCGCCTATATGTATAATTTTGACCCAGTGTTGGGAAAAATGTGAAATCATAAACACAAAGCACTCTTCGTGCTTCTCTTACAGCTTGACGTTTTTAAGGCCTGATTTTCGCTCGTAAAGAACAACATTCTCCATCAGTCAGGCTCCAACTTTGTGCTGCAGCAGCTGACAGACCAGCTCTGCAGGATGGAGGCTTGTCATGCACCATTTCTTTTCAATTTCCACCACAACTTTCCAACCCGACAGAAACGTATGGCTCTTTGCAGGATATGTGTTGGAGCTGATGTGTCGTTCTTAAAGAAAAGCCTAAATGCTCTTTGTTCTGAGACGAGATGCATCATCATCCTGATAAATTTCTCTATCAGTGACAAACTTGACAGAATGATGAAACAGCATAGAGTTCAATCTAAATCTAATATCCAGATGATAAATGCATCAATGACTGATTAGAGTTATCTTTGTTTTACTGATGATCTTTCAGCATCATCTTCCTGCCCTAAATATCCTTCTCCTCTAATCATCCAGTCAACTATATTTTTATTCCCATTTGCTGAAATTGTAATGACTTTTCACCTTTGATGTTTCTGAATATAAATTAATTTGTCAGCTAATTTCTAACAGCTTAGTCAAAAAAAAATAATTGTGCATTTAAAGAAAAGTGTTTTTTTGTTTTTTGTTTTGTTTTTGTTTTGTTTTACAGCAGGAGTTGGGGTTCATTAGGGGTGGGGGTTGTAGTTCTGGGTCCTGAACCTTTGGTATGATCCCACATTTTCAACCATCAGATTTTGCTTTCCTCACAAAGTTTGGCATTTTCTACAGAGAGTTGCAGCAGACATAATAATAAATCTCCATGGCGGCTTCTGTTTTTATGAAGCATTCACTTGACTAGAAAAAAAGAAAAGCTTTCTAAATATCTGGTGCATAATGTAACTGACCTGGCTGCTAATGGACTGGAACTCTCTGACGAAGTTTACAGCACTGAGATTCATCATCAGGTCACGTCTCTGGAGGTTTAAAGGAGAGCAGCACCGCTGCAGACACTTAAAAGGTTTTAAGATTTGAAGGAATCCCAATATGGAGCTGCGAGCAGGGACTTCCATATTTTTATGATAAATGAATTCAAGCTGTAATAAAACTCAAGATGAGTGATCGTACGAGTGCTAACAAGTAAGCAAAGAGAGTGTCATAATGAAACGCATTAATCTGAACTATAACTCATCACGACTGTGTAACACCTGCTGTCAGGACATTTCACAGCATTTATGCAAGGATCCATCAGCAACACGGATGGGGGAAACAATCACAACATTTCAGTTAAATTAAAACAGAAAAATCAAAACAAATCATACAATGAGAGAACATCCAGCCGTCATTCCTTATAGGAAGAAAAGCTCTACCCATGGTTTTAGAAATGATTTACATTTCTCTTTCGGCAGGTCTGGGCCCTGTTATTTTAACTTCATCGATCAAAACATTTCATCAGATTAATCACACTCTAGCGCTGCGATTCATCACCATTAATCACAGCAACTATGTGAGCTTGAAATGTAAAAATGCACATTTTCAAAAGATGTTAAGGAAAATGTTTTATTGTCTCAAACCAGACATCTCAGTTTCCAGGTTTTCATATTCTGGAAGGTTTAAAAGAAGTCATTTTGTTTCAAACGTAGTTTAGAAATGTTAACTATAAACTGGTTGTGCTTCGGTGGAAACATAATTCACCGCTGCAATCCTTACTTTTACCCAAACGTCCATCGCAGTGTTACTATTATGTTTTGTTTTCTAAGAATATTTTTGGCACTGGTGGCCTTTATTTGACAGTAAGCGGGCAGAGAGAAGTGGGGGGAAGGAACCGATGATGGGATTCAAACTCGGGACGGCCGCATCGAGGTCTATAGCCAACTGCGGTGCTTTTTAAAGCAAAATTTCCCGCTGAGCGCACCAGTCTGACTCTCCTCGTCCATCTTTTCTCTTGCGTTTGCGACTGTAAATTGTTGGATGCAGTACAAGAGCTTTGAAGTACGTAACCCTTAGGTCAAAATAGGTAATGCGATTAATCTGCTTGATGTAATATTAACTCGTTAAACTTTGTAGATTAATCGCATGCGTTAACGCGTTAACATTGACAGCCCTAGTTATCCTACTAAAAATTTCGATCCTCTTGTAAAAATCTGTATCTTCAAGCATCTCCTTAAAGGAGGACATACTGATCACTTTTCCTCACTGTGCCGTTTTCTCTGTACTCTCCATTTATGCAGCCTGTAAACTTTTTGTTCTGTATCTGCTCTTTTAGGGGAAGGTACACCTGGCCCAGTGCTTCTGCGTTTAGCTGTGTCTCTTTATTGGACAGAGCCACTGACTGTAGTTACTACTACCACCAACTTCGTAGACCATCATTGTTTTCCTGTCTAACAGAAAGTACTCCTGGTCCACTGCTTCTGTTTTCAGTGGAGTCTTTTTCCTGTATTGAGCCACTGTTGCTGTTAACTTTAGCCTCGTTTCCACTGAGCAGTATGGCACGGGTCGGTGCGGTACGCTATTTTATGATCCAGTGTATTCAAGAGAGCGTTTGCACCACCACCTGGACAGGCAGGGTTAAACCCAAACGCCTAACGTTGTATCATACGAGTGCTACAAGAAAACGTGACGCATCAGTGTTTCTCGTGTTTGCTGCAAGCATAGACGGTTTTATGTCCCACAGTCAACTGACTGTGTTGTGTGATGCCAATAGTCCTTACCACACCGCATAGGAATGAGCAATTTATCGTCAAGAACACTGGCATCAGCCATCGTTAGTCATTTTTTAAATATCTCGTTATCTGTCTGATAAGTAAAACTAGGCCGATATTAATGACCGATGTTTATTTCCATCTTGTTGCCATTGATGTATGTATTTCAGAAGGGGGAGGGTTTTAACATTGGCAGGGGTGCACCGATAAATTGGCCCAGATTTTCTTAATTTTGGGAGAGGGACGCTTGGCTGATGCTTAATTGGGAAACCGAGCTTATCCACTGATCTTATCTGCCTCGGCAGTAGTCTGAAAATCAGCCACTGTCCCCTTTCGCTCTGCTGTGAGAGAGGGTTGACCGACAGACCTGCCTACCAGCTCATGTCAACAATAGTCACCTCACTGCTGCCAACTTAGAAACTTTTTTGCAACATTAAGCAAATTTTTAGACAAAAAAAAAAAAAAAACTGGTATCGGCCAAAATCGGAATCGGTAGGTCAGGCTTTTTTAAAATCGGTGATCAGCCCAAAAAATGCAATTGGTGCAACCCTAAATATTGGATATCAATATCGGCCCAGATTTTCATATAGGTGCTTCCCTAATAATATACATGTGCCGCGTGACCATGCGTCAACTGTTCGGCGTTCATGACTCAAGGATAAGAAAGAGAGACTGGTTAAAAATGGCCTCCATGGGAGACTTCCAAGGCCAGAACCTCTGCTGACCCAAAAGAACACAAAGGCCCATCTCACATTTAACAAAACACACCTGACAAGATGTGCGTCTCGTTACATCTGGTGTAAAACCAACTCAGCGTTTCAGAACCAGAACATCATACCTACAGTCAAACATGGTGGTGGTAGTGTGATGCTCTGGGGCTAGTTTGATTCCTCAAGACCTGGACGGCTTATCGATGAAACCATGAATTCTGATCTCTACCATAAAACCTCGAAGCAGAACCGTCTGGCCATCAGTTTGTGACTTTAAGCTCAAGCTATGCAGAGGCACCGCTGTAAATAAACCAGACTGAAGACAGCACAACATGATTTAAGGTTAACCACATCAACAGGCAGAGACTGTACACTGCAAATTTACAGCAGCAATATTCATGACATATAACCCTGTCGCAATAAGCAGTAAATCAGTTAATCGCATGATAAATTTCCATTTGCATTATAATTTGTTTTTCTTGTGTGTCTCTCTCTCTTTCTACCAACCACTGGAAGACAAAGTCTTCAGTCTGGTGCATTGGTCTCAACCAGCCCCTTTTTTGAAGGACAATTGTGTTTACAGTCTTCAGTATTCATTTTATTTGTTGTTTCAGTTGTTTTGTTTATTTATTTTGGATATTTAAAATGTCTTCTCGTTCCAGTGTTAAATCTTCTTTAGAAATTAAAGTTTATTGATCTTCAAGAGGGTGTATTTGAATTATTATGCCATTACTAGGACTGGGCGATTTGGCTTAAAAATATTTAAATTTTTTCACACCTTATCCGATTTGAGATTGTAATCGACTTTTTTTTATTTTTATTATCTCACATTTTTTCCAAAAAAATAAAAGAAATTGCAAATGCCAGAAAACATTTTCAAAACATGGCTTTTGTTTTAATCATCCCTTTTGTGAGTTGTGCAACAGAGTATTAAGGCCAGGTTATGAGAATAAAGTCGTAATTTTAACACCCTAAAGACGCAATTTTCCAAGAACATCAAAATTGCGAGAAAAAAGTCATTTTAATCAAAAAAGATTCTAGAATTATTGAGATGTAACGTGAGAAGCTCAGTCCATGTGGCTCTTTCTTTGAAATAGACTGTCGTTTGCATCTCACTCAATAGAAACTGTAAAACACACTTATCAAAAAAGATCGTCGCCCCGGGGAGCGCTGACATCATTGGTGGGGAAAAAAAAAAAAAAAAAAAATTCAGATTTTCCAAAAATTAAATCTTCAAAAACCAAAAATTCGATTAATTGATAAAATTGTTTTATTGCCCAGCCCAAGCCATTACCACTATATTACTTGAAAATGGTCTCAAAACAACAATATCATCGTTTATCGCAATAACTTCTGGAACAATTCATCGTCCAGAAAAATCTGTTATCATGACTTGCCTATTGACAGATGTATGAACATGGCACACACACACACACACACATATATATATATATATATATATATATATATATATATATATATATATATATATATATATATATAAACAAGAATATGCAATATAACTCGCTGAAAATACGATAAACTACAATCAGTGAGCATAAACCAGGGCAATCCTCCTCATGACTCCCACTTTCCTTTCCTTTCTCTAATGTCACTATAAGCCAAAATGTAAATTTTTGATGAGGAAAGAAACCAACGATCCTCAACCAAATGTGCATATTTTAATGTTTTGTGACCTTGCTTCCCAGCAACTCTTACCCCAAGATGTCAGTTGGGTGGGTAAGATTTGCCCCATCTACCAGATGTTATACACGCTGGTTAAACTTGGTGTCAATCCAGAGAAATCCTCAGGTTTAGCATCAAATCTTTAGGACTCAGCATCAGAATAATAAAGTTTGGCTATGCATGTAAAATAACATGTAACATTTCATAGGTGTTGCTGACAAGGAACAATCCCTTCTTGTTTTGATGGCTGCTTTATTTTACTTTCCATACTACAACTCTGTTAACGTCATTAGCTAGATTACATGCAAATTTAATACCTCTGCAACTTCAGTACAGAGAGATTAGAGATTACATGCATAATCTTTAAACCCTCAGCAGCCAGGAGACCATCTGGCAAGAAAGACATCACCCCGCCCTCAGAGGAAATCAAATCCACCTTAGCAGAGACGGAGGAAATCACACAAACCACAGAAGGAAATCCTTTGTTTGACTTGTATCAGTCCATCTCAACAAGCATCTTCATGTAGCTCTGAGGCCAGACTCTGCAATCAACCTGCAGGAGAGCGGTTCTGAACTACTCAATGACCTCACCTTTCCAAGGGAGAAACATCTGAAAACTGGAGGTTTTCTGGAGTAGGGAGGAGGTCTATTATTGATCCATCTGAGGTGAGATAAAGTAAACTTTCAAAGAACAGAGTTCAGTATTTCATCCCCGAATGGAAAGCTAAACTTGGACGGTAGAGCCTGTTTGAGCTGGTGAGTTTACAACTGCTTGGGTCTTGAAGAAAGAAAACACAGTAAAAATATTTTAATTATCGCTGAACCCAACCTTTGTTCAGCTGAAAACTCTTTAAGTAACACAGATGAGTTGCATTAGAAGTATGAACACAACTTAAGATGCTCTAAAGGTCAAGGGTTGAAACCAAAGTCCAACTTCTCTGAAGATTAGAGTGCTAATTAAACATGCGGAGAAAAAAAAATCTTATAGCAACACAAGTTGTTCCCGGCTCTGTTACATAACCAGGAATCACCCTAAATAGCTTCAAGAAAGAGAGAGCAGTTAATAATTTCAAGTTGTTCAAAAACGAAGTGAAGCTGGAGATCCCGATGGGCTACTTAGCATCTACAGAAAATAAAAAATGTTTTGTTTGTAAAGCTTTGAGCACTCAAGATACCAGAACAGATGCCAATTTGTTGCCATATGGTGTGTTTGTATATCAAGTAGTGTTTGACTCAGTGTTGCAACACGGACTGTGACAAAAAGTTACCCATTTCATTTAACACCATCAGAAGATCTCATCTGAGATGAAGCCAAGCAAAAATATGTAAAGCTACATGTAGAAGGGATAAAAATGATGCTTGATGTGATTTCTGGCCGGTAAAGGAACCACATCTAGCAACTTATGATGATGTTTATCATCACTGCATGCAACAAGGTGATGATGATGATGAGTGGCTGGAAAATTATTAATCAAATATAAAGTGATTCTCAAATGTTATAATCAAGGCATGAAAAATAAAACTCTCCATCATCAAGCAGAGCAGCTTTCAGAGTTTCAAAGCAACGACAGGTTTAACAACATCAAAAACTGTCCAACATATCCTTCCTTTGCCCCGTCAGCTCTAAGCTGTCAGTCAGCTGTGTATGTCAGCCAAATGGACCTTTACTGCGTTCCATCTCTTAGAAGTCAGAAAACAAACATTTCTCTGTATTTCATGCTTCCAAACAACAAGAACATGTTCACAAATAGAGGCAGTAAAGCGCTACATGTAACATGCTTCAGTAAGATACAGTGGGGTTTTTTTGTATTTGCACAATTTACGCTATAAGAAGTGCAAGTGAACATGTTTTTACTTGGGCTGGAACTTTAACAGGTTAAAAAAAAAAAAAAAAAAATTAATGTAATTAATTGCCTTTTTTTTTTTTTTTTTTTTTTTTTATTACATACAAAAGTTCCGAGCTGGAACCTTTGTATTCTCATGTTTCTGGTACACCCATAAATCTGACGAACAAGTGACATCTGCAAACAACAGCGACGGACGACGAAGCAGCTCCTCTCAGCCCACTAGGGGTTAATTTTTGCTTCAAGAAACGATCTGATGGGACTCTGGGAAAGACTCTTGTGTTCAAGTCGTGTTAAAAGGAGTTAGCCGATCAGCGCAGCTATTCAGGCCTAAAATAGCATCTGAATGCTAAACGTGTTGCAGCAGCACAGACGTCCCCAACGCCAACGTCAGCGTCCACAGTCCACATTTCTAAAGAAGCCCCATGATTGATCAGGGGCTCCTGAAACACTGGAAAGATGAATAGATATGAAAGCACTTCAGTCTGATGGTTGAAGAACCTGGAAAACAGATTAAAAACATCAAATATCTTTATTGTTGAGCTCATATGTCTATTTATTCAATAATTTAGCAGCAAAAAGGGTTTTTGAATTGAGAAAGTTTATTTTGTCAACATATAGTTTGATTAAAATGCGATTTATTTTGATTAATTACAGACCTTGAAGTTAACTTGATTAAAAATTTTAATCGAGTACCAACACTACTTTTTACCATAGCCCTCAAATGGTTACTTGGGTAAGTAATTAACTTCCAACTTTACAAGATTAAATTCCAATTCCACTTAATTTCTTAAAGTATATTTAGTTGTACAAGACTTTTAAATATTTTAAAAACAACCCTGTCAACAATATGCTAACAGAGAAGGACTTTTCAATAAAATACTAAGCACCACGGTCAGAGAGGTATCTGTAACAAATGTTTACAAACGAATTTTACACAATAAGAAAATAAACTACCAATTTCTCTTTATGAATTTTAATACAAGGAAGCTAGAAAAATAGGACTCCACTCTGGCTGTACACCACACACTGTAGAGTCAAACCTGTTGCAGCTGTGATCTGTTTTTAATCGTCACGTGTGCGGTCTCTCAGATTTTTAAAGTCAACCGACAATTTTAAAATCTTGCTGTGTGAACCAGGAATTAGACGACAAAGTTCTTGTAGCCCAAAAAAGAAAACGATCCAAAAAAAAAAACAACATTTGGAAACTTCAATCTTCTCTGATAACACAAATTCTGTATGTTTAGTTCATTATTGAAGAGATAAAAATTAGAAAGGCACAAGAAATGTATTGATATTTTTTTTTTAGAAAGCTCCCCCCAAGTACGACAGAATATCAGGGCCAGACTAACAAAAAAAAAAAAAAAAAAAAAATGTAATTACGAGAATAAAGTTATGATGTTGCAATAAAAATGTACGAGAATTAGGTCATAATGTTACAAGAACAAAACTGTAATAATACGAGAATAAAGTCTTAATATTACGAGAATGAAGACATACAACAATGAAGTTGAAATAATACGAGAATAAAATCGTAATAATTTGAGAAAAAAGTCGTGATACAAGAAGTCATAATATTATGAGAACAAAGCCGTATAATGATGAAGTCAAGATAATAAGAGAATAAAATCGTAATATACGGAAATAAATTCAATATTACAATAAAGTCGTAAGAAAAAAAGTCATTATACAAGAATAAAGTCGTACAACAAAAAAAGTCATGTTACAAGAACAAACTACAACAATGAAGTCGAAATACAAGAATAAAATTGTAATAATACAAGATAAACTCATAATATCACAAGAAAAAAGCCGTAATATTAAGAGAATGAGGTAGTAATTTTATGATTACAACGAGGAACACTGAGCATCGTGTCAAGTTATACTTTGGTATCAATTTTACAAATGAGAAATACTTAATCTTTTAACACATAAACATCAAATTATCAGGAGCGGGACTTTGAAACGCGTCTGTTTTGAAGAAAGAAGCACACGGGCTTGTCAAGCTGGTCGCATCAGATCTTGATGACTCTGCTGAAGCTTTTTCTAGTAACTCTACAACTCTCTTCTGGAATATTGCGTCTTTATTATGACTTTATTCTCATAATTAAAAAAAAACACAACTTTTTTTCTGGCCCAAATACTCCATCGTACCCAAGAGCTTTCAATTTGATCATTTCGGCCCTCGTGGCTTACTAAATTTCTTCTGCGGCAGCTTATTCTGCAGCTACATCTTAACGACCATCAAGTTCATAAGACGACTCTTTGCTACGCTGTGAGAGTCACTCGGAAGTAAGGAAAACATGAAAGCTTTGAACTTGCCTGCTCAGACATCCCTGATGTGCCTCATTAAATCGCACACGGCACCTTCACGCTCCGAGCCAGAGGATACAGAAGAGACGAAAAGCAAGAACTTTGAAAACTGGTGTGCCGAGCTCTCAGCGGACCCTCAGAGCAGCCGTGGTTACATTAGGTGAGTTTTGATTCATCGTTTTTCCGTGGGCAGAGAAGTGATCAGACAATGGGAGTTAATTTCGGCAAATTGAGTCACTGTTTTTTTTTTTTTTTTTTTTCTCCAGCTCCGTAAAGACGAAGCAGCGGTGCTCCGGGGGGGGGGGGGGGGTTCAAAATGTCTTCATCTGGGTGCAAATAAAGTGTGAAAATCTACAGCCAAGCAACATTCCTCCCAGCTGTCAAACGGCTGCGTATAATAGCTGGCATTATCATTACATAATGTGCTTAGCGGGATGAAGTGAGGGCAGAGGCAGAGTTTGTATCTGATGAAGCAGAGCGACAGTGAAACTTAAAGCGCTCGGCTGTTTTTGTCGAGAGGCGGGAGGATAATAACCCATAATGTGACCTCGCTGGAATCTACCCGGCTTTGTTGGGTCATTCACAAGAAAACAAAACACGGGACACCGCGGTGACTCATTACTACCGCTGCTTGGCAGCTTGCAGTTCGACTCCTAATAGGATTCCACTGTGCTGGGCATTGCGGCGCTGAAATCGCTCTTTGCATTGAGCGGCTGTAAGGCTCGGGGGACGTGTTCAGGAGGATGGATGCGGCCTGCTGTTTTACAGACGTCTGGAAGCAGATCGGATGTGGGAGAGGCAACAGATGGCTCGCCGCTTCCTTTTCTTCTTTCCCTAAAAGGCGGACGATAACTGTTTGGGAGATTATTCCCAGTACATGTTACTGTCATCTTGTTTATTAGGAGGTACGGCATGCTGAAAGATGCTCTCAACTTTAAACCTAATTTAGTCCTCCAGGTTTTGCACCTAAATAACCCAGAAGAAAGCAGAAAAAAGTTAATATATATGTATTTGAGCTTTACTCATTTTCTGGATCTAAATGAGGACGGTGCATTGGGAAATATTAGATTATTCCAGTCTTACATCTAACTGCCGTTTCTTTTCCTGGTGTTATCACAGCTTTGTGAAAAAGTGCTCTCGCTGGGCCACTCAGAAGCTTCTAAAGGCTCAGAAGGAAAATTACTTTGGTTTTTAGCCACTTTGTTTCAGAGTCAGATCTCCAAATTATTTTTAATGAACTCCATCACAGAACATGGCACAACCCCTGACTGCCGCTTATTTTCACACGACCGCTGCTTTCTTGTTTTTGCAGCGTCGCTTTATAAGGAAGTGAGTTTGTTCTGGTATAATTAATCACCTGTGGATTAGACTATACTCTTAGGATCTCACAGATTTCTTTAAAATGAAGAAACTATGTCATTTCCAAACGAAGCCCTTTGCAAATAAACGTAAAACAGAACGCTGTTCCCTTCGGGTCCTCCATGTTTTCCTCGGCTGCCTGTTACGAGCGAACGCTGGCGATCGGCTCATGGAAGGAGACGCAGGAGAAGCTTATCTCTGGAAAACACAAGACTCGGCTCGGCCATGTGGGTCACAGCGGTCACTTCTCTGGGCCCCGGCTGGCATGTGGCTCTCAGCAAGCACTACAAACCTTCATTAATTAATGTGGCACAGCTCCTCATGTTCAAATGGTTTTTGATTACCCCCCCCCCACCCTTTCGGTGTGTGTGTGTGTGGGGGTGGGGGGGAATGGGAGAATGGACACTTGGTGGGGGATGCACTTTTCCCTTTCAATTAAACTCAAGGTTGAGTCACAATAAATTAGAAAATGTTGCCGTTATGCTGATTAGCCAGCAGGTTTTGAGCCAGGATTGAGATGTCCCTGTGTGATTTGGTTCATAAGGGAGAGCACTGCCTCCCCGTTACACCCTCCCCTGCTCCACCCCCCCCCCCCCCAGAGAGAAGCATACAGATACTGGCTCACATCCCACAGGACGGTGAGAAGCCAATTTGGGACGGCAGCGGCTGCTTTAAAATCACAAACAGGAAGGCGAGCGGTGCTTTCTCTGCATCTGGAGGAGAGCAACACACTGAGCGATATCTCTCCCAAGTTGTTGATAGACTAGCAAATTCAAACTGAGGCAGCGTTTTCATTTTCACCACAGCGGTGCTTGCTACACCGCCAGGAGGGAGAAATTACTTCACCTCAGTGTGTGATTCATATGTAGGAGTCCACGAATGATCAGATCAGCCTCGCAGCCAGTGTGATAAAAAAGCACCCTACTCTGCGAGCGGGGAGAAACGCGGAGGCGAAACCGATAACGGAGAACCCTTTAAATGCATCGCTGTTTGTTTGGTTTCGTTGATTCAAGCCCGCCACCAACCAAGCCAGTGTTTCAAGTCTTTCCATGTAGAGCATTAATGTGCCCTAAAGGAAACCTCTGGTCACACCAGCAGAGAAAGTTCATCTGATCTTCAAAAAAAATACAGTGGTGAGAAAAAGTATTTACCCCTGACAGATTTATAGTGAGACTTAAGGCTGCAGTTTGTGACTTTTATGAAAACAATATGTTTTTTATACATTTATTAAATTTATCATTATACTGTGACAGTTTAATATAAGACATAATCTGTAAAAAAAAACAAAACAAAACAAAAACAAAAACAAAACAAAAAAACAACACTCCCCCTGCTCTCTGCTACGCTACAGCTGGTTCACCACAACATAGCCTGCTGCTAATGCTAATGCTAGTTAGCATGGCCACGGATAACAGGGATGAACAGTTTTCCTGGAATGGTGAGTTGTTTCTCCACCATTATTAGCACATTTCGCAGCGCGTACACGAGGGTGATTGACAGCGCTAAGCCCCTCCCCCTGGCTCTGATTGGTTGTTTTCCGTTGGGAGAGGAGCATTTCTTTAGACAGCAATAGCAGCTCAGGGAGGAGGTGGAGAAGCTCCATCTTTTCACAGATTATTTGTCTCATACCAAACTGTCACGACACGGTGACAGTTTTAACAAATATGCAAAAAATATATTTTTGTAAAAGTTACAAACTGCAACTTTAAATATTTCAGATCAAACAAATGCTAATTTCAAAGATAATCTGCATAAATAGGGCTGGGTATTGTTAAGAACCTCCCTATGAAATTCAATTTCAATATTTTGGGTCACAATTCGATTTGATATCAATTTCATTCCATATTCATAAAATCTTCTTCATGTGACTTATACAACAACATAGTGTGTTCAGTCAGAGGCTTATTCAGATTCACTGTAATACAGACTGCTACACTGCAAAAACTCAAAATGTTACCAAGTATTTCTGGTCTAGTTTCTGGTGCAAATATCTTGAATACGCTTGAAATAAAACAAAACTAACTGACAAGTAACTTTTCAGCAGATATAGGAGCTGGTTTTACATCAATAATTTCTTAATATTGATTAAAAAGTTCTAGTTATAAGTGAAATAATCTACCAGTGGAACAAGACGTTTTTTCCATATTATAAGTTAAAATCTCTTGTTCCTCTGGCAGATTATTTCACTTCACAAGTTCCTATATCGTGCTGAAAAGTTATTTTTAAGTTAGTTTTGTCTTATTTCAGGTGTATTCAAGATATTTGCACTTGAAACTAGACCAGAAATACTTGGTAACATTTTCTATTTTTGCAGTGAGGACAACTCAGACATAATTTCCCTATGGGATGAATAAAATATCCTTTCCAAACTTGACAGATGTCAATGACTTCTCTTGTTCTTGAATTTTAGATCAGGACATAATGTCTTCCTTTCTGAACTCTTTTACTTCATGTTGCCAGACAGGTTCTATCAAAGTATTTTTTTTCCCCATTGTGCAGGTTTGGGAGCGACTGGTGAACTTGAACCAGAGAAACTCTGGTTAACAGCAGTTATATTTTCAAGTAGGGCCAGGTTGGAGATTTTCCCCCCTAATAAACGAAGTCAACATTTGCAGCAGCTTTTTGTATTTCCTCAAGTTTTATCTTTGACATTAATATTTTTAAAACTTTGATGACGTGAAACATTTAAGTGGTAAAAACTGAATTTTCACAGTATTGAACTATTACACTCTCCTCTGTTTCCCTTTTTCTTTACAAATCCCTGCAGTGAGACATCAAACATCCGGCAAACATTTTCAAGCCATAAATCATGCGAAGCAGATTTCTATTCTTTTGTTTCCCTGCAAGAGCATTATGAGTAATAACAGCCGCTTTTGTTGCCAGAAAGGGAAAGGTCAGTTTTTTCCTTCTTAATTACATACAGCTGAATCATTTGTCATACACAACTGGAAGACATCTTGGAGATGCAAAATGTTTTGGTTTGTTTTTCACAGCTGAATGTGAGACCTGCTCATTATTCGTGGGCTGTGTCCAACTGTCCCCATGCGGTTGGAAGGCCTGTCTTCTAATCGAACGCACGACCCCACATTGCCCCCAACATGTTTATCAATGTATGAGTAAGAATGCGATGCACCGATCAGGCCAGAATGAGCACCAAAGCCTCCAGCCACTAGCTGCCGGTGCTTTTGGCCACTTTTGATTCTTATTGACCACTGCAGCCTGGGAACATGGCACCATTCCCTTCTCCACTGGAGCGCCTCGAACTGGTTCTTCCCCAGTCCACCCCGGCCAGATTCATCTCCATCAGCATATCCTACGTGGCTGTTCTCCGTTTTTCGTACCCACTTCAGGGGTAGCGCAAGCCGCGCTGAGCCACCCACGTGTGGCGTGGAAGCGATTTGACTGACCGCATTCGTCGACTGGGCCGTGATTTACGTCACTGCAGTCTCCAAACAACATTTCTCATGCAGTTCAGCAGTGGACCGGTGGACATGTCGTCTGCTATCAGAGAGCCTGGAGGAGCGTAATTATGAGTTTAATCACGAGCAGCGCCAGGAGCACATACGTGTTTTTGGTCTAGTTTCTATAAATATCTTGAACACACCTGAAATAAGGAAAAGCTAACGTACAAGTAACTTTTCAGCAGATATAGGAGCTGGTTTGAAGTCAGTAATTTCTTAATATTGATGAAAAAGTTCTAGTTATAAGTGAAATCTGTCAGTAGGACATTTTTCACATATTATAAGTTAAAATGTCTTGTTGCACTTGTTTCGACTTGGTTGTAATTTTTAAAGAACCCCAATTTATATCAAGGCTTAAAAATAAAGAAAACCATAAAACTGCAGAAAAGGAGGGTGGATACGTTTTGAAATTTATGGAAAAGGAAACAAAGCACATAGCTTCCAACCTAATGACAAAAAAAGGATCTAAAATAATATCTCTAGTATTTTTAGTGTAATTCTGTTGTGGAAAATCTATTTATTCCATGAAAACCAGCATTTGTTATGAAATTGATATTTAAAACATTAGTTAATTTTTTATCATTTTAAGCCAAAGGTCCATAGAGTCACTTGTCTACACTGTGTGGGAATACAACTTTGATTTGTATAATTTTTAAGTCGTGTTACAATGTATAGTTTTTCATTTATGGGTTAATCAGATTAATCAGATATAGTTAAGAGCAGCAGGGTTTCATAAGATAGAACAAATTCTTAGAGCGGTGAAGAACACCTATATATTCAATTACCTTTGACAAAATCAGAAACCTCAAGGATAAATATTTATTTTCTTATAAATATTTTATGGTATGTGTATTAATCCTTTGTAATCAAATCTGCTGTTTAACTCTAACAGGTGGGGTCAGCGAGGGGTCAAGGAGAGCGCTGTGTGGCTTCAGGAGCCAGTCTGAGGCTGCTGAGGAGGACAGGGAGGACGACTTAGTGGAATGCACCAGAATACTGATAAACTCGGTCCCACGTCCTCGGGTTGAATATTTTGTGCAAAACAACGCCTGCATTGTTCCTGCGTAGAAAATCGTCAGGCAGGAAAGCGTCCACCTCCTGACGGCTAATGTCAGGACGTTGCAGACAGTAAAGAACCACCTGACATAGCGAGCTTCAACCGTTAGTCAGATCACTGGGGTGAGACCGCCTTTTCTCCTATCCACACGGTGTTCTCCGAAGACGCGTCCTCGTATTTTTCTAAAAGGTGATTAATGTCTCCTTTTGCTTGTGGTAATCAATGATCATGCTGGGATGCGGGTGTGATTTCATGCTTTTGATTGAATGAATAAATTGCTGGATGATTTTGAAGTTGAACAGTGACTGTTGTCTTGGTTTCACTTTTACACCTGGTGTCCACGGGCCTGGGGGGACGAGAGGGGACAACGAGCAGCAGGTGCGAATACTTTGTCTCAACAACTGCAGAAACACAAAATTTTACCAAGTACTTTTGGTCTAGTTTCTGGTGCAAATATCTTAATGCACTTGAAATAAGACAAAACTCACTTACAAGTAATAATCTTAACTTTTAACTTATAATATGGGAAAAATGTCTTGCTCCACTGGCAGATTATTTCACTTATAACTAGAACTTTTTCATCAATACTAAGGAATTATTGACTTAAAACCAGCTTCTATATCTGCAGAAAAGTTACTTGTAAGTTAGTTTTGTCTTATTTCAAGCATATTCAAGATATTTGCACTGGAAACTGGAGCAGAAATACTCGGTAAGATTTTGTGTTCTTGCAGTGCAGAAGCACAGCATCTGTATAACTTCAGAAATAACATTAAGCCTTTCAATCAGCTTCAACAGACATAATAAAGAGTCGGCGTTAATAAAAGCGTCTGTATTGCTGCCTTTAAAGCAGGTCTGTTTCTGCAGCTTCTGTTTCTCCGTCTCCTTTCAGCTCCCATGGCAGCAGGAGCAGCAGCCAGGGATTATTGGGACGTTGCATCAGACTCACTCACTTGTTATTCATTTCTTTCACTCTGCATCATATTTTTATATTACCTGCACTCACTGGATACTACTTTTAGTTGCCAACAAGCAAAGGAATGTCTCCGACTTTGGTTATTTGTTAGCATCCTTGTTTTCCTGCTTGGATTTTTTTTTTTTTTTTTTTCATTTTATTTCCTTGTGGGAAGCGGAGCTGACATTGTAATTATCCTGCCACACTGATGACTCTTCAGGTGATTGCGAAGTCATTAAGATGATCCTCTGGCAGATGTTTCTATCTAATAGTCTTATTAGCAAGAAGATGGAGAGGAACTTTGGTTTGATGTTTGCATAAACTGATGCTCAGCTGATTTATCTGCAACTTTGGCTGGAAAATGTTAGTTCTGTGAAAGTCAGTATTTATTGACAGAGGCTGAAAGCACTATAACACGGTGGTGGATGTGTGTGTGGGCGTCGACTGGGATCTCTGAACTTGTGCAACCTGTTTCCAAGCAGATGAAATGCTCACTACATCGGTGTTACCAAAACAAATTTGTTTTAACATTTAGGGAATTGGTTCAGCTTGAACAAGAGATCAGGCTGGTTTCTGTTATTTCTCCAGAGATAAATTGTGCCGGTACAAAATGTGTTGGAAACAGAAAATTACAGGAAAAAAGCGGCTTCCAGGAAACAGATCGGAGCCGTTGTCAACACAAACACAAACAACGTGCTTACTGATGCGACACACCTGAACAGATGCTATTATTTTACAGAGAACACAGATTATCACCTACAGCTACAGCACCCCCCACGCTTCTTAGCACCCCCGATAAAGATGTGTCAAAAGTCTTGAAATGAACTCATCTTTTATTGCTGCGATTAATTTTCACACTGACAAACTTAGAAACACCCAGCCTTTAATTGGAGCACATTTATTCAGTGGAGAAGAAGATCCCATGCGGGGTTTCCGCGACACGTAACTGATTATGGCGCGCCGTCACACCTCCAGAATGAAGTTTATTTTTTTAATACATGTTAACACAATATAAAAAATCTGAAATATATACATACATATATTGCCTATATTTGTGCACTTATACTAACCATAATCACAGTTTGAAATGAATTTAAATATCATGAAACGTTTACATGAAAAATTTACTTCATTTTGAAAAACCAACACCACCGGCTCCTCCTGTACCTTTCGTTTAATTGTTTTTAATTGAGAATCAAAATATAAAGAATAAAAAAAAAAAAACGACCTATTTCATTATTCATTTTCATATGAGATTCAAAAAACACAATATGTCGATGTTTTTTGTTGTTTTGACTTTATCCTATCATCAAAAAAAAAAAAAAAAAAAAAAAAAAAAAAAAAAAAAAAAAAAAAAAAAATCAAACATTTATAAAACACCTACCCGTCCCTCTGTGAAGATCTGTCCCCCCTGCAGTCGGAGAGGAACGGAGCCGACGGTGTTCTCAGCAGCATTTCTGATTAGTTTGTCGGTAAAATGACGACACGTAATTGGATCAAGATTGTTTGGGTTTTTTTTAATATTGGTAAAAAAAAAAACAAAAAAAAAAAACAAAAAAAAAAAAAAAAAAACAGATTTTTCGTTGTCTGTCATTTTGACAGACGTGGTCAAAAAAAAAAAATCCTGTTGTAGTCTACTTTTACACCTCATTTTTTACAAGAACCTGTGTGTGTGTGTGTGTGTGTAAACACACACACACACACACACACACATATATATATATATATATATATATATATATATATATATATATATATATATATATATATATATATATATATATATATATATATTTTTTTTTTATTTCTTTTATTTTTTATTTTTTTTTTTTCTCTTTCTCCCCCCCCCTTGGTGTCGTGTTTTTTTTAATCACCAAGAGAATCAAAATGTTTTCCGACTTGTGTCAAGTTCACTTTAACCTAAACGGTTATCAGTCAGTTGTCACTGCTTTCAAACACATCGTGTTTATTTCTCATTTTTTAATCACTGATATAAAAGGATGGAAACACAAAACATTAGGCTTCCCCAAAGGACGAGTGTAAGCTTATGATTCTGGTAAACAGTTCTAATGTAAAAAAAAAACAGAGGCAAACAGAATATTTCAGCCTGACATTAAACTCTGTTTTGTTATCTCAAGGGACAGGGATTAACCAATCATCTTGTGCTGCAGGCTGTTTATTCCTCAATGAGTAGATGGAGAGAAAAGTACCTCAGGAAGGTTAAGTTGAATGCATTTTTAGGTCAAGCCTGTGAAAACAACCCTAATGTTAATGCATGCTGAATTTGAACAGCAGTAACGTAGTTGATTAATATTGTTCGGCCTTCACGCGTAATGTTTCATTCTTGAAAATGGGAAAGGCAAATGAGTAAGGCAGATGAAGTTCCAAAACTTGTCACAACTGGAACTTTGACAAACGCTGGACGAGGAGGATGGTGAAAGACGTGGGAAAAAAAAAAACAAAAAAAAACAAAAAAAAACAAAAAAAAAAAAAAAAAAACCTCACTCTTAAAGAACCAAAGAGATTTTTCTTGGGTCCAAAAATTTCCAATTATATTATATCAGATTTTCATTTTGTTTTATAAAAGGGGCTGTATAAAAAAAAACTGCCTTTTTTAAATACTGAGCCATGAGCAAAGCAGATTTATATTAGGGAGGTATATGTGGGTCTACTGGACAGATATCACCATATTTTAATTTGCAATAAAACATTTTTCAAGATAAGTTATGAAATAAATACAAGCATGCCTTTTGACAAGAAAATTAATCACCAGGGTACCTTCGATCACAACCAGTCATAGTTTGATAAAACCTGTTGTTTAAGGTTTGTACGACTGAATAGCTCTGAGTTAAGAAAAGTGACGCAGCGCAATTCTCCACATGCAAGCATGGGTTCTCTCCGGGTACTCCGGCTTCCTCCCACAGTCCAAAAACATGACTGTTTGGTTCATTGGTCTCTCTAAATGGTCCTTAGTTGTGAGGAATGACTGCTGGAGAAAGGCACCAGCCCCCCAGTGATCCTGCATGGATAAGAGGGTATAGAAAATGGATGAATGGAATAAAGTCCTCCAAACTTTACCTTTGGGATAAATAAAGTATTTTTGAATTTGAATTTCAAATAACATTTCTGTTGTTATTTGCAGTTTTACTGTCATGTTTAACAACCATTTGCAGTAATTTTTTCCCCTATAAATTAAAGTTTGTATTTTACTTTTAAATGTGAAATTATGCTAGATCAGAGGTCTGCAAACCTGCGGCTCCGGAGCCGCAAGTGGCTCTTTGGACCTTTCGCAATGGCTCTTAATAACTTTGGCTAAAAATTAAAAAGAACCAGCTATGTGCTTTTTTATTTTCTGCAATATTTTCCGTCCCACCGAAAAAAAGCATCCATCCTCTTTTTGCTGAATTTTATGTTTATCTCTATTTTCAATCCTAAAAATAGAAAAAAAAAAGATGGATCATTAAAAATGACAACACATTTCCTATAGTAGATATTTATCTAAAATTATAAGTTGTCTTTTTTCCAAAAGTCGTGTGACATTTGTGGCTCTAAACGACTTTTATTCGGCTGGCCTGAGAGTAAAAATGGCTCTTTCAGTTGTAAAGGTTGCAGACCCTTGTGCAAGAGCAATATATAGGAATTTACTTTTAGGCATTTTACACATCTTTACCCGAGCTGCCACAACCTTTTGAGAGTAAATATTGTTTGAGTCTGATTTTATTTGTTCAAAATATGCAGCACAAGGATCTGGAGTGGTTGATGAGTTTAGGTTGTGTTACCATGGTGATCAAGCTGGGCTCAAACAGATCACAATTTGCGATAGAGAAAATAGCGACCATCAGCTGAATAAATCAGTAATCTTCCAAGCTGAACAACCCTGAGGTGGACATTTCTTCAGTTTTTTTATTTGCCATATGTAGAGAGGGAGAGAGCTCTATATTCCTTCAGTAAAGCAAAGTGCACTGATACTGAGTGACAGCGAAATATGCAGCTCTAAAATGCAGCTTCAAAGCTCTGGCATCAGGATTTATCCCCCCTCCACAATAAATGACTAAGCTCTCACTCCAGTGTTCCAGTTTCAGGGAGATGTTTTAGCTGCTTTGGAGGATCAGGAAACACTCATTCTGATGCACATGCTGCTCCTCTCTGCTCGTAAAAAAAAAACCAAAACAAAAACACGGCTTCATCTGCACCAGTCAGTGAATGCTGTGTCACTTTATCCGCTCATGGTAGCCGCCAGCGCTCAATGAACTGTACTTTCAAACTAAACATTTGTGTTTTTAGTGCAATCAATCATGTTTGGTTTAGTCAGAGTAAAATTAAACTAAGGTCTAAATGTTTTAGAAAAATATACAGTCACGATATTGGTGAAAATTGCCATGACAATCTCTCTTTTTCGTACTCTTCTGTTTTTCCTACCTTTCTTTTTTAACTTTTGAGAACAGTTCTCTGTAATTCTGTGCAGCTCTGAGCAAAAACTATTTCAGCTGCGTTCACATCGCAGGGAAAAGTGACACAAATCCGATTTTTCTTTACCAACATTCGATATTTTTATGGCAGTCTGAACGGCCCAATTCCGATCATTTCACACACACCCCAAAAAAAAAAAAATCAGATTTGTGCCACTTCCATATTTGGTACTTAATCAGAGTGTCTGCAGTCTTAACGGTCATGTCGCATTTCATTTTATTCAGCTTTTACACCATCGACGGGATACATGTGTCATAATTCTGCACCAGAAGAAGCCAGACGCAGTAAATCCAGATGTAAACGATGGCTACAGCAAACAGTGCTAACAGCTAACTTTTTTTTTCTTAGCTACCTTCGTCTTGTTATGATCGTTACGATCTTATAGCAATACTCTCGGCTCCCGTTGCTCAACAACTTTAAAATCGACTCATAGACGACGGCGTCCAGATTAAAGAAAAGAAAAGAAAAAAAAAACGGATTTAAGTAAAAAAAAAATAATAATAATAATAATTTAAATTAAAAAATTGAAAAAAAAAAAAAAAAATAGAATCAAGACCTAAAAGAGACAGAGGCCGATTTCAATGCGTCAGATACGGCTATGACGTAACTTCAAATTTCTTTTAATAAAAAAATGTATTTTCATAACTGAAGTCGGGGTCTCTCGATCCGATATTGATAACGGTCCAGTATCAGCCAAAAAATGAGTATCGGATTATATCGGCCTGCGTCTAACATCTCCGATTTCAGCACTGCGATGGAAGCGCTCCGCTCCAGCATTGAGCCCGCCTCAGCTTTTCTATTATTCCACACTACAAAATAAGTAATAAATGTATGTATGATTCATGCTGATATCGTATCGGGTAAACATCGGTAAATACCCAACGCTGCAATGTTGGTATCGTATCAGAAGTGGAAAAAGCTGTATGGAGACACCCTTAGACTGAAGGTAGCATAGTTACTTGATTGTGCTATGAAACACAATAACCTCCCATCCCCACCCCTTAAGGTAGGGATCTACATTCTACTGGGAAAACACACAGAAGCTGCTGTTTTAGCAATGCTAGCTGTGCTAACTGCGCTAATTGCTAAAATAAGATGCTAAAGACAGTTCAAAGTGTCAACTCTGTCCTTGATTGAAAGTAATAGCGAAACCCTTAAAGCGACTGCTTTTAGTGACAATAATTACCAACCACTCAGAGCTTGAAAGCTAAAACGTTTTTTTTTTTTTTTTTTTTCAATGCTGCTCTTAAATTTTGTATTGACATACCAAAGCTTTCGACAAAATAGAAATCTGAAATTTCCCATAACATTCTAACTGGCTTGTTTGTATGTAAATTCCTGGGAAAAAACAAAAAAAAAAAAAACAAAACAGGCTTTCAGGAAAACAGAATTACTTGGCAGGAAATATTTTTTTAATTTTGCATCTGAAAACAAGTTTGCAGCCAAAAATCCTCAGAGTCTCTCCACAGAGAAGTGAGGACTGGTCTGACTGGTTAACAGACTCTGTGCTTCTTCACAGAGTTACATCCTGGCTGCCTTGTGGAGGTCATAAAGCAACATCTGCCAGGAGAATCCATCCTTTCTACTCCTACCATCCCCCATCTTTGCCCTCCAACCCTCCTGTCCAGCTCTGGATTAAGAGCTGGCCTACCCCCCCACCCTCCCCACAGCATGTCACTCTGGGTGGATTAACTCCTGCAGAAGGCACACTACTGTCACACATTAACCTCCAATCACAAACCCTTTCTGCAAAGGATGCCCAAAGCAAACGCTCAGCAAGAATCGAACTCGATGCGAGGCTGGAGGCTGAAACGGCAACACCTTCACTGTCCATCACACAGACACCGATGTTGGGAAAATAAAGGGATTCAGGTAGAAGGAACAACTGCACGGATTTTCTCTGTGTTCAGAAAGCAGTTTATCGTCATTTTACCTCCTCGATGGGTAAATATTAAATTCACAAAAAGCCAAAAAATTCACAAAAACATGCCAGGCAGACAGAACTTGCCTTTCTGGGTACAATAGGTGGACGACTAATCTGAAGAGGGAGCAGCCATGAATCATTCGGCTCGGTGAGACCAAGCCCCCACCTGTACACATGGGTGATTTTTAAAACGCGCTCTTATCAACAGCGACGGCCTTGTGTGCGATGCTTTGTTCCAGTAAAATCAAATGCATCATTCTTTCAGTGGAAGCAGAGCTAAGCAGAAGCAGGAGGAAGGAGGGGCAGGCTGAGCAGCAGCAACAGTTGGCTGCCTGTCGACTGAGAGGAAAAGAGTTATCGGCCGCGCAGAGACACTACGTTCATGATCGAATCAGACGACTGGAGGTAAAGAGGAAACAAAAAAGAGCAGGCAAAAGGTCAGAGATAAAGCCAGAAAGCCACAAAGGACGCCTGGCGACTGGTGGCAGAACTGGTGCAGTAATAAATGCAACTAAGGGAGATAAACACGCTGACATGATGCCGACGGATTAATATTGTCACTCACTGGAGTCGTCCGAGTCGTACCCCTCCACGTCCGGCTCCTCGTCCCTCCTGACGGCCTGTAGGGAGGCGGAGGCTCCAGCACACGCCCGCTCCGGGCTGTCCTCATTGGGGCGATCACTTTCAGAGGCGGCGGCGGTCGCAGAGGTGGAGAGGGCAGAGCGCAGGGGCCCGGCGTGGCCCGTTTGCTGCTGGGGCGCAGCGGGGGGGAGGCCCCGCGGGTAACGTGGGAAGTAGTCGGAGATCTGCTTGATGGGCTGGATGGGACCCGGGCACACGTCAATGGCCATGTGCTCCTGGATGCTGATGGTGGGTTTCTCGCCTTTGCGTTGTGTCATGCATGCGGTCCAGCCCGGAGCTCACTCCCAAAGCAAACAAAAAAGAAGAAACTTAAAAAAGGTAAAACAAAAAAAAAAAACCAAAAAAAAAAAAAAAAAGAAAAAAAAAAAAAAGGAGAGGAGATGAACGGAGTGCTCCGTCCTCCTGTTGCTTCTCTGAGAGCTGGACGAGTCCAGGTGATCTACATGGAGGCTCCCAGAGTGCGTCCTCAGACCCAGACCATGCTGTCCGCCAGCCTCTCACACACTACCACCTACCCTCCTGCTCTCTGCTCTTCCTGTACCCCCCCACGCCCTGCCCGCGTCTGCGCCGCCTATCTGGGAGAGACGGAGAACGAGCGAGACTGGCGAGCGAGAGCGCGAGGGAAGGGATTAGAGGGGAGAGAGGGAGGGATCAGCTGATGTCACTGCCTAGCAACTGAGTGGTAAACAGGAACCGTCGGCCACGGCGCTTAATTATGATATTAACCCAATCCATCTGTCAGTGGGAGGGGACGTCCAGAGCCGTGCCATGCTTGCACACGGAGGAATGCGTGTGTCTCGAAGCGTCTGGGTGTGTGTGTGTGTGTGTGTGTACAGCTCTCGCATTGTGATAACCTGGAGAATGAGCCATAAACTGATGCTTAGTGACTCAGTTTCAGTTTGTTTGCTGTTTTTCAGTCAGTAAACATCCACAAAATAGCACGTTTGATTTTTTTTTTTTTTTTTTTTTTTCCTTCTCTCCCAATTGATTTCTGAGTTCCTCTTTTGGGTGTGGACTTGAAAGCGAGCAGAGCATGAGAGCACTCCAAAGATTTTTATTTGAAAGGTTGATCGGCCAGTTGGAAAAACCTTACCAGGTATTTTTGGTCTAATTTCTAGTCCAAATATCTCGAATACGCTTTAAATAAGACAAAACAAACTTACAAGCAACATTTCAGCAGATATAGGAGCTTGTTTTAAGTCAATAAGTCTTTAACATTCATGAAAAATTTTGCATTACAAGTGAAATAATCTGCCAGTGGATCAAGACATTTTTCCCATATTACAAGTTAAAACTGATGAGCTTGAAAACACTGAGGAAAGAGTGGTGAAAGACAGGAGAGGATGCAGAGGAGCTAATCAGAGGTAAGTAAATGCAGCTTAGAGAAAGTGCAGGCAAAGAAGAGATGAAAGAAAACAACTGGGAAGGGAATGAAAAAGCAGGGTTTCCTCTAGGATTTATTTAAACCGTGATGGTAGGCTATGGGGGATTACCTCAACATCTTCCTTGGGTCCCTTGCTCTTCTTCTGAAAATATTTTAATATACTCATCTGAAAATGAGTATACGCAACGTTACTGTCGTTAAAATGCAACACACATTAACATTAGGGTCGTTTTCACAGGCTTGAACTAAAAATGCATTGAACCAGTGAATTTTGTTCAAAAACATACTTGGGTGCAGTTGTGAAATAAACTTGTGTTTTCCAAAAAGTAGAGACTCACGTTCTGTTCTTGATACTGAGAATAGCTTTGAAAAAATTTCGACCAACAAAACAGAAAACATTCAAGCCAAGAAAATGAGAAAACTGTGCTTTTGTTTTAGATTTCAGGCAAAAAATAAGAAACCCTTTTGATTCACCAGTGACTCACAGATTCTTTTGCTACAAAAGTCTGATTACTTCGTTTTATTAGGATATTGCCTGTAAGGTTCATTGCTGAGCAGGTAAAAATAAAGATAAAATTAGTTTTGTGGGGGTTTTTTGAGTTTTAAAATTTTGTGGCCTGCAAGTCTTTTAAATTACTGAAACGACTGGAGAGCTGGGTCCGACTCTGTGTTCCAATACTCAGTTGCTTCAGATCCTACCTAAAGAACAGGCACTTCTTTGTGTCAACAGGCAACTTCTCATTGGAGCGGACTGAAGTCACATGTGGAGTACCCCAAGGTTCAATCCTGGGACCCCTCCTATTCAATATATACATAGTCCAACTCGCTCGGGTTATAACAAGAAACAAGATTAGCCACCACAGCTACATAGATTATACACAGCTCTACATCACGATGTCACCAGGTGACTCTGAACCAATCCATGTACTGAACAGATGCTTAAACAAATCAATGCGTTGAGGTGCCAAAACTTTCTCCAGCTGAACAGAAACAAAACTGAACTGTTATCTATGGACCTCAAGAGGAACGATCTCGAGTCAGCACGCAGCTTCAGTTATTACAGCTACAAACTAAAGATCAAGCCTGAAATCGGGGTGTAGTTATGGACTCAGACCTAAACCTTCAAAGACACATAAAGATAGTTACAAAGTCAGCCTTCTATCAACTGAAGAACATTTCCAGGATTAAAGGACTAATGTCCCAACAAGATCTAGAGAAACTCATCCATGTGTTTATCTTTAGACGCACTGATTACAGTAGTGTCTTCACAGGTCTGCGTAAACAATGAAGAATAAAACCAGGAAGATAGAGCACATCACCCCAGTTCTAAAGTCCTTCCACTGGCTCCCTGGAGCTCAGAGAACAGACTTTAAAATACTTCTGTTAGTTTATAAATCACTAAATGGCTTAGCACCAAAATACATTAAAGACCTATTGTCGTTGTATCAACCTTCCAGACCACTCAGGTCTTCTGGTTCTTCTTTGCATCCCCAGAACCAAACATGGAGAAGCAGAATTCAGCTTCTATGCTCCACAAATCTGGAACAAACTCCCAGAAAACTGCAAAACAGCCAAAACACTGAGTTCCTTTAAATCAAGGCTAAAAGCCCACCAGCTTAGAGCTGCTTTTGACCCTTCTGACCATTTTTATATTTTCGTGATGTACTTTGAACTGCCTTGTTGGGAACTGGGTACTTTGACAAAACGTTTGAACACCACTGCATTAGGAAGTAGTGAAGCAACATATTTGATAATGGAGTTAAAGCAGAGTCCGTAGCCGGTTACGGGTTTACAGCCCAAATGCAGAACTGTAAAACACTAAATAAAATAAAATATGGGGCTAAAACTTTATGTCCAATCTGTGATGTCATCTACACAGGGTTTTTAAAAAGGTGTTAACTACTTATTACACAAGTTTGGTCTGCCAGCACAGATAGTTGATGCTATTGGAGACTTTTTGTTTTCAATTAAGGCAAAATTATCACAAACAACTTTTAATCTTCTTATAATGAAAAAAATTTGACACAAAAGAAAGTATTCATTTTTTAATAACCAAACTTTTTGAATAATCTTTGATTTTATAGTAAACAGGAGCACGTCTATTCACGTCTTTTACTCAAAAGGAGATTTTGGTGCACCAAAATCTGCATTTAATTAATTTATTAAACATGGCTAAATACACCAAAATTTGATCTAAAAAGTGACCTACATCCTGTTTTTATAGCTGAGGTTTTTTCCCCCCCTCAAATGAGCCCCAAAAAAATAAATAAATAAATTGGAAACTGGATGTCTGTCTTTTAATAAGGCAAACGTGTAAAATACTTTTTAATTTTAGGATATACAATGATTTACACACCCCATTCTTGCAAAAAAAGTCTAACTACTTTGTTTATTTAAATTGCTGTATGCTTAGTTTATTGTTGAGCAGGTAAAAAAAGGTCAGAATATTATATATTTTTTGGCCCGCAAGTAATTTGACTTGAGGAATTTGGCCCATGTGACAAAAGGTTAGGACATCCCTGATGTGAAATCCTTGTCAGGAGGGAATTTAAATAAACTAAAAATGAGAGGCAGTTGTTGTGGACGGTGGAAAAAAACTCTATTTAAAGGCTCAATTTCTCTCATTTCGTCCAATCCTTTCATCTCTTTTCTGTCACCAAAACGTTTAACTCAAAGATTTAATCTTCTTTACCCTAATAAATACATAAACACATTTGTTCGGCCTTTCTTGCAAGAACCAGAGAGTCATTTCCACTTCCCAGTGCACCAATTATACACCCTGATGTTATCACACATTTCATAATTGCTTACCATCTGCTCCAAACGTGTATGTGGCTGTCAGTGTGCATGCGCCTGGCTGAAACGGCCATGCTGAAGCTGCACTTGCCCATGCCGCTGTAAAATTACACCTTTCTTCTCACCGGACATCGGTGATCACACGTCAGCACCTGCACACAACACATTCATTAGCCCTGTTGTACAGCCACTCTGTGTATTACATCAAATCTGACAAGCGAGGGTCCGTGCTCGCCAGGCGGTTGGTGTTACATACTGCAAAGTAAATGAGAGTCGCGCAACAGAATCGCTCCCTGCAGGTTTAGCAGGGACTCTCCTGGTGCACATTCACAAACAGATCAAACACGTTTGCAGAGAACAGATGAAGCAGCACCATCTTGTGTTTGCTGTTAGCAACAAATCACTGCTTTCATCAGTTTACTGTCAACTTGGAGGATGTTCCCTTGCCAATAAAGTTTCCCACCAAAGAATCATTTGTACAGTGCATCCGGAAAGTATTCACAGAGCTTCACTTTTTCCCGCATTTTATGTTCCAGCCTTTTTCCAAATTGTATTAAATTATTAATCTCTTTCCTGACAATGTGGAAAAAAGTTTGAGATTTTTGCAAACTTGTCAAAAACAGAAAATTTACATAAGTATTCACAGCCATTGCAATGAAGTTCAAAACTGAGATGTTTCTACAGCTTAAATGGAGTCCACCTGTGGTGAATTCAGCTGATTGGACTCGGTTTGGAAAGGGACACGCCCATCTGTGTATGGTCCCACAGTTGACGGTGCAGGTCAGAGGTCAAACGCCAAGCATGAAATCAACGGAATTAGCCTCTGAGACAGGATTGTCTTGAGGCACAAATCTGAGGAAGGATCCAGAAGCTGCTGCTCTGAAGGTCCCAATGAGCTCAGCGGCCTCCGTCATTGGTCGATGGAAGAAGCTTGGAATCAGCAGGACTCTTCCTGGAGCTGGCCGGCCGTCTAAACTGAGCGATCGGGAGAGAAGGGTCACTCTGTCAGAGCTCCAGCGTTCCTCTGTGGAGACAGGAAAACCCTCGAGGAGGGCAACCATCTCTGCAGCAACCCACCACATCAGGCCTGTACGGCAGAGCGGCCAGACAAAAGCCGCTCCTTAATAAAAGGGAAATGGCCGCCCATCTGGAGTCTGTCAAAAGGCACCTGAAGCTCTGTCAGACCATGAGAAACAAAATTCTCTGCTCTGATAATACAAAGATTGAACTCTTTGGTGTGAATGCAAGGAGTCATGTTTGGAGGAAACCAGGCACATCTCATGATCAGGCCAATACCATCCCTACAGTGAAGCATGGTGGTGCCGCCATCATGCTATGGGGATGCTTTGCAGCAGCAGGGACTGGAAACAAGCCAGGGTAGAGGGAAAGATGAATACAGCAATGTACAGAGACATCCTGGATGAAAACCTGCACCCGACTGGGGCGACGGTTCATTTTTCAGCAGGACATCGACCCAAAGCACACGGCCAAGATCTCAAAGGAGCGTCTTCAGAACCGCTCTGGGAATGTCCTGGGCTGCAGCTGCAGGAGCATGAAAGTTAAAGCCTCAAAAGGCTGACAGTCATTAATTTATTGGAGATCTCTGAGGCAGATGGAAGAAATAAAAATGAACAAAGGTCCTGATTATGTTTTTATGTGACATATGTTTTGGTGTTCAGTTCAACCAAAGCATTTTTAAAAAAGGGAGATTTTGACATGTTCTTTTATGTTAACGACATTCTAAGTTTTGTACATAATGTTTGTTGAAGGGGAAACACTTTTTAACATCTAGTAAAAACAATATTCTGTTGAACCACAGCAGTTTGTTTCGTTTGTGAAACAGATTTGTTCAATTTTTGTCCTTCACGCCATAATTTAATACTTTTTGGGTTAATAAACATGGTTAAAATGGAAGATAAAAACTGAATTTGGAAAATAAAATGGATTTCATAGGGCCCTACTGAAGATAGGAGAGCTAAGCTGGTGGTGTCATACTCAAAAAGACCGGAGGCTGGAATTGTGAATACTTATGTACAGTTGATTTCTTGGTTTTCTATTTTTAATAAATTTGCAAAACACTCAAAAAAATATTTTCCACATTGTCATACAGGGGAATTTATGTGTGGAAGTTTGAGAAAAGAGATTAATTAAACAGTTTGGAAAAAGGCTGTAACATAACGTGTGGAAAGAGTGAAGCACTGAATACCTTCTGGCTGCACCGTAATTCTAACAAACTGTGATTATGAGGCTCAGAGGAACATTAAGATAAAGTTGCAAATAGTTTTAATGACTTTGTTTATAATGACTGTAATAAAGGGTCAGGCTGGTGGTGGTGGTGTTATGGTTTGGGGGATATTTTCTTGGGCCTCTTAGTATCAAGCAGGCATTGTTTAAACACAACAGCCTGCCGGAGTACTGTTGCTCATTACGTCCATCCACTGATGCCCACAGTGCACCCACGGATCATGTCAAACTGGTTTCTTGAACATAATGAGTACTCGGTACTCCAATGGCCTCTACAGCCAGCAGGTCTCAAGCCAGCAGAGCACCTTTGGGGTGTGGTGGAACAGGAGACTCGCATTATGGGTGTGCAGCTCAACGCCAGCTGTGCAATGACATCAGGGGGACCAAAATCTCTAAAGGATGTTTCAAACACCTTGTTAAATCCATGCTGCAAAGAATTACGGCACTTTAGAATTTCTAGAAGTAGAATGGGAGGCAGATACTTTCGTTATCAGGCTCCCAGTTTTAGTCCGCGAGGCAGACACCCTGTCTACTTTCCAGACTAGGCATAAAACTTTCCTTTTTGATAAAGCTTACATTTAGACTGGCTGAGGTTATCCTGAGCTATTCCTGCAACTATGCTGCTATAAACTTAGGCTACTGGAGGACAAACTAACCACTTTTTCCCCACTTTCTTCTTCTACTACTCTCCAATTTGCATTATTTGCTGTTATTTCAACTGTTAACTTTTTGTTTTCTCTGAGTTATTTTTCTCTCTATAGAAGGTGCACCTGGTCTGGCGTTACGTTTAGCTGTGATACCTTCCTGGGGGAGGGCTTCAGCTGAGATAATGCTGCTGTCAGCTAATCGTTCTCCTTCTCCTGCTATTAATGTTTTACTTTCATGAACATAGAAAGTACTCTTAGATCAGTTCTGTTTCTTCTTGTGTCTCTGCTCCGTCTTTTCAAACCTCCAGTCAGTCGTGGCAGATGGCTGCTCGTCCTGAGCCAGCTTCTGGTTCTGCTGGAGGTTTCTTCCTGGTAAAGGGGAGTTTTTCCTCTCCACTGGCGCTACATGCATGCTCGGCGTGAGGGATTGCTGGAAAGTCAACGACTCAATTCCATGCGGTCGCTACATGATCGTCCAGGAGGAGCAAACGCTGCAAGTCAATGATTCGATGCTCTGCTGTATTTCCTTAGAAACTTTTTAAACTACTTTGATTAATTAATTGAGCTTACTATACTGTTCGATAACTGGAATCCATTGGAATGTATGTGTGATTAAACTGAAATGATTTTTTCTTTTTTTTTGTAAAGTGCCTTGAGACATTTGTTGTGAAATGGCGCTATATAAATCTATATAAATAAAGTGAACTGAAAGCTTCACAAGATTACAGTGATGTGTCTGTTTTAGGGTAACTGCCTACAATTTTAACTGTAATCTAATGTAAGGTATTGGTAATAAAAGTGGTATCTTTATTCTACTTATAAAACTATCATCTATGTTTACAGGATAAAAATATGCAAATATCTGAGGTCACTACAGTACCCACTGATATTCAGTTCACCAGACATTGATTGTTTGACAAAGAAGCAGCTGTTTTGACAAACTGAACCAGATCCCCAATAAAATGAACATAAAAAAAAAAAACGACCAGATTGAAATTAATGGTTGTGAGTCACGCTTCAGTGTCATGTCTGTTAAAAGGCGCTGATGTGAAACCTCAAATTTGAGTAGAGGAGATCATTTGTTCGCTGAATTGGACTGCATGTTGCTGAAAATACAAACAGCACGGCGACATTGTTTTTCAGGGGGAAATGATGCACAATAAAAGGTTCGTTTTGGATGCTGATGGCTCATACTTGAAGTGGGTACATGAATGAATAGCAGCAGATGCTGATATCAGAGAAACAAAAGGCTACTAAGTTAAATTACTTTTATTAAAAAAAATTAATTAGCTTCTAAATTAAATTACTTTCACTTATGCATTTGTACTCACACCACAGCTATGTAATGTAAACAATGTGAGATGAGCTGGTTTCAGCAGAGGACTTCCTAAAGTTTTAGTGCCCACCAAACCAACACTGTATTCTTTGTTTCGGGGAAATATTATGTATATCAGTGGGAAAGCATAATTATGGCAAAACATCAGCATAGGAAATATGAAATTTACTGTTATTATTTATTGATAAAGAAAATGATATTGTAAAAACAAGACATTACAAAACAAAGAAAAGTCCACTGCAAAAACCCAAAATCTTACCAAGTATTTCTGTCTAGATTACAGTGCAAATATCTTAGTACACTTGAAATAAGACAAAACAAACTTCTAAAGTAACTTTTCAGCAGATATAGGAGCTTGTTTTAAGTCATCAATATAATTCCTTAATATTGATGAAAAAGTTCTAGTTATAAGTTAAATAATCTGCCAGTGGAGTAAGGCTTTTAATTATAATATGGGAAAACCTAGAACTTTTTCATTTTAAAAAAGTTAGTTTTGACTTATTTCAAGCGTATTTGAGATATTTGCACAAGAAACTCGACCAGAAATACTTGGCAAGCTTTTGTGCTTTTGCAATGTCCACTGAGTGTGTTGTTCGTTCTGCAATAGACTTATAAAATAGCGTTTGCGTAAACCACTGAGGTGCTCTGAGGCGGCTCCTCTCCTGGTAAGATAAAAACTGCTAATAACATTTTAACAGAGATCCACATTAAAAATATTGGAATTATCCCTTTGACTCCAATACTGTCTTCAACGTCCTACCTTATTCCAGCCAATAAAGACCTGAATTTACACAAGCAAGCCCGAAGAGTGACTGTTTATACCAGCGAGTGCTAATAACCCCAAGGGTAATAGTCTCTATCAAAAAAGCAAGTCTCCTCTAGAAAAATGTGATTAATGGTCTCCAAACAAGCAGCTCTGAGAGAAGCAGTGCAACTCTAGCCGCCAAGGAGGCTGCGTAAATAAGAGAGGCAATGAGGGTGACCTTTTCACCAATTCTTGTTCACAACAGCATCTAAAATTCTGCCCTTAATTTTGTCTGAGTCCCATTAAATTAAATTGACTGGAATGTGACAAAAAAACCCCAAAACAAAACAAACAAACAAAAAAAAAAAAAACAAAACAAAACATGGTTATGCTATAACCCTTGAACTTTTAGCATTTGATATTTCTCTTCTTCAAGAACCGAAACATAAATTCAAATCTGATGCCATAAAATGATAAATAACATGGTTACGTTTTTTTTTTTTTAATGTATGAAAAGGGGGTGCAATTAAAGCTGAATCAATTATCCAAATCTGTATATAGCCCTAAAGGAACAGAGGCTGTTGTATTGTGCTACCTAAATTTGTAAATAGATAATAGTCCCCATGCTTAAATAGTAATCCCCAAACTAATATAAGTATAAAAAGTCTCTGTTGGACAAAAATTTGTCTGAATCCTGCTCTTCATTGTGATGTGATTGCGTCTCAGCTCTATTATTTTGTTATAATGCTGCCCTCTGGTGTTAAAAATACAAACATGCATCTCCCTCATAAAACAAATATGTTTAAAAACAATAATCTCCTCTTAGGGAAACACACAAACAAAAATAATCACAGACAGTGGTCTTCAAGTAAGGTCACCAGCCAATAGCGTTTTTCTTTAATTAGTCCACAGACATAATTTCATTCAGTATTTTGTTCAATTGAAAACACTGAAATAAAAAAGCAAAACAGATCATTTCAACAAAATAAATACAAGGTTGTTGGATATATAATTTTTTGTTTATAGTTCTAAATCCTAGTGTGGGGTATTTAAAACAAACATTAATGTTAAAAATGTGGTCTAAAAATAGACAAAGTCAATTTCTCGGTAATTTATCGACTGGTGTCTACATGTTGCCTCGACCCTCAGTTCAGACCTATTTCACAGCCTGTAAACCTTATTATCAAATTTCTAATCAGTAAATCTTACCACAAAAGTGGCATAGGTGTAAATATTCAAGAACGACCAATTTCAGAATATTCAGAATTAAAAAAAAAAAAAATGGCGAGCTAGCATTAGCTGGAAGCAAAAAAAAAAAAAAAAAAAAAAAAAAAAAAAAAAAAAAAAAAAAAAAAAAAATGGCTGTTTAGGCTAGTGAGTGTTAGCTTAAGCTAAACTTACGGTAAGACTGAACAAGGTTAGCCTTCACTTTCGGATAATTAGCATACCTCTTCCTAAGGGAAAACCGAAAAATAGTAATAGCTAAAACATTTACTCACTTTTTTTTCCTTTGGGTCAAAAACTCGAGGTGCCATTGGAGTGATGGGGTTTGTGGTAACGGTTGATCGGCAGAGTCACCGGTGAAGAGTTTCCACTTTCAAGGTGCCGACCGGATATCTTATAAACTAAGCAAATACAAAACAAAAAAAAAACAACTATATTCTCTCAATTAGTTTTGTCTTCTTAAGATTCTTAAACAAAAAAGAAAAAAGATTCAGAACAAGAAAGTTTGTCGAAAAGGTCTTATGTATCAAGCTGAAAACCGCTGATGAATAGCAAAAAGATATTGGTTACGTTAATTTTGTTTTAATATATAAAACTTTAATTTAAAATATTTTCTGTTATTTTTTGTATTTTAAAAATAGCTAAGCAAAAATTTTAATGTAGTTTGAATTTCTTTTCATATTGGAAATAATTTAAAAAATAAGACTAAATAAATAAAATTGGCACGTTAGATTTGACGTCACATCCGAGGTAATAACAGTGTTCCAGTTAACATAGTCGGAGAAGTTGGGATTTCAACATGGCGACCGCAGTACCTCTTACCAACATCATTTTAAGCTTAACTTTCCATAAGTAAACACCGCTTTTAATTTCTTCAGTTAAGAATTGCATGCTCTACATGTAATAATGATTTTAGACGGGCTCCTATAAGTGTGTCTTGTAAAATGAACATGTTTCCACCGCGGCTTACCATTGTTGATGGGAGGAGTTGCTATATTGGATTTCGAAGTCATGTTTAGAAAACTTCTCTTTCCGAGTGGGAAGTCCGAATCCGGTCGATTTGTCTGACTCGGAAGTCGGAATTTCCGAGTTCAGACTGCAAATGGATTGCACCATGTGTTTTTATCCAAACTCATCAAAATTTAATGTTTTTATTTGATATGTTCTTGTTCATTTACATTTGTTTTGTGGTGGAAGAAAAAAATACTTTGAATATTTTTCAGAAAGAACGCCTCCTACAGTCAGTATAAAATGGTTGCAGAATTGGAACATGAAAAACAAAGTTATTTTTTTTTGTTTCTCTTTGCTGATAATTTTGTTTTTTATTTTACACATGAAAAAAAGATCAGACCAAGTTTAGATCTCGACTCATCCATTTTTGACTAAAGGAAAATGCTTACAGCAGAAATCAAATAACCAATTATTTTTTTCAATATTGCGTTTTTATTCGAAAAGCCAGAATAACAAATCGTGTTCAGCCCAAAATAAAAACTAACAATCACCAACAAACCAAGAGGAAATGTTCTTTCAACTCAGTAAAATATATATTTAATATTTTCTGCACTTCAGACAAACATGCCCTCTCAGTTATATTCAAGATGCATTGATGTTTTTAAGTTTAAGCCAAATTCTGTCCCTTCCTTCTAACAAACATTCAGACAGTTGAGGCAATCATTGCCTGAGCCTTTAGAGCAGGAAATTATTTTCCAACCAAAATTTGGACTTGACAAGACAAATAAAATACTAAAAGAAAAAAAAAAACTAAGTATGTAAACAAAAAAATTACCTTTTTCTATTGTAAAAACATTCTTGGCATCATACTGTCTGTCAAAATGTAACAAGCGTCCAGTTTTCTTCTGTGAGCAGACCTGTGGGAAGGTTTGACAGTAATTATAAGAACTTCAGAGCTTTGTAGGGTTTTGTGTCTTTTCTCATTTGTTCTCACAAGGTATCTTTTTAACAGGTATTTCAAGAACTTGAAGCCAAATATAACAACCGGTTCGGTAGCAACTGTTTTCAGACTCCTGCACGTGTCTCACGCCGTCTCTCTCAACTTTGTGGGAATTATTCGAATCTCCTCCAGGGTGTGATTTTTGAATTTTAATCACTCCATCCCTGCTGACTTTCAATTCACGTGTCTGAGCCACAAAGATTTAAAAATAACATTAAAGGGTTGATGATACCCAGTGGGTTTCAGAACCCACTCTTCGTTCACTATTAGAAGTAAATAGACGATGACTAACAGTGACAGCCTTTTAATGTCCCACTTGATTGTTGACTTCCTCTTGCAGTCCTCCCACTGATGCATGAACATCAGCGTACTCAGCCCACCATCTGCAGAAATTACTCTTTATCGCATTGGCAGGAATTGAGCTTACATGTTGTTCATTGCCCTGTTTTTCTTGGCGTGACGTATGTCGTTGCCCTCAATGCAAGGCTACTGTGACATCTGTGTGCCGGTCAGTTATGTAAAGAGACCAACCAGGGTCGTGACAACCAAAAGTGTCCCCAACAGCTGACTGATTCAGCAGCTAAACTGTTCATTTTAATTCACCAACATGTTTCTTCTGACTGGAAATAATATTAACAGTCTGGAGTGGCCTGGCTAGAGTGCAGACTTGAATAAGATGGAGAATCGTTGGAGGGAGCTAAAAGGATTAGGGCAATGACAAAGAGGCCTTCTTGCGTCACTGCAAAAACAGAAAAACTTACCAAGTGTTTTTGGTCGAGTTTCTAGTCCAAATATCTCGAATACACTTGAAATAAGACAAAACTAACTTGCAGTAACTTTCCAGCACAATTTAGGAGCTTGTTTTAAGTCGTCAGTATAATTCGTTAATATTGATGAAAAAGTTCTAGTTATAAGTGAAATAATCTGCCAGTGGGACAAGATATGTTAACTTAAAATATGGGGAAAATGTCTTGTCCCTCTGGCAGATTATTTCACTTATAACCAGTACATTTTCATCAATATTAAGGAATTATTGACTTAAAACAAGCTCTATATCTGCTGAAAAGTTACTTGTGAGTTAGTTTTGTCTAGTGCATATTCAAGATATTTGGACTAGAAACTCGACCAAAAACACTTGGTAAGATTTTCTGTTTTTGCAGTGTTCAAAGACTTGTCGGTCCTAAATGGAAATAGCCAAAAACATTTGAGTTGCCATTGTCCAATCAGAAACAAACCTTCCAGTTGGATGAAAAAAAAAAAAAATCTGAATCGAAACCTGACACGGGTGTGGGTAATTTTGGCCTGAATTTCTGTTTCTGAATGGCAAATTTGAGACGGACCTTTGTTCTTTTGCGGCAGCAGTGGTTCTGATGTTGTAACCCTCTCATGGAGGCCATTTTTACGGAAGCGTTTAACCGCCAGAGCTTGCAAATAAATTTAGGAGCGGTCGCTCGTTATAACGAGATGAGTTTTATATCTTGTTAAAACAAGAAACTTGGAATGAAAGTACGCCCCTTTGACAGATAACGGCTTGTTAAAAAGGCAAAAAGTGGCTCACCGTGACTCTCCCTCTTCTCACCTCTGACCTTAACTGGTTCCAGTGAGGCCTGCAGAGCTTTCGATGTTGTTCTGGGTTCTTTCATGACCTCATGGATGGATCGTTGAGGCGCTCTTGGAGTAATTTTGGTAGGCCGGCCTCTTCTGGGAAAGTTCCCCACCATTCCATGTTTTTTTTTTTTTCCCTCCGTGTGTGGATAATAGGTCTCACCGTGGTTCTCTGCGGTCCCGGAGCCTTATAGAAGCAGCTTCGTAAACCTTTCCAGACTGATAGACGTCAACGACTTTGTTTCTCATCTGTTCTTGAATTTCTTTTGAACGAAGCAAGATGCATTTCCTTTTAAGACGTTGTACCCTACTTCGTGTTGTCCGTCAGGTTCTATTTAAGTGATGCCTTGATTCTCGGAACTAAAAAGTGGTTAGTCACAGTTAATTTTTGATTAAACATAGACAGGCACATGATTTTAAATTTTTGACATAGTGCCAGGATGGTTTGGTTAGCTTTTCATCATTCGATAACTGGATTTGGTATTAAAGCTGCAGTTTGTAACTTTTATGAAAAATACGTTTTTGACATATTTGTTAAAAATGATCATGTTGTGACATTATAAGACAGATAATCTGTGGGGGAAAAAAAAAAAAAAAAAAAAAAAAAAAAAAACAAGCTCCTCTGCCTTCTCCCGGTGCTCACTGCAGAAATACACCACTCAGTCAGAAACCAATCAGAGCCAGGAAGAAGGTCTTAGCGCCGCTCACACCCCCCCTGCTCTCTGCTACGCTACAGCTGGTTCACCACAACATAGCTCGCTGCTAATGCTAGTTAGCATGGCCACCGATGACGGTGGATAAAGTTTTCCTGGATCGGTGAGTTGTTTCGCCACCATCAGCACATTTCGCAGCGCGTACACGAGGGTGATTGACAGCGCTAAGCCCCTCCCCCTGGCTCTGACTGGTTGTTTTCCGTCGGGAGCGGAGCATTTCTTTAGACGGCAATAGTAAAAGTTACATACTGCAGCTTTAACTCAGGTCCTCTTAGTCTGATTTTAAAATTTGATAATCTGAAACATTTATGACCAAAACAAAAACAAAAAAAGAGGAGGAAATCTGGAGGGGAGGGTTTAATACTTTTTCACAGCACTGTAGCAAGCTCATAATTGGAATTTAAGTAAAAAAAATAATCGCAGTTTGGTTCCCTACAAACAAGGCAGAGAGCTCCATTGAAATGACAAGAACACTGTCAGCTTTAGTCTTTTCATTTAATATGTTCAAAAAAGAAAAAAAAGCCCATTCTTATCTTTTAATTCCAAAACTCATCCAACTTCCAGCCCATAATATTTCCACCACATTTAACTTATCGGTTTTTACTTCATTTATTCTGACAGCTCATTAATTTCTCCACAGAAACCGAGATAGAAGCACAGTAACTGGATTAAAGGACAGTCGAGGAAGACAAAGTCGAACTTTTGAGACAATTTATTTATTTAAATTTGAATTCATTTACAGCAGTCCCACTGAAGAGAAATGGGGGTTTGAATGATGCCTTAGCGCAATGGAAACCTATGATCCTATCGAGTCTATGTACAGGGAGGAGGATGCAGCTGGACAGTGCAGAAGGCACAGAGTTGGCTTAATACTTGCGTAAAAGCGCCGCTAACATGACGGGGAGGAGATGGGAGTGTAATGGCAGCACTGCATTTAAAGTTATTTGTAAAGCAACCATCATTTCAAAATGGTGGAACTTAAAGTAACATGTTGGTGATACAGTGGAATAAGACTGCATTAAAAACCCAAAACTTTAGAGTGTACACTTGATTTGTTTCTTAAGTGATTTACAATATGTGATTTACAATATGTGAAGCAAAAAAAAGTAAAACTGGACAATGTTAAGGCAATCTGCAGTAAATCAGAGGCAATTCTAGCAAAAACAAATCACTCAAGGATGGATAAGAAGCAGACAAATTCAGGCTACAGATGATAATAGTAACAGTTTGGCAACAACGACCACCCATACAACCAGTTCATATCCATCACCTAGTTTGTCCAAAAAGAGCTACCAGACTTCAAAACAACAGTGGAAGCAAATGAGACGATAAAGTTAACAGACTGCGAGACATCTGAATCAGGAAGACTTGAACAACGGTATTGTTCAGAAAACAAAAACAGCTTTCAACCAGTCACCAAGAAACAAAATCGGAAAAACAGAGCATTTGATACAACAAAATTAAATTTACCACGAGAAGATACATCTTATAACATGTAAATGTCACGTAAATACCACTCAAACCAAAACAGGATTCAAGTAAAGCCTTTCAAACTGAAACAAAATGAAGAGAAAAACAAATTACATCTCAGTTTAAACTCACTTGGAATTGTTGCATCTCAGATTTAGAATATGCTGCTTATAAAAAGTACATTCAACAGGTACATTAAATATGAAACAAAATTATAGTACAGAGGTAAGTCAAAGTTACCAGTAACCACTACTGGGAAACAAAACCATATAACATGACAAGCAGGCACACAGTAGACCTAACAATTCTCTGCTTCTCCTCCATAGAGGCTGTACGGAGGTTAGGTCGTGATAACGCAATTAAAATTAACAGAGTTGGTGTTCTTATTGTTGGAAAAACAACAACAAAAAAAAACTTCGAAATAAAACAAATTAAGAGAAATTTGGAAGGAAACTAATGCAGTTAATACCCAAAACTTACACGGTGCTTGATTAACAGAAGAACGTGCCGAGCAAGCGGAGAAAAAAAAAAAAAAAAAAAGAAAAGGAAAAAAAATGCCGAGTCACTGGTTGCTATGGCGATCCAGTCTTTTCCGGAGAGCTCACCAAAAGAAATTTAAGCCCCAAACAAACAGTCACAGCATCTAAACTATGAGCCATATTGCTGAAATTCATCAACAGTCACCGGGGGAGGCTTCTGCTGGCCACGTGTGTGAATTTTTACGCCTCTACAGCGTTTAAGGTTGGAGATGTGACGGGCTGAAGGAACCCTTCTTTAGAAACGAAGAACGATGGAAATATAATGGGAGCGAATGAGGCTTTCTGTGCGTACACTCCTCACTTTTAGGGTCCTTAACAGAAAACGGCGAGTCCCATAGCAGCGGTAGATGTATTTGGTGAAAGCAGAGAAAAATACCTACGTTTTGATGTGTAATTTGTGAATGTCGTAATTAAACCAAGTGCATGAAACTGGTTTAAAATCGAAGGATTTCAGAACGTGTGTGACATCTGACTGAGATGAACATTCCAGGGTAAAAATCTCAAACAAAAACAACCCCATAAAAAGCAAAATGGCAACTATGCAAGAAGCACAGGAGGAGGTATGGAAATAAGGTATAGCCCGGCTTTTTATGACCCGTTCAGACTCCGAGTGGTGTTTCTGGCGTAAATTACAGCCGAGCTGCTGAACTCCAGAGAGGGCTGGGGTTTCTCACTCTACTCTCAAAATGGTCAAGTCAACAGGGAAATTTTGCCAAAAAAAAAAAAAAAAAAAAAAATCATAGCTCACTCTTCCTGAATGAGTCACAGATTTTGTTTTGATCTTTTGTACACGTTTCAACCCAAATACCCTGACGAGAACCGTCAGCAACATACTGTGTAAGAGTGGGCGATCTAAGAGCGAGGGCAACTCAGAGACGGTAACAAACGAACATTATTCAGGTGTTTTTCTTCTTAAAAAAAAAAAAAAAAAAGTCTCTATGAAGGAGATTTCAGAGAATGTCTGTCTACAGCCACCTTTTTATCTAAATGTCCCAAACTCACTCACGCTTATTCACACAGCTGTGGGTTTTTGCACATTTTGTCGAACGGATTTTGTTCAGTGATAAATATGTGGTAGTACTAATGCAGTGAAGCAGTTGCAATTAAACGGTCAGAAACACTTATGTAGAAATATATCCATGAAGTGCTGGCAAGCTTTTTTTTTGTTTTTGTTTTTTTTAAATAGTCCAACATAAATGTACCACTTCCTCCACCACTGCCTTTCTATTTCAGAAGGATGCTGTCAAGCGGATTTACGTTCGGACAGCACTAGCTAGCATGTCGCTATATTCATTTTTACACGGATGCAAACCAGCTTGTTGAATTTAAGACAGTTCACATGTGATCTCGAAGAAAATGAAACAAAATGTGCCAGAAATATGAAGGTGCTCCAAACATGCAACTGATGTGGCTCAAAAATATGATAATCCAAGAATGATTTGAATATTGAGTTAAAGTTCCAGTGTGTGACATTTTGGGCTAAGAGAAAAATGAAGAAATAGGTAAAAATAAGTAATTTATATATAATAATCCGTCTTCTGTCATTGATGACGTAGTTTCTGGAAGTTCGTTTGGTTGCAGTTTTTGAATTTCGCCACTGGGTGTCACTATATTCACTCTCACACACACACACAAAACACACTGGAGCTTTAAATAGAACAACAAAGACAAAAAGAAAGCAGCGAGTTGCTTAGCAACGACAGGCCTAATATTCAGCAGGAGACAACCAAAATAAACGTCCGGTTGTGAAGGTATGAAGGTGGAGCAGCCAGATGACGAGGTCTCCTTTGAGTTCAGCGGGTCCACCACAGGGTAAGGCAAGATGTTATTGCGTTATTTTTCCAGGTGCAGCCGGGAGATGGCCGTTATGACGAGGCGAGGTGAGATGGGAGCCAGATGGGTGATGAAGACACTAATGAAGGAGAACAAAAAGGCAAAGATGCTGTCGGGGTGAAATGTGTTCATCTCAGCCCAAACCATGCGGAGAAATCAGAGATGATTGGGCTCGTTACTGCGGATGTTTCCCCGATATTAATGGACGCGGTGCAATCTTCTCCATCCTCTGCTCCAGTTAAGATTTTCGATACGTTGAAGCGACTGGATGAATAGTTTTTTTTCTAACCACACTTCTTTCATTCTCCTCGCTGTTTGAGCTGAGAGGAGCTCAGACAACTCAAGCCTCATCAGCTCCATTTCAAATGACGCATCAAACGTTAGAAATCTGTTTAAATATGACTCCTGGGGCAATTCACAGTAAAGTCACTGAATCCGGCCTTCGTCTGGGCTTATCTACAGGTCCTGGGGTTGCACTCTGGGGGGTTTGAAAGGGGCCAAACAATCTCAAACAAAAATAAACAAGAAAGAGGCTTTTGCACAGAATAATGAGAGATTCAACAAATATTTACACCACAGATACAGGCACTTGTATATCTTTGGTTGGAGAAACCCAACATTGCGAGAGTAATGCATTCACAGAGCGTTTGTACCCCTTCGTGTTTTTCCAGGGATCACTAGGCAACTGGGATGAATATTTTTCCATTTCTTCTGTGTCTCTGAGTCCATGTTACAGGTAACCTCTGGCAGAGCTCTCTGGCGTCTTTTTAACCCTCTGACAGCGCCACCTGCAAAAGCAAGAAATGAATGGATTTCAGTTCAGACGGAAAGGGTTCTTTGATTCTCGGTTCGGTCCGGTCTGTCAGATGTTACAAAAGTATGAAGTTCAGAGACGATTATGTGAGAGAAATTAAGATATTTACAGATTTCCAGTCATGGTCAGGAGTTTTTCAGGGGGGAAAAAAACGTGTTGTTTCCAGTTTCAGTGTTTTTACATTATTGTTTAGAGTATGCTGTTCATCAAAGCCTGAAAAGTTACTGTTGCCCCCTAAAAAAAAAGCACCACAGCAGGAGGAGGGAGCTGCAGAACCGTGCTGCCACCAGTGCAGAGCTTGCTTCACTTTAGCAGAAGATGCATTGTGAGTGTCTGTGCACACAGAGAAATAAAGACTTTTGGACAAGAAAAAGTGTAAAAGTTCAGGTCCGAAAACGCAACAATAGAGCAGCTTTTTCCAACAACCCAGGTTCCCGTGGTCAGAAAGCACACAGAGAGCCGGTGGTCAACAAATGGTGGCCAAACTCAAGGACTAAGACAGGACTTGATCGAAGAGTCAATTTCCAGCAGGTCAGAGTGAATTATAGTAGTTATAAGAAACACCAAAAAATACTGACTCCTCATATAAATTTGATGCATCAGCAAAAAAGCCAAAAAAAAACTTCAATCCCATGAAATGCTTTTCTTTTTCCTTTAGTTGACCAGAGAAATATGTGTGGACCATGACCGCTCATGTGAATTTAGGTGTTGTGTCATGGAAAAATATGTTAATTAGCAAAACAAAATGAAATTAATGTGACTTTCGAAGGTCTTCAGTATTAAACCTGACTCCATCGCAGACCATTTAGAGTTTGTGTATTTTATGAGTGATAGATTCGAGTCAGATTTTCCCATTAAAGGAGGGGTGGGGGGGATTACATCTGCAGACTCTCAGAGGAAATAAAAACAGACTATAAAACAATCAATCTCAAGGTTTGGACAACATTCCTCTTAAAAGTCAATGGAACATTTCTGTTTTAGCTTCATATGAAAAATAAAGGGGGATCAGCACTGGTTTTCACCAACATAGTCTGCAGCACAAGTGTAGTCTGCATCCATGGCCACCACTACTGCTGTCAAGGTAGAAATAAATATATGACATGATTTACAGTTTATAATCCAGCTCCAACATTTAAGATGAGAAAGTCTTCCATAGTTAAAAAATGAAAAATTAAATGAATCTTCAACATGAAGCCAGAAAATGAACTAAAAGTCCCCCTGAAGGCTACCTGGATGCTAACATGACCAGCAGCAGATAAAGCAAGTAAAATGATCCAGACAAGAGCTTTCTGGACTTCTTACAACCGCAGTTTGACAACAACAGCAACTCGACAGCAGAAGACAAAATGGAAAGAAAGAGAGAAATCTGAAAAAAAAAAAAAAAACAAAAAAAAAAAAACACAACAAAACTGAAGAAAAAAAGAAAAGGAAAAACACTGAAAAAAGCAGAAAAATGGAAAAAAATAAAAGAAAAACAGAAAAAGAAACAAATTGAAGAATGAAAAAAGAAAAAAAAGGGGGGAAAATCTGCAAAAAGTAAAAAAGAGAAATGGGGAATGACAACAAAAAAGAGAAAAGGGAAAAAAGAAATAACGGAAAAAGCAAAAAGAAAAAAAAATTTAAAAAGGAAAAAATAAAAGGAAAAGAAAAATAAGCAAGAAATTAAAAAGGAAAAAGGTGAAAGAAAGAAAGAAAAAGCTGAAGATAGATTAAATAAAGAAAATAGGGAAAAAGTAAAACAGAAAAAAAAGTGAAAACAAAAAGATATAAAATTATTCTGCTAACTAAGAACTTTAATGACTTCCAGCCAGTTTGTCAACAGAGACTCATCAACAACTAAAGTGATAACACAAAAAAGGAAAGGTCAAAGGTTCATCTCTCGTTAAATGTCAACCTTATGAAGTGTTGAAGAAAAAGAAGACAAAGAGCTTAACTTGTAGCAACATGAACTGAACCTGCAGTATGGACTCCTGTGAACAGCACCGGTCCATAACTCAGATCCACCGGTAAGACCAGCAGCTTTTTTATGGCTTCCCAACACAACACCTCCAACTCCTCACGTTTTTGCACAGAAAGCACCAAATATTGTATGGGTTGGAGACGGAAGTGAGCCAGTGGCGAAGACGAACATCGTCCACCCAACTGGCGATAAATTTACACTTACCCATGATAGAAGCCAAAAAACACAACAGCTAGCTGCTAATAACCAGAACTAGCTGCTAATATACCCTTGCTAGCTAGCCAGCTAGCTAGCAAGGGTATATTAGCAGCTAGTTCGCGGTAGCCTGGAGTAGAAGATATCTGCGTGCAACTCAAACATTTGTATGACATAAAAAAATTCCCCGCAGAGTATTCGAGATTCAAATTGAAGACCTGCGATTAAACCCAACGCACATTTTTGAAGTAAATTTAAGACATTTTAAGACCTTAAGTTTAGAAACATGAATTTAAGGCTTTTCAAGGATGTGCGGACACCCCCGTTTAACAACACATGTAAAGCAGCAACATAAGCAGCATCACAGGAAGGTTTGAAGACATGAGAAGGAAAGCAGCAGAGTGATTGGATTGTGTCTTAAGACCGATCAGTGGTCGACCGAGGCTTGGCTGAAGCTACCTGTTGAGGTCATAAAGCACTGCTGGTGTCTGTTGTACCTTCTCAGGACAGAAGTCGGGGTTGGTTTGTCGCACCTTGCCAGGCCGCCCCTTTATGACTGCATAGCAGAACATAGTGATGACCATGACAAACAGGAAGTAGCTAGTGTGCATCAGGTGGAGGTTGATGAGGGAGCGGTCATCCTGGAAAGGAGAGAGTTTAAAGGTCAGAGAGTGTAGAAATATGCCTTCATTGATCAAATCTCTCTCTCTCTCTCTGTGAAAACTTATTAAAACTTCTTTCGGGGGGGAATGGATGAAGGGTAAAGCGCTACAGCTGCTCATGTTTCACTAGCGCCCCCTTCAGGCAGTAATATCTTGATAACACTGTATGCTGACCTGATGTAAAAGAGACTTTGGATCTCAGTGGGTGAAATGAAGGTTAATAATGTTCTGAACTTACTATGATGGCCGCCACAGCTGCCTGCTTGGAGGAGCACCAGCACGCAGCCATCCATCCATCCATGGTTTCACCCATCCATCCATCCATGGTTTCATCCGGCCACCCACCCATCCATCCATCCATCCATCCATGGTTTCATCCGCCCACCCACCCATCCATGGTTTCACCCATCCATCCATGGTTTCACCCATCCATCCATCCATCCATGGTTTCACCCATCCATCCATCCATCCATCCATCCACCCATGGTTTCACCCATCCATCCATCCATCCACCCATGGTTTCACCCATCCATCCATCCATCCATCCATGGTTTCATCCGCCCACCCACCCATCCATCCATCCATCCATGGTTTCACCCATCCATCCATCCATCCATCCATCCACCCATGGTTTCACCCATCCATCCATCCATCCATCCACCCATGGTTTCACCCATCCATCCATCCATCCATCCATGGTTTCATCCGCCCACCCACCCATCCATGGTTTCACCCATCCATCCATCCATCCATGGTTTCACCCATCCATCCATCAATCCATCCATCCATCCATCCACCCATGGTTTCACCCATCCATCCATCCATCCACCCATGGTTTCACCCATCCATCCATCCATCCATCCATGGTTTCATCCGCCCACCCACCCATCCATCCTCTTCCATCCATCCGCCCACCATCCATCATCCATCCACCCATCCAATTTCTCACCATCCATCCATCCATCCATCCATCCAATTTCTCACCATCCATCCATCCATCCATGGTTTCACCCATCCATCCATCCATGGTTTCATCCGGCCACCCACCCATCCATCCATCCATCCATCCATCCATCCATGGTTTCATCCGCCCACCCACCCATCCATGGTTTCACCCATCCATCCATCCATCCATGGTTTCACCCATCCATCCATCCATCCAGCCATCCACCCATGGTTTCACCCATCCATCCATCCATCCACCCATGGTTTCACCCATCCATCCATCCATCCATCCATGGTTTCATCCGCCCACCCACCCATCCATGGTTTCACCCATCCATCCATCCATCCATGGTTTCACCCATCCATCCATCCATCCATCCACCCATCCATCCATCCACCCATGGTTTCACCCATCCATCCATCCATCCACCCATGGTTTCACCCATCCATCCATCCATCCATCCATGGTTTCATCCGCCCACCCACCCATCCATGGTTTCACCCATCCATCCATGGTTTCACCCATCCATCCATCCATCCATCCATCCATCCATCCATCCACCCATGGTTTCACCCATCCATCCATCCATCCACCCATGGTTTCACCCATCCATCCATCCATCCATCCATGGTTTCATCCGCCCACCCACCCATCCATCCTCTTCCATCCATCCGCCCACCATCCATCCATCCATCCACCCATCCAATTTCTCACCATCCATCCATCCATCCATCCATCCAATTTCTCACCATCCATCCATCCATCCATCCAATTTCTCACCATCCATCCATCCATCCATCCATCCATCCATCCATCCATCCATCCATCCAATTTCTCACCATCCATCCATCCATCCATCCAATTTCTCACCATCCATCCATCCAATTTCTCACCATCCATCCATCCATCCATCGGGAACTTCAGTAAAAAGCATAGAGAATTCCAGAAATTTCAGTCTGGGTGTAATTTTGACCTGAAAAATATGCAGCAACCTTCATTTAGGAGGAGAACAATAACAGCATAAACATTTTGACACGTTTTTTCAGAGGCTTCATGTCCTGCTATCTGAACTCAGCTACCTCCAGACATCATCCAGCTGTAGAAGCTCACTCAAACATTGTAACCCACAGGACTCTGGAGCAATCTGCCACCTTTAGAGGAGACCGTTACTTTAAAACCTCAACAACTATAATTTAATTTAGCAACACGGAAAATGTTTCTGTTTGGATTAAGTAGCAGATGTATTAGCTTATAGTTTTACAACATAGAGGCAAAGAGATGGTGGTGGAAGATTTATATTATATCTTGTGTTTCAGGTTTGTTGGAGGTTCTGTGTGTTTTCTAAATATATCCCAGAACAACTTTATAAAAGGCGTCTTGTTTAGAAAGTGACAGTTAAACTTCTAATGAACAAAGCGAAATGAAGGAAAAGGAGCTCAAACAAATGTTTTAACATTTGAAGAATTTAAATCTGATTTACTATAGTTTTATATTCCTAGAGAGAGAGTAGGCTATGTTCTCTTTCTAAATTATCAGAGACACTGAAATAGAAGCGTTCAACAATTAAACTAAGCCATCTGTTCAATGTAAACCAGTTTCTGTCGTCCAGTAAGCACAATGGAAAAGCTTGAACTGCTGACCAGAACAGCAGGAAAACCAGGAACGCAGCTGTGAAGTTTAATAAATCATGGCTGTAAGAGTCGGCGCTTTCCTCAGCTTTCAGAGCAACAAGAGAAAAAGGAGGAATGATGGGAGATTTTACAGCGAATTTATGTGATTTTAGCAGCTTTTTGCATGCTTCTTCACGCTGCTGCTGATGCTGCAAGGTCAGCTGGAAATAAATAAAAAAAGTGATGTAATCAAAAGCTTTCTCCCAGTCTGGTAGACATCAAGCAGCTTGTTTGCCTCAAAACAAAACCTAATTTATTCTACACAAATGTTAAAGATGCAAATAGCCTTTCCTCTGCTATGAAAGGCACTCTTTCTGAAGTAAACACAAATTCGTTATTTTAATAGCTTTCGTTTTTAATAGTTGATTTCCAATAAAGTAAAGCTGGGTGATATGGCTTAAAAATAAAATCTCACGATTTTGTCACACCTGGTCCGATTTAAAATCGATTTTTTTTTTAAAATCTTCCTTTCCCCCCCCCCAAAAAAAGAAATTGCTAATGACCAAATTTTTTCAAAAAGCGACTTTTATTTTAATCATCCCTTCTGCGAGTTGTACGACGGAGTTTTAGGGCCAGGCTACAAGACTTTTTGTTTAATTACGAGGATAAAGTCATAATATTAACAGAATAAAGACGCAATTTTCAGAGGAAAAATGTTTTAATCAGAAAAGCTTCGAGAATCATCAAGGTCAAACATGAGAAACTCGGTCCGTGTCGTTCTTTCTTCGAAATAGACTGTTGTTTGTGTCCAAATGGATAGAAACCGTAAAACACGCTTGTCAAACAAGATGGCCGCCCCAGGAGCGCCGACATCACTCTGAACTATGAAAACATGAGGAGAGCTTTGGAGAAAAAAAATAAATCAATAAAAATCCTGATTTTCCAAAAATTAAATCCTCAAAAAACCAAACATTCGATTAATCGATAAAATCGATTTATCACCCAGCCCCACAGTGAAGCAAAACAATCTTATTTGACCTTCCTTGATTCAGCTGAAAAACATTCAGCTCTGACGAAATGGAAAACCTGGAACTCACGTCTGGGACAATGACGGTGAGCTTGGGGTTGAGTGCATGATACACTTTGCCAATCGCTCCTTTGTAACACCAGAAGGGGTTGTAGTCCTGGCTGTACTTGGTGTCCGAGTCACGGACCGTGGTGAACACCTTGTACCAAGATGTGGCGTTGGTGTACGTCTCTGGGACGCAGTGCGGCGGCTGCCTGCAAGAGAAAACACAAAAGACTCAAATCAAGTGACTTGTTGACCTGTGAGGTGGCCGACTCGTGCTGAAAAATTAACCCAGCATCAACGAGTCGATTTATTGCTTCAGAAAGCAGCTGAAGGAAGCAGATAAAGTGCCTATCGGAAGAGAAAGTGGGAAAAACTGGGATGTGATGCAGCTTAGAAAGCAACAAAATCTGAGTAGATTCCAGGCAGGCGTGTTCTCGTGTTGCAGTTCATTCAGTGACCAGTAGAGGGCTAATAAACATCCATCCATTGTCTATTCCCGATTTTCCTTGCAGGGTTATGGGGGGGGGGGTGTCACATACACACACTCATACACAAGCAGGGCAATTTACAGAGACCAATTAACCTAACAGTCATGGTTTTGGACTGTAGGAGGAAGTTGGAGTACCTGGAGAGAACCCACGCATGCAAAAGGAGAACATGCTAACTCCACGCAGAAAGACTAGAAGCCGGGCCAGTGAACTGAGTTTAACAAATATGTTCTCTTAAATTACAAAAAGTGACACTGAAATAATAATAATAATAATAATTTATCTTCTATAATTAACTCCAACAATAAATCACCACCTGCTATTAGATACGGCTAAATAAATCGGAGGAACCCTGAACCATGGTGCTGGTGGGTCTCAGTCTTCAATACAGAGACAGTCTTTGATTACAGTTTAATATATTGTTTAATTGCAACAAGCTACAACACATTTCTGAGGTTTCCCGACATCCTGGAGCATTTATCTACAAACTTTTTTTTAAAGTTTTTATTTTTAGAATTTTTTTATTTTATATTTATTTATTTTTAGATTTGTTTTTTTTTTATTTTCTATTTTTTTATGTCTACAGTTTATTATATTGTTTAATTTCAAAAAGCTACAACACATCTTTGAGGTTTCCTGACATCTTGGAGCATTTTTCTACAAACTGCCTTTTCAGTTTTTATTTTTAGAATTTTTTTATTTTATTTTTTTTTAATTTATTTATTTTTAGATTTTTTAAAATCTTTTATTTCTGCAGTTTATTACATTGTTTAACTGCAACAAGCTACAACACGTCTTAGAGGTTTCCTGACCTCCTGGAGCATTTTTCTACAAACTTTGTTTTTTAGTTTTAATTTTTATATATTTATTTATTTTTAGAATTTTAAATAAAAAAAAAGTATTTATTTTTGTTTCGACAGTTTATTTTATTGTTTAATTACAACAAGCTACAACACATATTTGAGGTTTCTACAAACTTTAAAAAAAATTTTTATAATTTATTATTATTATTATTATTATAGTTTTAAAAATGTATTCATTTATTTTGGTCAAAGCTTTCGCAGCTGGAACTCTAACTGTGCCCTGTGCAGAAAGGACAGATTAAAGCTCCACAGAAAGATTTGCAGGAGTCGAATCGTTGACCAGATCAAACACCACGACTGCATAAGCCGTTGGTAAATCATCAAGACAATTTTAACTTATAATATGGGAAAAATGTCTTGTCCCACTGGCAGATTATTTCACTTATAACTAGAACTTTTTCAACAATATTAAGGAATTATTTATGTGAAACCAGCTCCTATATCTGCTGGAAAGTTACTTGTAAGTTAGTTTTGTCTTATTTCAAGTGCATTCAAGATATTTGCTCTAGAAACGAGACCAGAAATACTGGGTAAGATTTTGGGATTTTGCAGTGGACTTTTCTTTGTTTGGTAATGTCTTGTTTTTACAATATCATTGTTTGCTTTATCAATAAATAACAACAGTAAATTTCACATTTCCTATGCCGACGTTTTGCCATAATTATGCTTCGTGTTTTTGCAGTGTGAAAAGACTTTGGCAACACATTTTTTCCCCATCTATATGCAGACAGAGATGACGCTAAGAGCAGACTGCAGCCTTTCCCCCGGGAGGCCGTCCAACTCACACTGTGACTGGGAAGATATTGCTGGCTGCTGTGATGGTCATGCACGTGCTGAACACCACCTGCTCGCAGTGGCCGTGCAGCACGCAGTCGTCCGAGTTCCAGGACACGGGAAGAGTGAACGTGATGTTTATTTCTTCATGGGCTTCCCGGCCTGAAATCACAGAAACCAAAGCACAGATTTATAGAACAGAACCGTTGAGCGATCTTTAAATGCCAACATGTTGGTCTACGGAGACTAACCAATAAATCTTACATAAACTTTTAAAAGTTAGGTCGAGCAATGGTTCACCTGCTTTTAATGCGGCAGCAGGTTGCGTAAGCAGAAAATCTGAAAGCTTAAGCAACAATATTATTAAACTGCTTCCTTAATAATGAATGACAGACTGGATTTGTGGGCTTATGTAAGATTTATCGAATGGAAAAAGGACTTAAGAAGATTATCAGGTGGACTCCTGGATATGACTGAGGATTGAAAGGAAAATTAGATGGAGGCAACAGCAGTAACTGAGAAGTAATCTGATGACCTGCCAAGCTTTGTAGGTTATAACGTTCATAAATCAGAAGGCTCTTTAGAGAACATCAGAGAACAACCAGCATCCAGAAGATCAAGGAACCCAGCAGACAGGTCAGGGAAGAAGATGTAGAGAAGTTTAAAGCAGGATTAGAGTCTAAAACTATCTCAGAGAGCTCCGTTCAATCCATCAAAACTAACACAGCACATCAGCCTGAAAGCACTATTCCCACAGGAAGCATGGTGGTGGCAGCATCATGGCATCTGTCCAGTCTTACAGAGCATGATCCAATGAAAAACGGGCAAAAATGTCAATGCAGATGTGCAGATTTGGTAAAAAACAAACCCAAAATGACTTGAAAGGACTGTTTTTGTCATTTTTCTTGGAGTTTGCAATGATGCACTACTTTCTCTTGGTCATCAACATGAAACAGACTGAAGTTTGTGGTTGGCGCATGACAATGCACCGTATTTTTGATCTCAGTAGGTGGAGAACACGGCATAAAACTAATCGTATGCGGGAAAACATGTCATCCAATAAAGCAGCAGCTGATGGGATAAAATGCAGGCTTGATTAAACGCTACAGCTAAACAACAAGTGTCAGTCCGTTCCCGTTTCTGCGTTTTAGAGGCCAGTGTGTCATTTTTATGACAACTGCTGCCTTGTTCATGAGATCCTGAACCAAAGTGTCTTCTTCGTTGATACAACCTGTGTTTCACGGCTGCTGAAAGCGAGAGCAACAACCTTTAAAAGTCTAACTGTTGCTCGAGGAGTTGAAGAAAATGACAATATTTCTCGCAGATTGTGTCACGTAGGATTAGCATGAGGAGGAGATGATGATGATGATGCAACTGAAACACTTGAGGGATGAAGTTGTTCTTTGTGTTGGTTGAACTTTGCATGGTGTTACATTATTAAAAAGCTTCTGATAAGATGCAGGAAATAAAGGGTGTGTTTGCTATCGTGAGTGATTAAATATTAGTTTTCCTTTAAATATCACTGCATAAATGGCTAGGGGTCATAAATCCTATGGTCTGAACTTTCTCCAGAGCTCATAATGTGTGGAAGTAAACAATAATTCATTTCCAAATATGTTTAATTCAGATGTAGGGATTAAACAGCACTGTGTTTTGTTTTTACACTTTCCCTATTAAACAGCCTGACTTTCTTGTTACGTTTTAAATTAGTTTCGATCGATACTTTTCCCCACTTCCTGGCCAGTCTCCATGCTTGACCACAACAGCACATGGAGCAGCATGTGGTTATGACATTAGCCAAGTGCACAAGGGAATGGCTGGGATGGAGGGGCAAAACAAAACAACAGATGAATAAGGGAGGGAGAAATGGATGGTTGGATGGATGGTTGGATGCATGGACAGTTGTATGGATGGATGGACGGATGGATGGTTGACTGGTTGGATGGACAGATGGATGGTTGGCTGGTTGGATGGACGGATGCTTGGATGGATGGTTGGCTGGTTGGATGGACGGATGCTTGGATGGTTGGATGGACAGATGCTTGTCTGGATGGTTAGTTGGACGGATGGATGGATGGATGGACGGTTGGCTGGATGGATGGATGGTTGGATGGACAGATGCTTGGTTGGATGGATGGTTGGATGGATGGACGGACAGATGCTTTGACAGATGGATGGTTGGATGGACAGATGGATGGATGGTTGGTTGGATGAACGGATGGTCGGACGGATGCTTGGTTGGATGCTTAGTTGGATGGTCGGACAGATGCTTGGTTGGATGCTTGGTTGGATGGACAGATGGATGGTTGGATGCTTAGTTGGATGGACAGATGGATGGTTGGATGGATGAACGGATGGTCGGACGGATGCTTGATTGGATGGTTGGTTGGATGCTTAGTTGGATGGTCGGACAGATGCTTGGTTGGATGTTTGGTTGGATGGACAGATGGATGGTTGGATGCTTAGTTGGATGGACAGATGGATGGTTGGATGGATGAACGGATGGTTGGACGGATGCTTGATTGGATGGTTGGTTGGATGCTTGGTTGGATGGACAGATGCTTGGTTGGATGGACAGATGGATGGTTGGATGGACAGATGGATGGTTGGTTGGTTGGATGAACGGATGGTCGGACGGATGCTTGGTTGGATGCTTAGTTGGATGGTCGGACAGATGCTTGGTTGGATGGACAGATGGATGGTTGGATGCTTAGTTGGATGGACAGATGGATGGTTGGATGGATGAACGGATGGTCGGACGGATGCTTGATTGGATGGTTGGTTGGATGGTTGGTTGGATGCTTAGTTGGATGGTCGGACAGATGCTTGGTTGGATGGACAGATGGATGGTTGGATGGACAGATGGATGGTTGGTTGGTTGGATGAACGGATGGTCGGACGGATGCTTGGTTGGATGCTTAGTTGGATGGTCGGACAGATGCTTGGTTGGATGGACAGATGGATGGTTGGATGCTTAGTTGGATGGACAGATGGATGGTTGGATGGATGAACGGATGGTCGGACGGATGCTTGATTGGATGGTTGGTTGGATGGTTGGTTGGATGCTTAGTTGGATGGTCGGACAGATGCTTGGTTGGATGGACAGATGGATGGTTGGATGCTTAGTTGGATGGACAGATGGATGGTTGGATGGACAGATGGATGGTTGGTTGGATGAACGGCTGGTCGGACGGATGCTTGGTTGGATGCAGGAACATTCCCCGGTGTCTGAGCCCTGGACGGCTGCAGCGGAGCAGCAGATCAGCTGCCCTGCCCCCTTTCAGAGCCCACACCTCCCAGTGGCGGCGCTGCACGCTTCCCTCTGTGGCCTCGGCGACCAGGCGGCGCCGATCCCCGGCGGTCGGTGAACCCAACAAACCTCCATCAGAACACGGAGAACCGACCCCTGAAGCCAAGCTCAGCTCCTCCCGGTTACTCAAACAAGCTCAGCAGCAGAAACGCCACAATCTGTGTGGTCCACCTCCGGGATTTTCAGCGCCACGGTCGAGCTTCTGCCTCCAGATGCTACATTTCACCGCATTCCTTCGCCTCCCGGAGCGCATTTTAATCGACCCCGCTTGGAAAATATGTTTGACTTCCAGAGTGCCATTTAAAGCAGCAGTTTTAAACCTGATAACAGATTTCCACAGAGAGAGTAATTTGACATTTCCCAGGAAGTCCTCCTTCATCTGAACAGGCTACGTCCTGTTGACGTGACATTATCTCCACCCTGATGCTAAATATTTGCATGGCTCTTTATTTGCTTTCATCTGAGGAGGTTTTTTTTTTTTTTTAAAAAACACGGCGGGTCCTAAAAGTACGCTGCTCAAAAAAAAAAATAAGGGGAGCACCGAAACAAAGCAATGTTACTCCAAATCAGTCATATCTTTGTGGGATCAGTGTCCCCAAGTTAATTTATACTGATGTTGACAGAAATGAGTATCTCTGAATAATTTATTTTTTAATTATCGATGATATCGAAGAATTAATTATTTTGACAACCCAACAACTCTTCGTCCTTGCAGGGTCTCGGGGGGGGGGGGGCAGTATTCTTGAAGGGGCAGTATTATGTAAAATCAACTTTTTTTGAGCTTTTCATCGTGTTATCACGTTATTCCCTCATCAAAAACATACCTGGAGTGTTGCTTTGATTCTTTCATGCATGTTTGAGAGGTCCTTTAATCTCCCACGGCAACCACTCAGCTGTGCAAAACGCCTGGGTGGACCCAGCTCCACCTTGGAGGCGCAGCTCCTCCTTGAAGCAGCAGTTTCTAAGCTTCCGCCTCACAAAAGCCCCTCTCCCCCACGACTTCCCCACTGACCTCCTTCAGACCAGCCAGCTGCAATTAGCAAACACCTAATGGAACTACGCATCTGCTGAGCTCATTAGACGACCTACTTCTCAGCGAAACGCTGATAAAAACGTTGTTAAAGGGTTAATAGAGGAGTGCTGTTGTGGTGACTTCCTGAAGGCGGAGTTTCAGAAAGAGCAGGAGTTTTTAAAGAGACAGAGGCCCAATTTCAAGGCGTTACAAAATGAAATTTCCTTTAAGTCATATTTGATATATATACACACATCATTTTTACAACAACTTAAGGTAACAGTTACTTGATTGGGCTATAAAATGGCACTATGTGCCTGGAAAACACATAATACTGCCCCTTTAAGAGGGTAGACTCGAATTTTTGCAAATCATTGTTTCTGCAAGATACTGTACCATTTTTGTTGCCAGGAGGCACAAAATTAAAAAGAAGACGGCTTAACCCACTACCAATCAGATATTAAGGTGACGCCGTAAAGTTTTCTCCACTGAAACTTCATGAAAGTACCCGTTTTCAGCACATTTGATTTAAACACTGCATTTGCACACTTCTGCTTTGCCGTAATACTGAAGCATTTTCCTCTGAGGAGCTGTGAGCAGAGAAAACTAAAGGAAATAAAACAGACTTTCCTGCGTGGATGTGTTGTGAAAACACTTTACGCATCATGCAGACGCACATGTGCCTCATCAGAAGGTCTCAAGGCCTTAGAAAAGTAGAAATCTACGGCGGGAACTGGACCAGAACGCAATGCTGCCACTGTTGAAGCCACCTGATAAAACCATTGCAAAGGTTACTGGGTAACCCCTACCTGACAGACCAACCTGCTGCCCCAGCACCGTGGCGTACAGGTGGGTGATATTGCGGGAGTACCCTCCGAAGGGCCGCACGGGGTCCAACGTGAGGGTGATGGAGACGGAGATGTTGACGGGACCCGGGTCCTCCAGCAGCAGCGGGGGCTGGGTGCTGGACCGAGCCTGACCGCTGGTCACCACCATGCTCTCCGGCGTGGTCGACTCGTTCAGGCCGTGCTTTATCGTCTCGTTCTCCGACACGCAGAAGTCCAGGTCGTTGAAGCGCAACAGAAACGTGTTCCAGTCCTGAGGAAGAGCAGGCGGCAGGAGATCAGATCCACATTTAGGGTTAAACCTGTGGGACGAGTTCAAGTTTGCTGCGCTGGGCTGTTGTGATTTGCATCCTGCTGACACTCAAATGCAAATGCTTCATGCACGCATCTGCTGAGCAGCGCAGCATCAGTTTGCTTTCACTCTCTCCAGTCTGCAGTAACGCTTCATTAGGCCTGTCACAAAATGCAATTAATAAATTACTCTCACAATAAATTAAAATGAGCTTAATAATTTCCATTCTGATGGTTATTAATATTTTTTTGAAGGGAAAGTTTGTTTACAGAGACGTAATAATCCATTTTGTTTATGGTTTCTGTTGTGTGTGGGTTTTATTTATTGCTTTTGATTGTTGTGTTTAATTTTGGACATTTAAAATAACTTAAAAAAAAAAAAAAAAACCAATGAAAAAATCTGACTAAAAATCAAAGAAAAAAATTACTAAATAAATACAGAATATGGAAAAAATAGAAGAAAAAAAAACAAATGAAAAAAAATGTGACGATAAAATTACTAAATAAATACAGAATATGGGAAAAAATAGAAAAAAAAACCATCATGAAAAAAAATGTCATGATAAATCAAAAAATTTAATAAATACAGAATATGAAAAACAACGAAAAAATGTGTTGATAAATTAAAAAAAAATTATATATATATATATATATATATATATATATATATATATATATATATATATATATATATATATATATATACAGAATATGGGAAAAAATAGAAAAAAAGACAATGAAAAAAAAAATGATGATAAAATTTTTTTACTAAATAAATACAAAATATGAAAAAAAAAACATAATTAAAAGAGGTGACAATCAATACAAAAATAAATTCAACAAATAAATAAAACAACTATAAAAACAAGAAGACTGGAAACAAAATGGAGAATTAAATAATAGCGATAATGTTAAGTGTTCTTTACTAAATTAAAGTTTATTGGTGTTTGAGAGGGCGAACTTGCATCATTATTATTATTATTATTATTATTATTATTATTATTATTATTTTTATCACCTGAAAAAGGTCTCAAAATAATAATATAATTTAACACAATAATTTCTGGGATAATTTATCCTCCTGCAAAACTTGTCATCGTGACGGCGACAAGCTTCATGCACACATTTACATTTGAAACCATATATTTACATACACCGAATAAAAAGACACACACATTTTTCTCACTGTCTGAAGTTAAAGCAAACCAAAATTTTTCTCGTTTTAGGTCAGTTAGAATGACCAAAATTATTTCTATTTGCTAAATGCCAGAAAACTAAGAGACCTTTTTGCAGCTTTCTTCAAATTTAAAAGTTTACATACATTTGGTCAGTATCAGGGATAATTGCCATTTGAACTAAATGACTACGTTTTCTGGCATTTAGCAAATAGAAATCATTTTGGTAATTCTGACTGACCAAAAACAAGAGAAGTTTGGTCTGATTTAACTTCAGACAGTGAGAAAAAAAAATGTGCGTGTCTTTTTATTCGGTGTATGTAAATATCTGGCTTCAGCTGCACATCAGAGTCAATGGGAGAAAGGTTTTATTCACTTCTCTCTAATTATCCTCCAAAAATGAGCAACTTTGAGTCTTACAGTGTGAAACATTTATGATAATTAAACGGAAATGAACTATTTTGTTTTGTTTTTTTGAAAGAACTGTGCGGATTTGCCTTACCTCTGTCAGCTCTGGAGACTTTATCTCCTTAATCTTGAAGAAATAGCCGATGGTCAGGAAGGCGATGGCCACCGCACTGACACTGATCATGAAAATGACCAGAGGTGGACGGTTGGTGATGTAGCCTCTGAGGTTTTCTATGGGATTTAACAGGTAAACCTGCACAAAAAAAAAAAAAAAAAAAAAAAAAAAAAAGACAAAAACAGGTGTTGACACTCATAAAGTTCTGGCTCTGGTCATTCCGTCTGCAGCCTTGCCACACATTTTTATTTTTTTAGCATTTCATACGTGACATTTTAAAGATATCTACCAGTTTTTTGATTAACCGATTAATAACTAGATAGCAAAAGGCTCGTAATAGGATATTTTATTTCCATAATTTCAACCAGGTGAAGCTAAAACTGCCACTTGAGGAGTTCTAGGCAGAACATATTTTCAGACAACGCACATAAATGTATACATTTTGTATCTTAAATGCAAAATGTATACATTTTTGCACAGTTTTGGCTTCACTACTGCTCCGATTGTTGTTCTTTCAGCAAATGGCCTTTTTTTGAGACTCTATACTTAGTTAACGATTAATCGGTTTCTAAGTTAGTTGACGGTTATTTCAATAATCGATTCATCGCGTTTAATCCGATAAATCTTTTCAGCCCGAGATGTGATGATAAACCACAGATTTTAGAAATCTCATCAGCCACACCCGGGTCTGATCTGTGCAATCGCGAAAAAAGTTAAAAAGAACCTGTCTGACAACATGAAGTAGGCTAAGAGTTCTAAAAGACCCAACACATCACGCCTTAATCTAAAGAACTTCAAGAACAGATGAAGTCCCCCAGTCAATGAGCTGTGTTGCGACGCCAGTAGCTCCACCCTAACCGTACCATTGTCCATTGGACCTACAACTGACGGGGGCCAGGGAACGATGCGGTACCGGTCGGTTCTATGGACCCCAGAACTGATGGAACCATGTATTTTGGTCTCCAACCCTGAATGGCACAAAAAAAGCGAATTTATTTCACGTTCTTCTCGTCACACCGACCACTCAGAGCCACATTCAGCCAGTCGCTCTCCTTCACACAACGAAACGCAGATCAGCTGGCAGCTTGGGAGTTAAAGGTCTCGCCCAGGGGCTCATAGACGCGTGGCAGGAGGAAGGCGGAATCAAACCCACAACATCTGGATTGCAAGATGACAACTCTACCCGCTGAGCCTACAGCATGACCTTAAACGGTCCGATCATGCTGGAAAACGTTCCAGTAGGGCAGGCCGATAAATCGATTTATTAAATTTTTGCTTTTTGAAGATTTAATTTTTGGAAAGTCTGGGTTCCCCCCCCCACCAATGCGCTCCTTGGGTTTCCGTAGTTCAGAGTGAGCCGCCATTTTGTTTGACAAGCGTGGTTTACAGCTTGTTTTTATTTGGACTTTAAATTCAAGTCAACTCTGTGCAATATTAGGGCCAAGCTATGATTTTTTTGTTTTTAATTCAAGAATAAAGTCATAACACTACAAGAATACAGTCGTACGACAAACTCTAAATAATATAAGAATAAAGTCATAATACTACCAGATTAAAATCGTAATATTACAAGAATAAAGCAGTAATTTTATGAGAATCCAACAAGAAAAATAAAACATTAAAATTAGGAATGTTGAGCATATTGTGAAGTTATACTTTAGTATAAGTTTTACATTTAATACTTGATAGAAATACTTAATCTTTTAACAAATCAAATTATTATCAGTAGCAGGACTTTGAAATGATCGTCTATTTCAAAGAAGGAGCTGCATGAATTGAACTGGTCACGTCAAGCTTTTTCTCACTAAAACAACTTTTTTCCAAGTTTTAGAGATATTTTTTCAGGTAAAATTGCGTCTTTTTTTTCTGCTAACATTATGACTTTATTCTCTTAATTAAACAAAAATTCTCGTAGCCTGGCCCTAACTCTCTGTCATGCAACTCATATTGGGGATAATTGAAATAAAAGGCACTTTTTGAAAATACTTTCTGGGGAACAAAAAACATAAAAAAAATTAAATAAATAAAAATTCTGATTTTATTTTTTTAGCCACATCGCCCAGTCCTACCCTCCAATCTGGCCGCATTGAGGCAATTCTGCAGCATGAGAGACTTGCTGGCAGTTGCTACAAACATTTGAAGACAACCAGTTATTTTTAGGGTGCAATTACTTTTTAACTTGGCGCCAGGTTGCTTTGGATAGCTGAAAAACTGCATTCTGTATTTACGTTTGATGACCTGAAACATTCAAGTATCACAAAAAAGCAGGAGGAACGGGAGTAAATACTTTTTTGCGGAGCTACAGCTCACCATTATGGAGGGCCGAAACTGACAAAACTAAAAATAAAAGCAGAAATGTATATATATTTGTTTTTCCTTATACAAGCATTTGTTCTTTTTACATTTCCTCATCTCCTCTTTTTACTTTACCGTCTGCATTTCTGCCTCATTACGCAAATGAGGAGGGCGGCCATCTTTGTGCAGCTCCTCTGCTATTGGTCAATAAACAGGAAGCAGCAGGATCCATGTGCAGATCAATTGTGCATGCCTGCGCCTTTGGCTTCAGTTTAGCAACCGAAGTATCGTTATGGAGGGAGCGGAAAGACGGTCTGTGTCGGAGTCGTTAAGGGAAGCTGCAAATAGACTGGACGAGCTGGAAGGCCGTAAGTTTTCAGCCGACCAATAGCAGAGGAGCTGGACCAAGATGGCCGCCCTCCTCATTTGCATAATGAGGCAGAAATGCAGACGGTGAAGTAAAAAGAGGAGACGAGGAAATGTAAAAAGAACAAACGCTTGCATAAGGGAAAAAAAAAAAAATAAATAATAAAAAAAAAAAAAAAATAAAAATATATATATATATATATATATATATATATATATATATATATATATATATATATATATATATATATTTATTTATTTATTTATAAAATAATTTTTTTTTTCTCTGCTTTTATTTTTAATTATGTCAGTTTCGGTCCTCCATACTCCGTCTCATTAATTCAGTAAAAGTTTTCCCGGTAAACTGGTTTCAAGTCAAGCTGAATCACAATCACAGCCACAGAGACACTTCCTGGCAGAAGCTACAACAATGACTAATTTCTAATAAATGGTTTTAATGTCCAATATAATTATAAAAAATAAAGCGTTTGCTCTGACAACTACCACTCGAGTTTTATTGTTCGATGCAAGCAGAGCAATTAGCATGGTACCCGAGATACTGTGGATTAGATCATATTTCCAGCTGTTTAGATGTTTGACAGCCGCTTCTATGAAAAGCCACAACTTCTGCCTCTTCGCTGTGGTTTTGCTGTAAACCACACATCATCAGCGAGGAGAATCAATAACTAAAACCCACCTGTTTATCCTCTAAAAAAAAGTTAATCCAGGATAACTGCTTATTATTTGCTGAAATGAGAACAAACCGAGCTCAAACACAAAGACTAAACTCATAGAATCAGATTGTAACTATGTTAAAACAACCAACTAGTAACATGACTCTTTTTGCACTTTTACAAAGTGAAACTGCCAATTCATTTACTTCTTTAAAATGTAAATTATTCGAAATCTTTTAATTAATCGATGCTGAAACCATTAAACCCAATTTAATAATACTCTGATACTGAAAAAAAAAACAAATATAACATTTTGAGATAAATGGTCTGTATTAAGATTCAATGCTTTGGAGAGGCCCTAAGTTCGCTTGTGCCTTGGTCTGGCTCTGGTCTACCACAAAAAAAAAATCAATCGCATCAGCCTGACAAAATGTGAAGTGTTTTGCAGGGCACTGTATTTTTATGTGTGACAGATTGTTTTTATTTACAACCCAACATATGTCAAAATCAGAGCAGGTCCAATGGAGTAAAAGTTAGGATTAAGAAGGAGGCGCAAACATAAATCCCTAGCTGTCACCTACTTTTCCTAAGCTTTAATTAGATTTAAAGAGGAGCGACAAAAGCAAATGAGGTGGATTAGCAGTGCTTGCCAACACCTGATGGTGTCATCCGCGAAATGTTACTGTGAAATATAGACTCTGCTGCCCAGATAGTCACAACACTGTCATACAGCAACAGTCGTCAGTCAGAGGCCTCTTCAGATTAGTTGAAAGACTGGCCGCTACCTATCCACAAGGGCACTTTGAAGATACTTGAATGTTATGAAATTTCCCTTTGGGGATAAATACTGTATTTTTTATTTGAACTTTGAAACGAATATTGAATAGAAAGCAAATTAATACAAGACGTTTATTATGTTATTACCCTGTTCAGTGTTACAAATGTCCACAGAACACGATCTGCTTATCTATTGGCTGAAAAAAAAAAAAAAAAAAAAAAAAAAAAAAAGACACTGTTAACCCGTTTCAATATTAATCACCATGTTTAGGTAGTTTCTCCAAACAGATGTCTGGTTATACTAGCTATCGGCGTCGCTACACGGTTCAAACTCATCTCCTGACAACGTCGTACGTGATACAAGTTAAATAAAATGTTCGTCACTCACCATTTTCCTTGTTGTGCAAGCGACGGGATGCTAGGTGTAGCTGGGAGGGAGCGCTGAGGGCCACAAAAAGGGCTGCGATGTCGCTAGCTAGGTTGCTGCAACGCAGCTAGTCTCCTCTAAATTTACCGCCGAGAAACAAAAGTCTGCGCTCCAAGCTGTCAGCATACGAGACAACGCATATACTCCTTCCCATTCTTCGCCTTTAATAGTCCCGCAGCTCGTCAGAGAAACAAATATTCAGGTTTAAGTTTGAAATAACGTCAACATCTTCCTGCCGACATCTGATCCGCGCGTCCTCGCTCTGCGTCGGGAGAAGCGTCGCGTTCTAGTTATTCCCGCACGACGTACGCTCGAAAATTAACGCCTGGCTCTAAAGGACACAGTAAAGTACGTAATTTACGTAGCGACGACGCTTTTAGCGTGTTTACAAATGGCTGGCGGCTGTGGTTGCGTTAAGTTACCGTGGGAAACATTAAGGTCACGGGAACGGGACACCCAGTTGACTGCGAATTTTTGTGGCGTGTTTTTGGTTTGACTTTTTAATGTTTTTGTTGAGTTTATATGTTTCCTGTAGCAAAATTTGATAGTTTTAAAGTGTATTTTCTGCTTCACGAATTCTGATTCCCGAGACTCTTTGAAAGCAACACAATTTTTATAATAATTATTATAGTAATAATAATAGTAATAATAATAATAATAGTTTATTATTATTATTATTATTATTATTATTATTATTATTATTATTATTATTATTATTATTAGCTTTTATTTATTTATTTATTTATTTATTTACTTATTTATTTTGCATGCACACAAATATGTATACATGGAGACCAGTGCAGTAGTAATTACACTATTGACCTAATTTAATTTTAGCAACATGTTCCTTCTAGCTGGAAGTGATATTAATTGAAGTTCTGAACTGAATCTGATAGAGAATCTCTGGAAAGATTAGAGTTATGGCAACAAGGGCCTTCAGCTTCAAGGAGCAGGAGATCATCATCAAAGATGAATCTTCAGAATACCAGCAGAAACGGGTACAAAGCTGGTTTACAACACCAATAAAAAATTTTCTGCTCATTCTTGAGAATGGTGTAAACATTTTTTGATGTGGCATTTTTAATAAAATATGTATGAAACAAAAATACTTTTTTTCAAAATTGATGCTTTTTGACTGAACTGTAAGCACACATAAGGAGAATGCAGCATCTAAGAAATGGAGAATAACATTTGGGTCTGGTGTGACTACGGGTGCAGAAGATGTTTTTCTTCTTCTTAAACAGTATTCTGTTTATTTTTATCCCTTTATATATTTTTTTATTATTCATATGTCAAAGCCAGTATCAAAACACTTTCAACTGTTATTTGCAGATGCGACTGAAATGTTGTCTTTTGTTTGTTTTATTAATGTTAATGTTTATTATTATTATTATTATTATTATTATTGTTGTTGTTGTTGTTGTTGTTGTTATTATGACACTCCATTAGTTTAAAAAAAAAAAAATCAGATGTGTGATAAGACAAATACCCGATCTGGGAAGAACCTGTTTTCCTTTATTTATTTATTATCCGTAGAGCAAATCTGCCATTGACATTGCAGGGCTACCAGTCCCATCAGTAATCAAATGTGTCAAGTGCAGATATCTAAAAAAAATGCAATTTAACTGATTCCATAACATGTTGTACTGAAATCAGAAAATAATATAATTTTAAAAAAATTTTCTTGGTCAACATCTCATTAAAATTTCATCGTAAATAATGGATTTTTGCCAATTTGATCAAACCAGTTTACTCTTCGACAACATTTAAGCAAACATTGGAGGCTGATGTGAACTTTGCTAAAAAAAGATCACAACAGGGATTTTGTTTTGCAAAACAAGCAAATAACTCAGAATATCATTCTTTTATCTTCAGAGAATCACACGAAGAAGAAAATATGAGATAAATAATTAATTAATTACATAAAATTGAATGCAATGGAGCGCCTTGCAGCAAGAAGGTCATAGGTTTGAGTCCAAGCCTGGAGTCTTTCTGCATGTTCTCCATATGCATGCGTGGGTTCTCTCCAGGTACTCTGGCTTCCTCGCACAATTTAAAACATGACCGTTAGGTTAATTGGTCTCTCTAAATTGTCCTTAGGTGTGAGTGGTGTGTACGTGGTTGTTTGTCTTGTGTGTCTCTATTTGCCCTGTGATGGACTGCTGGTCTGTCCAGTGTGCACCCCTCGCCCAGTGACTCCTGCAGATAGTCACCAGCCCCCCTGCAAACCTGCACGGACAAGCGGGTATAGATAATGAATGGATGGAGAATATAATAGCATTGAATATCTGTGAATTATAAATATTGTGAATTAATTAAGAAAAGAAAAGAACACCTCAGTATTCTGTTTATTTTTATCCCTTAATATATATTTTTTATTATTCATATGTCATAGCCAGTAGCAAAACAGCTTCAGCTGTTATTTGCAGATGCAACTGAAATGTTGTTAAAAATGTTAATTACTAGATTATTTTTTAAATCAGATTTGCATGAACGCTGCCAACATTTTAAACACCCATCCTACAAACTGACACAGAGGTTCTGTTTTTTGTTTCTAAAAAGACTGCAAATGTTTATTTATTTCTTTGGTTTCATCCTTGGGCATTATTTCCTCCGCTGCAGCAGATGGCGGTGTGCGTCAGCCCTGCCACACCTTTAAGGGTCAAAAGTAAACTTGTTAAACCGTCGAGCATTGTTGTCTGCCTGCAGTGCGGCGTGGAGCTTTTATCCATTACGCTGCGTTAAGCTGATGAACGTTACACAGGGAGTTACCGGAAGTTGGAGGTTTATCCCGTTAAAATAAAGCTACTGGCTAACGTCAGTTTTGACACAGCCACACTGTCTGTGCGATTTTTCAGTTGTATAATCTTATGGGGGAAAAAAAGCTTTTACATACGTGACACACGATTTCAACATATTTAAATATACTAATGTGACCTCTAATTTTTAATTTTAGGAAAAACCTTTATTTTGTAATGCAAACCGGAAGTACTAACAACTATATAGTACGTCTCTACATTGCTGACACGGGGCGGTTAGTTGTTTGATAAATAACAATGAGGAGGTAGCATTTTCGGTTGTATTATCTCCTTTTACGCGTCTTCTACACGGTACAGTAACAACATTCAAGTGTGAATGTTGGCTAAATGTTGTATTTTTTTTCTACAATTCCGTTTTTTGTTTATTTTGTGACGTCGGTTGCAGTAAGTGCAGGAGAATGTTTAGCTAATGCTAACACTAACCTGTCTTTGTGCCATTCAGTTTTCGTTTAGAGAAAAAAAGACAGTGACACACACAAAAAAAAAAAAAAAAAAAAAAAAAACAACGATAAATTGGATAGTTACACTGTTTCTATATTTAAATTGTATTAATATGAATAATGTTGTTTTTATATTTATAACACTTATACTAAATTTTTTGCAGCCACTGCAGTTAAATAGGCTAAATCTTCAGATTTCTGCTTTTTGGTGGTTAGTTTTTAGTTTGAGAAGCAAAGATACAATTGAAAAAGTTGTTTAAAATAATGGAGGCTGTTCAAAACCTAAAACTGACTCATTCAGCTTTAAAACGTGTTTTTTACTCTGTTGAAAACATAGAAAACTTATTTGGAGAAATGCATTTCATAAATAAATCAGGTTTTCATAATAAAAAATAATAAAATTTTGTCATTGGTGCATGATATGAGGAAAACAGGTTGCAAAACCATGTTGAAAATGTTTAAACCAGGTTTTCAAGCATACACCCAGTGACACCAAATAGTGTCCTTCCAAATATTATGATTGCATTGTTGCACACATTGAGTTGGCCAAAACAATTGTGATTCGATATATTGTTTAACTCTATAAACAGCTGCACAAAACCTAAATGCTATAGAAACACGAGCAAAAAAAATTAATACGGAGCAAAGAAATTACTGTTTGTGTTTAAAAGATTACAAAGAGGTATTCTACTGTGCAGACATTATGCGTTTCTTCCAAGCAGCCACACTTTCTTAAAATATTTTAATGTGATAATGATCAGTTATTCTCCAGAAGGTCTTTCAACTTCCTTCTTTGGACCTTGGCTGGGTTTTTTCCCCCCGACTGCTCCTTCAGGAACCTGATCGTTTTCAGAGGAAAGTGTGTTTGTAAAGGCTGCTATGAATCATTCGTGGATAAAATGACTCCCAAATTGAAGTCAAGATTGAACAGAAACTTTAGATTTTTTTGGGGGGGAGCAGACATTGTTTTCAGCAGTTGTCAAAAAAACCACAATTGCTTCAATTTTTTTCGTTCAATCTATAAAAAAGAACAATATTCTGTCTGACAGACAGATAATAGTTTGTTTTCAAAAGAGGAGTGATATCACAAGATACAACTTCAGTGACTTAAAGACTTGAATTGGATGCAAAGGTTTGAATTTATCGGTTTTTCTCTAATTCTTTGATAGTCAAAAATCTAACTACATCCCCACTGATCCTTTGATGAATGTCCTTTTCGAGTTGTTGAGAAATTACACGATTTTATTTTTCGATTTTATTTATTATTATTTTTTTTTTTTGCAGTCTCCAAACTTGCCTTCTAATTCTGGTTTGATATTTGATCACTCTGTTTCTGGGTTGTTTTTTTTTTTTTTTTTTTTTTTTTCCGTCTACAAGCTTCTAGTTTGTATTCGGCAGGAGGCCTGTCGCAATAAGCAATTAATCGATTCATCGTATGATGAATGAAAATGAGCTCAGTAATTTCCATTCTGATGGTTAATATTTTTTTAAAGGGCAAATTTGTTAACAGAGACATTATAATCCATTTTGTTTTTGGTTTTGTGTGGATTTTATTTATTGTTTTTTGGTTTTATTTTGGATGCTTAAAATATCTTTAAAAAATTACTAAATAAATACAGAATTTGGAAAAAATAGAAAAAAAAATACATAATGAAAAAAAGTAGCTGTAAAAAAACCCCAAAAAACTAAATAAATACCAAAAATGAGAAAATAATTTAAATGAAGGTAACTAATAAAACAATAAGACTGAAAATAAAATGGAAAATTGAATAATGACAATAATAATGAGGTGTGTTCTTAACAAAATTAAAGTTTATTGTCTTTCAGAGGGCAAACATTATCAAGACATTACTTGAAAATGACCTCAAAACAACAATATTGACATTTATCGCAATAATTTCCGCAACAGTTTTTGGTCCAGCAGAACTGGCTATCGTGGCGGATATATTCGGCACTCGGACTCATGTTTGATTAGAAACAGACCCAGTCAGCCTCCTCTCTAACCGTTATTTCTCTTTCCTGTTTTAGGCTTTAACTTCCCCACGGTCACAACTACATGCAGAGGCATCTTCTTTTCTTGGTTCATGAGACTGTCTCTGTGGGCCGCCAACCTTTTGGTGCACTAGTCCGATGTCAGCAACCCTCGACGTTTTGGAGACCGTTTCTCATTTCTTCTTGCTGTGATCAGCTGAAGTCCTCGGGGGGGATCTGCCGTTTCACCTCAGCATCCAGTAAACACCAACTTCAACAAAGACACGCTTCCTGGACTTTAATTCGCCGGAGCTTTTCTGAGCAGCCAGATATGTCGGAACAACGTTTCCTGGTGGAGTACGCCAAACGCGGCACCGCGGGGTGCAAGAAGTGCAAGGACAAAATCCAGAAGGGCGTCGTGCGCATAGGGAAAATCGTGCCAAACCCTTTCAGCGAGTCTGCTGGGGAGATGAAGGAGTGGTATCACGTGAAGTGCATATTTGAGAAGCTGGAGAGGTCGAGAGCCACAACGAAGAAGATCGAGGACCTGACGGAGCTGGAGGGCTGGGAGGAGCTGGAGGACGAGGACAAAGAGCTCATTAATAAACACGTTTCAGGTACAGCAGAGGCGCTAAATCACGGCCGGGGGGGGGGGGGGGGGAATGCAGCCCTCCCGAGGGACACATAAATACAACAGTTGTGTGCTTAAATATTTTAATATTAAATATTATTTTATCACTCAAATCAAACCAGTATTTATCTGTATGCTGCTGGATTACATCAATCAGTCCCTCCGGTTTTTTTGCGGAAATTCACGCAAAATCAACAGATGCCTGTATTTCTCACGCGTAATTGTGAGTTTATTGCAAATTTTCCACAAAGATGGTCAAAAATATCGGGTTTAAGTGGCTAAACTCCCACCTGAAGGTGGCAGTGTTTCCGACTTCTGCTGCCTCGGCCTGACTTGATGTCAGGTTATAGTCCGTGGTCGATGTGGGGAGTGACAAAAAGTCACATTTTCCGTCATACATAAGCACAAATATTGCAAAGTTTCTTGCAAATACTTAGTGCCACAAAATCTTTGATTTTTATTGCCAAAAAAAAAAAAAAAAATCACAAAACGTTGGCGGGACGGATCAATGTGAAAACATGTTCAATGTTATTAATGTCAAGAACTTATTGAATGCAGAGACAGCTATTTTTCATATTTTATCAATAGATTAAGAACATTCATGATCTTGATATGGCCCAAAATGAGTTTGACACCCCTGCTCTAAATCAATTTCTAATTGATTCTTGCTTAATCTGAGTTTAGACTATGTTTTGATTTCACTGAGAATCTGCTGCTGGTTCAAGATGTTGTCATCTTACCTGGTAAATCCGCAGGTGCATCAGTGCACAGCATCCATACTTGCCATGAACCTTTTGGTAGAAATACAATAAAGTTTGGCTTCATAATATTCCTTCATTTTGAGGTTAACGAGGTGAAATTAATGACAATCAAAACACTGATAAAGGCAAAATTGGAAATCTGCCACTTTTTTTTCCCCCAACAACGAACTCCTTGTGTTTCCATCGTTCAGAGTGATGTCAGCGCGCCCAGGGCGGCCATCTTGTTTGACAAGCGTGTTTTACAGCTTCTGTTTGTTTGGACTTTGAATTCAGGTCGACTCTATGACGAAATACAAGGGTCAGGCTGAGATTGTTGTTTTTTTGTTTTTTTTTTTAAACAAAAATAAAGTCATGATGTTACAAGAATACAGTCATAGTAAAACGAGAATAAAGTCACGTGACAATAAAGTCAAACTAATATGAGAATAAAGTCTGTACGTTACCAGAATGAAGTTGTAATATTTGGAGAATGAAGTAGTAATTTTATGAGAACTCCGACATGAAAAATAACAAAAAATTAATTATTCAAGCATTTTTCTCATTAAAACAACTTTTTTTTCTCGTAATTTTAAGACATTCTTGTAAAATTATGACAACATTCCCAGAATTAAACAAAAATTCTCATAGCCTGGCCCTGATAACTCAGATTTTATTCTTAAACCATATCGCCCAGCCCTTTTCAGAAGTAATTCTTCTGAAAGACCTGTTGTCGTTGCATCAACCTTCCAGACCACTCGGGTCTTCTGGTTCTGGTCTACTCTGCGTCCCCAGAACCAAACATGGAGAAGCAGCTTTCAGTTTTTATGCTCCACAAATCTGGAACAAACTTCCAGAAAACTGCAAAACAGCCGAAACACTGAGTTCCTTTAAATCAAGGCTGAAAACCCGCCTGTCTAGAATTTCTTTTGATTAGTAATAAGTGGAATATTGCTCAGTATTTTCAAATTATATTTGCTTGATGATTTTGCTATATTCTTGATTGGTGTTTTTTTGATGTGAAGCAATTTGAACTGCTTTGCTGCTGAAATGTGCGATGCTAATAAACTTAACTTCTTCAGTCTAAATCTAAAGCATTTTCATCTGCTGTTTACTTTCATTGTTGTCGAACCTCTTGTCTTGTAGACCTGATGGCCAAAGTCAATACAAGTCCAAAAAAAAAGGTCCAGGCGAAGTTGAGCACCTCTGGTCAGCTAATGGCTCCCCCTGCTGACCCCCCTGTCAATGCTCCGAGGAAGTTTTCTGGCTTCACAGGTAAAATACCTTTGCGCTGGATCGATGCAACGAAAACGCACTCGTTCGGTACTCCTCTTGCCTGAAATCGGATCATGTTTTGATTATGCAGTTGAGAGGTGTGACTCGAATTGTTGCTGCAAACATAATCGTCGAAACGCGAAGCTCGGGTCAGAACAGAATAAAACCGATGCGAGAGTTAAACGAACAGCAGTGAGTTTTTAAATGGCTTTCACGTGAACTGGTCAGCAGGAGCCTCAGGTGCAAAGCTGCTGGTGATTTCCTCCTGAAAACATGGCGGACGCTCAAACGGAGTACGCACAAACAAACCCAGATGCATGAAGCACTTGGATCCAAGCACATTTCCTTTGTTCTTTCTAATTAACGTGGAGTTGAGCACACATTTGTACAGGTTCAAGACTCCGCTGTTTCCTGTGTGTGTGATTCTCCTTTTGGCACAGTTTAAAAATAGGGCTGATCGATTAATTGGATTAATCGTGATGAATCGATTATCGAAATATTTATCAACTAATTTAATGACTGATTAATCGTTAACAGGAGTATACAGACTCAAAAAAGGCGAATTGCTGAACGAACAACACACTCAGAGCAGTAATTAAGCCAAAACTGTACAAAAATATAAATATTTTGCATTTAAGATAAAAAAAATTGCTATGTCTGTAAATATGATCAACCCAAACCTCCTTAAGTGCCATAGTTTTAGCTTCACCTGGTTCAAATTCTGTAAAACAAGACTATTAGGCACCTTTTCTATCCAATTATTAATCAGTTAATCTGAAAAATAACCAACAGATCAGTCCTACACTGTATTGATAAGCTGAGCACAGAGGCCTGAGCTTCTCACATGTTGATGTTAGAAGGATTTTTTAGCTAAAGATGCTTCTTTTGCTACAAATGATCGAGCGTTCACTAAAGGAATGCTGTGTTGTTGCATTTTAGGCAAGAAAATGTTTTTCTCTTTAAAAAAAGAATATAATTTTTTTGTGTATTTGCATTTTTAATGTATTTCTAATATTGTACAAAAAGGCTTAAGTGGTTAAATGAAAAATCTGCTGAATGTGCCAGTTTTTTAATCCGAATAATCAGTTAATCGTCAGAGAAATCGATAGAATAATGGATTACTGAAATAACCGATAGTTATGATTAAAAACCATGTTTACGCGCAGAGAGAGGAATTTCACCGAATGCGAGTTAGAAACGCTCCTAAATGAGGCAGAGACGTGTGAAAGCACACAAGACGGGACTCTTTTTGTGCTGGTTGAGGCTTTAATCTGTCGATGTTTGTAATCCATGTAAGCGGAGTCAAACACTTGTAAATAACTGCAGAAGTTCACCGAAGGACACTGGTTGGGTGCATTTCCAGATCATCGATTGGACAAAAGAACTTCCTGTTAACATACAAAGAAATGCTCCTGTTGCTGTGTGTGCGCAGTCGATTGCTCCGGTTGCATTCGGAAATGCGTGCTTTGGCCCGTTCAGATGCATTGGATGGGAAATTATGAAATTATGGTGAGAATGAAAAGTTTGAGGTCTGGCTACAGCCCCTAGACATGCTCAAAAACTCACCGTTTTGTTCAGTTTTAATGTCCCGAGCCTTAAGGGGATGCTGACCAAATTTGAAGCCAATACCTCAAAATCCACTGGAGGAGAGAACCTTCAAAAATGGCCCTTCGATGCAAAATGGCCGACTTCCTGTTGGTTTTAGGACTTGGCTCCTGCAGACCTTTTTTTCTGGTCTTGGTGGGATCTATCTGTGCAGCAAATTTCAAACGTCGAAGTAAAACGGGTCGACCAGACTGACCGTAGGGGGCGGTTTTGAGCTATTTGGCCGCGCCAATTTGTAATTCCACAGAAGAGATTCTGCAACTTTTACAGCCTAAAGAGCCATTTTTACTCTCAGACCAGCCAAATAAAACTCGTTTCAAGCCGCAAATGTCACACGACGTTTGAAAAAGAGACGTCTTAAACTTCTAGATAAATATCTACCATAGGAAATGAAAAGAACCACCATTTTATTTCTGTTTTTAGGATGTAAACTAAAGAAAAACATAAAATTTAGGAAAAAGAGGATGGATCTTTTTTTTTTTTTCCTGTGGGATGGAAAATGACATAAAAATAAAAGAGCACATAGATTCCAACCTCATGACAAAAAAACAGCTCTAAATAATATATGACTAGTATTTTAGTGTCATTCTTTGTGAAAATTCAATGCAAATGTTGCAGGAATGAACTGAAAAACTTAAAAATCTGTATTTGTTATATCTAAATTTAAAAACATTAGCTGCTTTTGTTTTTTTTGTTTCCCACTTTAAGGCGAAGCTTTTAAGAGCCATTGTAGAAATCCAAGGAGCCACTTACGGCTCCGGAGCCGCAGGTTGCAGACCCCTGCCATAGAAATACAAAAATTTCCTTGGGGGCTGAATTTTATGCAGTTTGGTGAGTTTTGAAGTATGTTTAGACCCCCCCCCGAAAGGCAATTCATTAAAAGACATAAAGGCCTTCGCAGTGTTTCCAGTGTTCCCGAATGAAAACTATTTCTTTAAAAGGTATTTTCTGCTCTACTTTGCACATACCTTAAAGCTGCAGGATGTAATTTTTATGAAAAATACAGCTTTTACATATTGGTTAGAATTATCATCATGTTGTGACAATATGACAGATAATCTGTGAAAAAATCCAGTTCCTCTGCCTTCTCCCAGTGCTCCCAGTACTAACTGCAGAAATCCACCAGTCAGTGAGAAACCACCAATCAGAGCCAGGAGGAAGGTCTTAGCGCTGTCAATCACCCTCATGTACGCACCGCTCACACCCTCCCCCTGCTTTCTGCTACGCTACAGCTGGTTCACCACAACATAGCCTGCTGCTAATGCTAAGGCTAGTTAGCATGGCCGCCAATGACAGTGGATAAACAGTTTTCCCGGAACGGTGAGTTGTTTCTCCACCATTAGCACATTTAGCAGCGCGAACACGAGGGTGATTGACAGCGCTAAGCCCCTCCTCCTGGCTCTGATTGGTTGTTTCAGGTCGGGAGCGGAGCATTTCTTTAGACGGCAATAGCATACTCATAAAACTTATTTTTACATACTGCAGCTTTAATATCCGCTCCTGTAGCTGCACATGCCACTAGGAGGTCAGTTTTAAGGCAGCAGTAACGTTTTTGTGAGCAATCAGACTTTATGCCGATTGCCTCCACATAAACCGGAGCAGGACTGTTGGTAAGAAAAACACGTTTGCTTTCAGCCTCGAAACTTTGGCCATAACTTTAGTGATAAAGCCTCTCTCGGGGAGTTTAACTGACAGAAACATCGACACGCTGCATGAGTGTTCAGCGCTCTGCTTCACTCTGTCTCGTCAGCTGCGAAGGCCGGCAGCTCCAGCAGCCCCGGACCTTCGCCGCCCCCTGCCCAAGCCAGCGGAGGCAGCCCCCTGTCCTCTCAGCTCTGCGACCCTCAGCACAAGGACTGCCTCTTCCGGGAGTTTCGGAAGCTCTGCGCGACGGTGGCTGAGAACAACAGCTACAACACCAAGACGCAGATTATAGAGAAGTTCCTGAAGAAGGGCACGGGAGGAGGTTGGCCTTTTTTATTTCCGCCTTGATTTTATTTATTTATTTATTTTTTAAATTTATTTTGTGAGATTTCACCCAGTTCTTGGTTTTCTTTCGCACAACAGATAAATTCCACGGAGATCTTTACCTGACGGTGAAGCTGCTGCTGCCAGGCGTGGTTAAAAGTGTTTACAACCTGAACGATAAGCAGATCGTAAAACTCTTCTGCCGCATATTCAGATCCAACCAGGATGCCATGGTGCAAGATCTGGAGCAGGTCTGTTGTTTCAGATTAGGCTTTTAGCCCACTTCTGTAAATGTGATGCTTGTATAAAACCTCGAGAGAAATCCTCATTGTTGGGACAGTCACAATAACAAATTTTGCTGGACGATAAATTGTCCCAGAAATTATTGCGATAAACGATAACGTTGTTGTTTTGAGACCATTTTCAAATAATATATTGATAATGTTCATCCTCTCAAAGACCAATAAAGTTTAATTTTGTAAAGAACACTTTATCTTTTGTGAACACTTTATCACAATTTAATTATCCATTTTATTTCCAATCTTGTTTTATTAGTTGCCGTTATGTAATTTATTTTTCTTCATTTTTGTATTTATTTAGTAATTTTTTTTTACCATCACTTTTTGCATATTCTGTTTTATTTAGTAATTTTTTTTAGCATATTTTAAAAATCCAAAAACAATAAACCAAACAGAAATAAAAACCACACACAACCCAAACCACAAATTAAATGGATTATGACGTCTCTGTGACCAAAATTTCCCTCAAAAAAAAAATATTCAGAATGAAAATGATCAAGCACATTTTAATTTATCATGCGATTAATTGAAAAACTGCTTATTGCGACCGGCCTACTCATTGTTATAGTTTACTAGAAAACATAGACGTTCATATCAGTAACAGCATGTTTTGAAACAGGGATGCACGATATATTGGCATTAACATCGGTACCGGCCGAGTTTCAGTAAACTTTGTTGTTGTTTTTTTTTTTTTTTTTAACATATCGGCATCTGTCCGATTAAAATGGGGCCGATGCTAATAACCGATGTTTATTTGTTTATTTTCATCTTGTTTCCGTTTACGTACGTGTTTCTAGAAAGGGGGGGTTTGGTCATGTGAATTTTGAGCTGACTTTTACAATTCCCCCCCTCCGCCCCCCAAAAAAAAGAAAATATGAATTAATTATGACTAATGTTTTTGTAATAAATAAAAAAAACTATTTATCCCCAGGGGGGGGGCAATTAAAGGAGGCACTTAGAGCGCACATAAAAGAATAAATACAAGAAAAAAGAAAGTGCAATATGCATTAACAAGATGCAAATGAGCATTGATGTAGATGAGTCTGCGACGTCAACGGGTAAAAATTCGCTACGTCAGAACTTGCTCGGCAAATGCGTTTCCATCTCCCCTTTATCGCATTAATTCTTTCAAAAAAAAAAAAAAAACACCTCAAGCGAGTGTTAAAACTGTTTTTAGTGAAATTGAGGACGTTATTTCGAGTTCTGCTCTTTCCAATGCGATAAGTTGAAATGCGTTTTAAAAACACGGCTCGTGATGCAGTGCAGGATAGTGGGGAGTTTAACTGAAGCAACGTCAGCGGTGTGGTAATTTTTTTTTTTTTTTTTTTTTTAGAGGGCAGGTATAGGAGTAAAATTAATATCAAATATTGGGCCATCTGTGCATCCCTGTTTTGAACTTCTCCCATTCTTGTTTGTTTTGTTTTTCCCCCGGTTCTTGAAGGGCGACGTGTCCGAGACCGTGAGGATGTTCTTCGAGGAGAGCAAATCATTTCGTCCTGCTGCCAAGAGCCTCCTTACAATCCAGGAAGTAGACGCGTCCTTGACCCGCCTCGCTCAGCTCACGAAGGAGGATGAGCAGCAGAGCGAGCTGGAGAGCATCGCCAAAAAGTAACGCACGCCACGCTCAGTTTTCCACCCGTCCGAGTGGGAGGTTGAACAGACCAGATCACCCTGTAAAAGGCGTGTTGTTGCTGTTCTGGTGATGGATGCAATGGTTTCTTTTTTGCTGCGTTCAATGTCTGCCTCAGGCATGTCTTCCACTCATATATTTATTATAAAGACATGGCTATTTGACTTGCTACCCCACACAGCAGAAAAAATGACAGACCGAGTTTATCTGTCTGACATTTAGTTTTGCAAGCTGTTGTGTCACCATGAAGAAAAGCTCTGCTTGAGGATTTAACGTGGCCTGTTTAAGCCGCTGAAATGAAATGTGATTATTTAGGTAAAGGTGTCAGAGAGATTCCTTTTACAGGGAGGTTATAGAGGTATGTGTGGGCATGTTAGACTGAGGGTATGAAGCAAAATCAACCTTTTTGAGGTTTATATCATGTTATAATTAGGGCCGAGACTTTGATGCGTTACTTTTGGTTAATTAATTACATAGATTTTAACGTGTTAAAAATTTTAACTGAATTATTTGCAATTAGATAGAAAAATTCAGAGAGGAACCTTTGAATTTGTGCGTTTCTGGTAGGCCTGTAAATCTGACGCACAAGCAGCAACCGCAAACAGTGATGGACGATGAAGCCGCCTTTCTCGGCCCACTGGGGATTAATTTCCACTTCTAGATCCGACCTGATGGGACGCTGGAAAAGGCTAAAGTTGTGCTAAAAGCAGCTGGCCTGTCAGAGAAGCTATGCTAGCATAAATTAGCATCTCAATGCTAAACATGTAGCAGCATCGCTAATGTCAGCGTTCAGAGTCCACATTTCTAAAGAAGTATTTTTTTAAAAAATTACATGAATGATCAGCAGTTCCTGAAACATTTGAAAGCTGAATGCATATAATAACACTTTGCACCAGTCTGATGATTGAATAACAATTTAAAAATAAATATTTGTTTTTGAGCTTATATGTCTATTTATTCAATAATTTAGCAGCATAAGGAGTTTTTGAATTGAGAATGTTGCTTATTTTGTCGATTTTATATGGTTTTTGACTAAAGTGCGATTAATTACTCACCCTCCAATTAATTCGATGAAAAATTTTAATCAATGGACGGCATGGAGAAGCATTACTATGACGACGTGCTGAAGGCGGAGTGTTGGAAAGAGCAGAAGCTTCTTAAAGAGACAGAGGCCAATTTCAAGGCGACAAAGGAAAAAACAGGAGGGGAGAAAATGCAAAGAAAAAATATTAGTGGTGAAAATAAATGATTAAAAAAAGTTAAAAGTAAATTAAAAAATTACAAAACAAATATGGAATATGAAAAAAAATGGAACGAAATGATAAAATAAAGGAAACTAATAAGATTAGAAATAAAATTGCAAATTAAATAGTGATAATGCGAAATTAACACTGTTGAAAATGATAAATATTTATGTTACACTGTGTAACCAAATAAGTCGGGAAAGTTTAATTTTTTTTAATGCAATATTCACTTAACGAAGATATATATATATATATATATATATATATATATATATATATATATATATATATATATATATGAAATTTTGGCAGGATCATTCCTCCGTATTCTATATGTTATTTACTGACTAAATCAAGTGAGACTTTGTTTTCCACATTTTTCAGGTAAATATTGTCCTGCTGCAGTTGAAAATGCATTTAAGAACTTTTCCATGTCTTTAACAGCGCAGCCACGAAGAGCTCAGGCTGCTGCATTTAGTTTGAGTTTTAGAAACCTTATGCGCATAAATCAGCCAGCTTCTGTTAAAATCTGCTGCTTCTCATTCTCAGGTGCACCAGCAACGACCTGAAATGCATCATCAGGCTAATTAAGCACGACTTGAAGATGAGCGCCGGCGCCAAACATGTGTAAGTGTTCGCCTCTGTGCGCCGCCAACACGCCCTGTCGACACGTGCAGATTCCGTTTGTAAACCGCCGCTTCTCGATTCAGTTTGGACGCCGTCGATCCAAATGCGTACGATGCGTTCAAGGCCTCCCGTAACCTGGGCGATGTGATCGAGCGGGTTCTGAGAAACCAGCAGGAGGCCTCCAACGGCTCCGGACCCAGGAAGCTCCTCACCGTGGAGGCCTCGCTCATGACGCCCGTCCAGCCGATGTTGGTGAGTCCTGCCGCTACAACGTCACGCTTTATGAGTATTTCTGGGTTTCCTTTTCAGATCACGACTCAGTTATTCTCAGCTAATGCACGAGTGAGTTATCCTCTCATTCAAAACAAGCTCACATCTGGCATTTAGGGCCTCTTACGCATGAGACGCACACAGTAAGTTACAGATATCTACCTCTATCGAGTGGGGAAGTCGGGTAAATAACTTCACGTTGAAGAACTGGACTGGAAAAAGTCAGGGAAGTTTGAGGTGAGGGGGAGAAACCCCTAAAATTGAGCAGTTGAAGCCTCTCGTCTGGTCAGCAGTATAACGCAGACATGTAAAGTCACATCTGAGGAGATGCTCAGTCGGTTTTTGACAAGCCGACGTCATTCCAGAGCTTTAGGCGGAGTTGGACGCAAGTGAAGAAATTGTGTTAACTGAAGAGCAGGAAGCGAGTGAGAGGTGAGGCTGAAATTCCATTAAATTCAGTTCAACTGAAAAATACGACATTTAATTTCCCTTTGAGATGAAGTAACTAATATCATCCAAGTATCTTGAATGAGTCGTCGTGGATGGTGACGCTGTGGGTAGGAAGGATCTCCAGCAGCAGTGAAGAAGCCTCTGGCTGAAGACTGATGCTGTGTGAGAGTCTCGTGACTGTCCTCAGATGCTAACGGCTTAATATTCAGGCAGCAGAGACGATACTCCACAGTAACACGTCCAGGACGACACCATCGGTTGTTGGCAAGCGCTGCTAATCCACCTCATTTGCTTTTGCCGCTGCTCTTTAATTCTCCGCCTGTACGGTTAGAAAGCCGGGCAGAGATGTTGGAGTAGGGGATTTGATCCTTATCCGTTATAATCGATGGAAGAGGTGGTCTGGATTTCCTCCCTCTCTCTCTTCCTTTTCATCTCCTCTGGGATTTGGGGTCATAGTTTGGGTGTAGTTTGAGTTTTTGAGATGCCGGTCGGCTGATTCCCCTTGTGAAAACAATACCTTGTTACCACGGTTACACATCCTAACAACTGTCCGAAGGTAAAGAAGTGAGGGCAGAAAGCCTTCCAGCTGCACAGCGTCCAGAACCAGAGGGAATAAACGTCCAAACGTGCAACGACTCCACCAAAAAGTTATGATCTAAAGTCTACGAGAGGAACGAATCAGGAGTAACAGAGCTACTCCAGCATGCTGCCACAACTGAAGACTTTAAAAGAAGTTGATTCAGCGAATCCAAAACAGTCTTTGAACTCGGTCCACCAGACGTAAGAGAAGATCCCTGATGTGTGCGGTGTTATTGGGGTCTGTTTTCACACCAGACAGTCCGGTAGACTCTGTTCAGTTGGGGACCAAAGTTGCAACATCTGTCACATTTCCAGCTGCTGCGGTTTGCTTTCACGCTGCACCGTGTCAAACGAACCCTTTGAAAAACCTGTTCCCCTCCTCGCCTGTGGGGGCGCCGCACCAAGAACCACCGAAGGAAACGACATGAAAACCTCTAAAGACGCTGAGCGCAACGTCCTTCTTCACGAAATGTAAACAAAAATGGAGCGGCGTCAGATTTTAGCGGCTAGAGGATTTCTCTTTTGTTTTTGACTCGACTCACTCGTTGTTTTTGGTTTAATTTACCCAGAATGCCCTGCGCTGTAGTCCATTTCCTGCTTTTGGAACGGTCTCCATTCACGTATGCATCCGAACCGCACCGGAGTTCACTTCAACCGAACCGAGACCTGGGTTTGTAGGCGGACCAGAGTTCGCTTTTTTGGGTTCAATTATGTATTCACATCTCCCCAAGTGAACCGGACCTTCCAGGCAAACGAACTAGAGTCGGATTAAAGCGGACTGAACCGGGCTGGTGTGAATGCACCCTGAGTCTCCACGCTGTCCTCAAACCTTTCTTTCAGAAGATCTGCCAGCGGTAGAGACATGCAGTTTCCAGCTGTTTGTCTCTTTCTTTTAATCTGGCTGCAAAGATTTAGTTTTATCAGCGACAGGCAGCAGGGCCCCTCTGGCAGAGCGTTGGCACCGACCAGAACCAGGTGCACGACTAATTTCCCTGCAGATGCTGAAACCACTCAGGATGCAGAGGAATGCGATGCAACACTAAACATGCAGCAGCTTGACTTTACTAAATATCCTGAAGAATTTCCCTGCAAAAGGATCAATTCAGCATAAAATGTTAAGGTCCAGTACCGTTTGGTCAGATGTTACACAGCAGACTTTTAACTACACTGTATAAAATTCCCTGCAGCTGTAACCCAGATTAGATTTTATTCTGTTCAATCAGAAGATTTTATGTTGAAAGATCCATTTTGCCAGTTATCATGTGCAATTTTCCTCCCGTGTCCTCGATAAAAGTGCTGCGGAGTGTTTTATGATTAAGAGAGCCGTGTTTACCGTAGCATTAGCCCCGTCTCGATAGGTTTTACTGGACGATAAATTGTCCCAGAAATTATTGCAATAAACAATAATATTGAGATCATTTTCAAGTAATGTATTGATAATGATAATCATGCAAGTTTGCCCTCTCAAAAACCAGTAAACTTTAAAACACTTTAACATTATCACTATTTTTATGTCTATTTTTAAAATTTTATTATTACTATTTATTTATTTTTTTTTCTGTATTTGTCGTAATGTTTTTTGTTTTTTTTTAAAATCATCACTGTTTTCGTTTTGTATTTTTTTTCTATTTTTTCGATATTCTGTATTTAGTTTTTTTCATTATGTATTTTTTCTAAACAAATTCTGTATTTTATTTTATTTTTTAGTAAATTTTAAAGTTATTTTAAAATAAAACACAACCAAAAATGATAAATAAAACGGATTATGATGTCTCTGTAAACAAAATTCTCCTGCAAAAAATATTAATAATCAGAACTGAAACTGAACTCATCTTAATTTATCATGCGGTTATTTAATTCATTGCTTACTGCGACGGGCCGATGTGGCATACAGCGCCTTTAATGACCAAATAGGCGACTTTGAAAGAAATGGGTTGGATTTTATTTAGGGGCGTCGGAGGAAAGGGGGCTGAATACAAACGGACGTCACACTTCTTTAACTTTTATTTTTATTGATCAGATTTTTAAAAAAACTTTCATTTTCCTTTAACGTAACAAATATGGGTTATGTTGTTTTGTCGCTTAAAATCCCAAGAAATCCCATTGAAGCTTGTCGTTGCGTCATTAACCCTTTTAGGCCGAAGCCTCAAAACCTCCGCCTGGACATTTTTGCTTATTTTACATGTAAAATGTTCTTTAAATGTCCTGTGAGTAAATAATTTGGCCCATTTTTCCATAACTGGAACCTTCAATATCTAGCAGTTATTTACAATTTATAGTCTATTAAGTGTTTCATCAGGTTAAAATGAAGAAAAACCAAAAACTAAAATTGTTTTTTATAAGTTTAGCGATTAAAAAAAAAAAACCCTTACGTAAGATGGACTCAATGAAAAGATTTAGCATGAGAAATCTGGACAGTATTGAACATATTTACAACACAACTTTTAGAATTTGTTTTGAAAATAAAAGAAGCGGTCCAAAAATAAAAGCTACGCACACCAGGGGTGCGTTTTGGAGTAAACCGCTGTCATCAAATCAGCCTCTGCTTCACTCCTCCATCTTGGATGATGAGGTGAGCGGGTTCTGTCGCTCAGCATCCCCGGAGCGCCTCTCTCTCATTCCCTGTCCGCCAGCTCCTCCACCGATGGATCCTCACTGCAAGACAAAAGGAACGTAGCAGAGAAAGACATTCGGCTGGAAACGCGTGATTTACACGCAAGAATGTCCAAATACGCATGTGATGTTCAAACTTGCTGACCGAGGAGGCTGTTCTAAAAGTTACACACACGATGAGGTATAAAAGGTACAAAGAAGACCCGGTGCAGCTCCATTCTGCTGGAAAACTCTCTCATCTCATTGGAAATCCAACTTGGAAATTCAAGTGATAAAACGTTAGCTTTCTCTGCCACAAGTTGTTTCTTCAACTTCTTCGAGGACCGTCTTCCAGACGTATTTTCCACTCCGAAATGTTTTGTTTTTTTGCTGCTGTTTTCACCGGTTCTGTGCAGGAGGAGGGATGTGATGCTTCCTGCATCGGCGGGGGTGAACTTTCCGCAACAACCTGGCGTTGGCAGCGTCTCCTCTTTCGAAAACTGTTGGGGTTTTTCATATCGCGGTTCCACAAAGTTGTAAAAATGTGTCAGGGTTAAAGTTTGTTCTGGTGCAGGGACGGTTTAAGCTTCACCTGAACTTCTTCTAAGCGTTCGGTTCTCTCCCAACAGCTCCGTTAAGCGCTTTTCACCTCTGTGATTTCAGGCGGAGGCGTGTAAGTCCATCGAGCACGCCATGAAGAAGTGTCCCAACGGGATGTACTCCGAGATCAAGTACGACGGAGAGCGCGTTCAGGTCCACAAGAGCGGAAACACCTTCAGCTACTTCAGCCGCAGCCTCAAGCCGGTGCTGCCCCACAAGGTCGGTCCTGTCGTCCACACAGCCTCCGACGCACATGATCAGCCTAACGTTGCACGTCGGCGTTTGTCTGCAGGATCTGCAGCTCCAAAGGTGTTTTCGCAGCAGGAAGTTCACACGTGAGGAGCATGAGGAGTCACTAGTTCCTCCTCATGCTTGTGCGCGCTCTGTCCACTAGATGGAGCTGCTGTGTGGATTAAATGCATGAAAGTGCAGTGAAAACTTCTGCTCGAAGCTTGAATTTGGACTTTTTTGGTGTCTGAGGATCAGTTTTAGCTCCCTGGAAGCTCCTTACCAATTCAGCCTGTCATCCAAACAGCTGATTAAGCTCCTTATGGTCTGTAATTAGGCAGTTTATGCTAATGAAAGGTTAGAATGAAGTGGGGGGGGGGGACTGAAGTGTAATTACAACAGTTTCCTGTAGTTTTTAAATTATTCTGATTAACGGTAACACCGTAGAAGTGACTGCAGTATTCCCAGTTAGAAAAAAAGACGATTGGAGTCAAAGCTGACAGTCAAATCCAGTACAGCCTGGTATGAGATTCTCACCGTTCCAGTGTCGTTTGGTTCAGAGATGGAGCCGAGGAGGAAAAGACAGGAGGCAGAACCGGAGGCTGCAGAGCTCAGAGTCGGCAGGAGGAGGCAGACCAATAAGGAGACTTATGGATGTGGTGAACGAGGACATGAAGTTAGTTGGTGTGAAGGTGGAGGAGGCAGAGGACACGACTAAATGGAGAGAGAATCAGATGGCATCCAAACCAAAATGTCCATCTCAGTCTAATTGCTTTTGTTTTAAAAAGCAACATTTATTCCTATCGCTGCTAACATTTTCATGATAAACAAGCCATGTCGTCGATTTTACATAGTCCTGCCTCTTTAAAGAGCTGTTGAGTTGCCGTTTTAAGACCTCTATATGCCTTAAAATCTGGCAACCAGTCACGAGCAAACCTGTTTGAATCAAACAAGCCTGTGGAAATGCTTCCTCCTCCACGTTGAGGAGTTTTATGGTACCCTGAATAAAAGACGTGTCTCTGTGCGTTTCAGGTGGCCCACTTCAAAGAGTACATCCCTCAGGCTTTCCCCGGCGGCCACAGCATGATTCTGGACGCCGAAGTCCTCCTGATTGACACAAAGACCAGCAAACCGCTGCCGTTCGGGACTCTGGGCGTCCACAAGGTGATAACCTCTCCCTGCTCCTTTTTTTTTTTTTTTTCTGCATCAACTCAGTGATTGCAGTAAGACTTCAAACTTCTCTCTGCTCCCAGAAAGCTGCGTTTCAAGATGCCAACGTGTGTCTTTTTGTGTTCGACTGCATCTACTTCAACGGTGTGAGTCTCATGGAAAGGTAAGGTTTTCTCTTTCCATGAAATAATTTAGCATTTTCCTGAATTAAAACAAAAATCTTATCTTTATAAACCGACATCTTGTGTGTCATCCTTTCACCTGCCGTCGACTGTAGTGCATCCTGCTGCCCTGAAGTAAAATTTAGCCGTTCTAGTGTTATTTACACCATTTAGCTAAAGTCAGGGTCAGCAGAGAGGTTCCAAACGTATCGGTCAGGAGACGCGTCTCAAAAAAGTATCACGTCGGATCAATAAAAAAGAATGGTTTAAGCAGGAGTCTAAGGCTTCTATAAAGCGTATTAATCTCTATGCACTCAGTACTTGGTTGGGGCTTCTTTTCCATGAATTACTGCATCAATGCGGCGTGGCATGGAGGCAAGCACTCTGTGGTTCTGCTGAAGTGTTCAGGAAGCTCAGGTCGTATTGTATTTAAAAATATATATTTTTTTATTAGTCTGATGTAATATTCTAATTTTAAATGTCATGTTTTCATTAAGCATAAATGGAAAAATCATAATTGGAAGAAATAAAGGCATGAAATCATCCATCTGTGTGTAATTAATCTCTATGATGTTTCATTTCCTGAAATAAATGGACTTTTCAATAATATTCAGAATTTTTTGAGATGTACAATGGATCATTAAGGCAGTCCGTTTGCGATTCGGGTTTTTTTTTTTTTTTTTTTTTTTTTTTGCAATGAAAATCACTGATTTTTTTTTTGGTGCCTCTTTAGAGATATTTGTAAGCAGTTTTGCTGTGTTTTTGTACTATTTGTCCTCCAGGCCACTCTGTGAACGCAGGAAGTTCCTGGATGACAACATGGTGGAAGTCCCAAACAGGATCCTCTTCTCAGAGATGAAACACGTCACGGTGAGTGCTGAGGCAGGCTTTCTGCTCCGTCTGAACCTGCGGATTTACGTCCTGTCTGTGTGCGCCATAGAGGGCCGGAGACCTGGCGGAGATGATAACGCGCGTCATCAGAGAGGGACTGGAAGGCCTGGTGCTGAAAGACGTAAAGGTCAGTGGGGAGAAACGTCATCCAGTTGATCCCTGCGGGCTGTTTTCCTGGTTTAGGTCTGCTAGGATCCCCGAAATGATGTCTGCGCACGAGAATAATGAGAGATGGGGGTTTTTTCTTGCTTCCTCCAGAAGTTTGCATACGTTCCTCAGTATTTTTGGTATTTTAAATGGTCTTAAATCAGACGTTTTGATGAATATTGGCCCATTCCTCCTGACAGAAGTGATGCAACTCGGACAGGTTTGTAGACAGCCTGGCTCACACACACGTTTTCAGCTCTGTTTACAAATATTCTTGGAGACTGAGATCCAGGCTTTATCACTTTGTTGTCCTGAAGCCGGTCTGTAGCTAGTTTAGCGCCATGATTTTGGTTCACTGTCTTTAATGTTCTGTTTTAAGATGCAGCCGAAGTGGCGAAATAATCCAGCCGGGCTTCTTCTGTGTCTCAGGGAACCTATGAGCCGGGGAAACGACACTGGCTGAAGGTGAAGAAGGATTATTTGAACGAGGGAGCGATGGCCGACTCGGCGGACCTGGTGGTTCTCGGTGCCTTCTACGGAAAAGGCTCGAACGGTCTGTAGAGAGTCGTGACCAGATGTTCCTGGATTGTTGATTAGTTGTTTCATCGTTCTTTGTTGTCTCTGCATTAAATTTCAATTCAAATTGAAACAAAAAACAAAAAACCGTTATGTATCCCAAAGGAAAATTGAACGTCGTAACTCAAATCATCCAAGTATCTTCAGAGTCGTTGTGGATGATGATGTGGTAGCAGTCAGTGTTGCAACAGGTCTGAAGAGGCCTCTGACTGAAGACTGAAGTCATGACATGCTAACAGCTTAATGTCCATTCAGTCCCTCCAGGAAGTTGTGATTTTGTGATCGCAAATGTTAACGCAAATTCGCTCATCATTCGCAGTTTTTGCATGAACTTGCAGTTTTCACCAGTCATCACAACTTTTTCACAAATCTCACCAACGTTTCCACTTTTAACGTGTTTTCCGGGGCACCCGGGGAATTTTAATTGATTGATTTACAATGTCCGGGTTTTAAATTGACTGGCTTTCTTTCATTTGACGTCTTCCCCGAAATGCTGCCTAGTGGGGGGACTCGGAGCGAACGGTAGCGAAGTTGTGGTGACCACGTTATGGCAAAAATAAAGCTTCATAAAACTCGCAACTTTTTGAAAAAGGTGCCACAAAATCAGCAATTTGCACCATCCTGGAGGGACTGGATATTCCACAGTAACATGTCCTGGATGTCACCATCTGTTGCTGGGAAACACTGCTAATCCACCTCCTTTGCTTTTGCCGCTCCACTTTAAATCTCCGTCTATACGGTTAGAAAGTCAGGCAGAGACGTTGGAGTTGGGGATATGATCCTTGCCTGTTAAAATGAGCATCTATGAAGCCTCCTTTCCAACTCCGCTGGGGTCATAGGTCAGGTGCTATTTGAGCTGGGTTTTTTATTTTTATAGGTGTGACAACAAACGGTTTCAGGTAATGTTTAAAAAACCAGAACTGGGGGCAGATTTATTTTCAAAGTTATACCTACATTGCGAGTAAAACCAGCAGAACCGCTACTTACCAAACTGCTCCTCAGCCGTATGGTTTTTGTGGCCATCGGCAACCTTCTGGCATCATTCTGGGTGAATATTGCACCGGGCTTCTTGGCGGAATCAGAGGAGTTCATCGAAACTGACCGGTTTCCTAGTACAGACCTGTCTTTGAAGCGCGGCTCATAAATTTCCAACCGGGTCGAGCTCTGGAGCGGTTTCGACGTAGGTAGGTTTGGGATCATCATCATCATCATCATCCTGTTAAAACTCCCAGATGTGCCCAAGTTTCAGCCACTTATCCAATTTGTAGGAGTTTTTTTTCATTATTCTAGTGAAACTGTCCCCACAGTATGATGTTGCCACCACCATGAAGTTATAGTGCAACGTTCTCAGCGTAGGAGCCCCTTGCCTGGTCCATGTCGACAATTAAACTGGGTTCACTGCAGACGGAGACACTGGTGTTCCAGCTTTTTCCAGTTCAAGACCGACAGTAACTATGTTTCCATCCAGTTATCATGTGAATTTTAAGCAAACTTTTAAAATGTCGCAAAAAAAGAAAACATGAATCGGGCGTGTTTCCATTGACTGGTTTGGAGCGAATCAACCAGGCTACAAAAAGCGTAATTTTGTCAGATGTCGATGCTACAGATGGCTGTAATAAACAGGAAGTCGAGGCTAGCGTTGCAACTCAACTAGCATTGGCCGCCACGGCCGGATTTACAAGTATGAGGGCCCCTGGGCTAGAGCCAGTTTTGGTGCCCTATCCACTACAGAAAGATGCTCCTACTAATGCAAATTACAATAAATTAATGCATGGTAAAGTGTAGAGAGAGTCCTTCCCCCCAAGCTGGAGATTTGGAGTTTGAAATTTTTTAGAGTTTCGTGCCTCTGGTAAGGCTTTTTCTTTTTTTTTTTTTTTTTTTTTTTTTTTTTTGTTGAGGAAGTTATGTTGAATTATGCCGTTTCCAGACCTTTTCTAATGCAGTGTTTCAAATATGCCTTTCAAAAAATGATGGAAACACGGCGAGCGACGCAAAACACAGATCAAAACTGCTTTTTAAAGTGGAAGAAAAAAAAAGACGAAATATTTCTGACGTCAACAAGTTCAGCGCAGAGTCTCCGCCAAGACGCAAACGAACCAGTTCTGAGGAAGAGGGTGATCAAACATGCAGCTGAAGTTCTTATGTCAGACGCTTTCTGACGACTACACGACAGTTATCGAAACGTTCTGGGGGTGTATGTACACATTTGAACGTCGGTGCGTGACAGAAAATCCACAATAAATTCAGAATCGTTCATCCGGTTCTTTTTGTACTGAAGTCGCTCCTTGAATAATCATTCTAATGTGGGATCTGCACCCACGATGAGTGGATGCAACCTTCTGACCATCTCCATATCTGTCTCTGATGTGAACTGGATTTTATCCCCCATCAGAACCTTTTGGGTTTTTTCTTGAGTGCACAAAGTGAGACTGCACGTTCTGCAGGCAGCAGTGAAACACAGTGCTGCGCCGGGAATACAAATGAGCATCTGAGTACTTCATGTGAAAAATATGCAGATGTAACATAATAATGCATAAGGAGAGGAAGCCACTGGGCAGACGATATGGTGGGGGGGGAGGGGGTAATAAGTAATAAGTAGTAACACTATAACAGAGGCTCAGCTCTCGAAGCGGGGCTAATGAAACGTCTCGTGAGGTTTTAAGAGAGCGTAGAAGAGCAGAAAAAGGCAGGTGGGAATCAGGAGGGAGAGGGAGAATAAATATTCCTCTTCACGTCCACCAGGGGGCATCATGTCCAGCTTTCTGATGGGCTGCTACGACCCGGACTCCAAGAAATGGTGCACGGTCACCAAGTGCTCCGGAGGCTACGATGACGCCATGCTGGCCCGGCTCCAGAAGGAGCTGGACGTGATCAAAATCAGCAAGGTCAGGGGAGGACCCACTTAGAGGCTTGGCTGGAATACAGAGCTGATGTCATACTGTCAAATATTAATCTGTCAACCCCCCACCACCACCCCCGCTCTCTCTGTGTGTGCAGGAACCCAGCAAAATCCCTGGCTGGTTGAAAATCGTCAAGAACTATTATCCTGATTTCATTATCCGTGACCCTGAGGTGAGATTTCAGCCTGTTAAAAGTTTAGCTCTGCTGTCCTGCAGCCTTCAGATGCAGCCCTGCTCCTGCACACCCGGGTTAAATAAACACTGCAAAAACACTAAAGCTAAGTATTTCTGGTCCAGTTTCCAGTGCAAATATCTTAAATACGCTTGTAAGTTAGTTTTGTCTTATTTCAAGTAACTTTTCAGCAGATATAGGAGCTGGTTTTAAATCAATAATTCCTTATTATTGATGGAAAAAGTTCTAGTTTCAAGTGAAATAATCTGCCAGGACAAGACGTTTTAACGTATAATATGGGAAAAATATCTTGTTCCACTGGCAGATTATTTCACTTATTTCAGTGTTTATGCTCCACTAATCTGGAACAAACTCCCTGAAAACTGCAAAACAGCCGAAACACCGAGTTCCTTTAAATCACGGCTGAAAACCCACTTGTTCAGAGCTGCCTTTGATTAGTCGTATGTGGAACATTGATCAATATTTTCGAATTATATTTGCTTGATGATCTTTGGTTTTGATGCATCGATATTTGCTACATGATTTTGATAAGTTTGCTGTATACTTGATTGCTGAAATGTGCTATAAAAATAAGCTTATAACTAGAACTTTCTCATCAATATTAAGGAATTACTGACTTAAAATCAGCTCAAATACCTGCTGAAAAGTTACTTGTAAGTTAGTTTTGTCTTATTTCGAGTGTTTTCAAGATATTTGCACCAGAAGCTGGAGCAGAAATACTTGGTGAGATTCTGTGTTTTTGCAGTGAGCAGCTCAGTTCTGGTCTCTGCAGAGCGTGACGACACGCTGAGACGGTAAATCAATAAATTAGAGTATGGGTTCTGATGAAAACGGTAAATCAGCCATTTGGTTCTGGTGTGTTGCATCTGAAAGGTCCAGATACTGGGCCTTAATAAAAGGATTTACATTGTGTCACATAGCCGCTGCACGCTTGAGTGTGTTTTTATTAGGATTTTATTCGTCGGACGAACAAAGCAGTGCTTAATTGTGAATTGGACGGAAGATGATGATGCGTGGTTTTTGAATGGAGTTTATGCATCAGTAATTTGATATAAGTTGCGATTATTTTCCTCTTTCCCCTCTCATCTTCGCTTCCATCATATCATTAGCGTTCACTGTGAGCTTTTGCCGCCCTCAGACTCTCTCCAACTGGCTCAGTGTTACATTAAAGCAAGTTCATAACACTTGGAACATGTTAGCCAACAATTATTGCTCTCCAAACAGTCCTTTGCAGCATGGATATTGCACACACTGATGCTGCGAACTCCTTTTCACTGCAGCTGCTGCTACAAATCTGCAAGACTTGGAGCTATTTCACGAAGGAGGATGAGGAAAGTTCTCAGTCTCTAGATCAGGGGTGTCCAAAGTGTGGCCAGGGGGCCATTTGTGGCCCTTGACATGATTTTGTTCGGGCTCTGACCACAAGTCAAGAATGGTCAAATATTTTGCCAACAAAACCGAAAACAATTGACGACCCAGACAACTTTTAAATCGTCTGTTTTTCTTTTAACAAGGCAACAGTCTGAAACCCTTTTTTTTAATGTTTTGGATCTTTTGATGATTTACGGATTTCATGAAAATTTTGTTTATTGTCAAGCAGGCAAAATAGAAATCACAGCAAACTAACTTTTTTTTGCATTTTTAATTGAACTAATTTTGTGGCCATTCTGACAGTGTATGCCAAACGGACAGAACACTGGCTCTCTATTCCCATCCTGACACATCACAATAATAAAACTACTTTATCACATAAAATCCGAATGAAATACATTACAGAAGGACGACGGGCCGCGTCTCAGAGCCAGCTCCAGCAATAAAAACCAGCAGAGCTCCTTTCCCTGATGTGTGCGCGGTCACACGTTTAACGCTCCACCTGCCGCTTCTGTTTCCCTCTCCCCGCAGCAAGCGCCGGTCTGGGAGATCACCGGCGCCGAGTTTTCCAAATCAGAAATGCACACCGCCGACGGCATCTCCATCCGCTTTCCCCGCATGACGCGAATCCGCGACGACAAGGACTGGAAGACGGCCACCAACCTGCACGAGCTCAGGGTAGGAGGTCGCTGTTGACTCACCCCTGTTGAGTCTCAATAAGACGGCGATCGTAGGATCATCCGAAGAAGATGCAGATCCTGACTCCTAACCTCTGACCTTTTACATCCTCCCGCTCAGGAGATTTTCCGCATATCGAAGGACAACCGCGACTTTAAAGTGACAGCCGGCCCGTCCACGTCCAACGACGACAAAGGCTCATCGGGAGGGGACAGCGGGGGGAGCTCCCCGTCACCCTCGTCCAACAGAAGCACTCCGGCCAAGAAGACAGGTGAGTCCGACTGCCCAGATTTATCGCCACCTCTGGTAGAAATCTCTGAAAAGTCTTCAGATTTTGCAGTGATTTAGTGGAGGAAAGAAAATCACATTAAAATCTGCCACAATTATTGCTCCCCCTGGTGGTAACACTGTGTATGACCCCCTTTTGCCAAAAGACAGAAGGTTGGAAACCTTTATAATCCAATGAGGCGTTTTGGCCCTCAGAGCGGTGAAAGCAGCGTGGCCCTTCAAAAATAAGCTATGCATCACTATTAATTAGTCCAATAATATAAATAAATGAAGAACAACACGTTGATTATAATTATTTGGTATCAGTATAAAAGAATATTTCAAGTTCTGGTTCTGCTGGAGGTTTCTTCCTGTTAAAGGGGAGTTGTTCCCTCTCCGCTGATTGCTGGAAAGCTAACGACACCACGCGAGCGGCGTGAATGCTGCAGGGCGACAACTCGCAGCAGGCAAACGCGACCTACATCCGACTTTTTCGCCCAAAGCAAATCGGATTTGCGTCCAGTTTCCCTCATAGCGTCTGCAGTCTGAACGGCTACGTCGCATTTCATCTGACTTTTGCGTCGTTGACGTGAGACACGCGTCACAATTCGGCACCAGAAGAAGCCAGACGCAGTAAATCCGGACGTTAAAACCGATCCGTAGACGGCGGCGTCCGTTATTACTACCTCAGAGCGCTGCTGCGTGACATCTACGTTCTTTTGCGGGCCGCTTCGGGGTCGTAAACCATTGGGAAAATCAGATTTCAGCAACTGCTGTGTGAGCATGGAGAACTTTTTAACCAACTTCAATAACAAACTGAAGCTGACTGGATTGTTTGATGGCTAGGATTCTATTGGAATGAACGTAATGAACTTGGAATCGCTCTGTATGACTGGATGGCGTTGACGCTATATCGATAAGCTGAATACACTTTTTAAATAATTATCAATTTGGAGGGTCTAAAAAGCCACTTCAGGCTCCGTTTTCTAATCCAGAGTCCGCTTTTCAGCCTTCAGACGGTTCGTTTTGGATCATCATCCTGGTTAAAGACCCAGAAACGGCCCATTTCCAGCGTTTCTGAGAAGCCTCCCGGGACCACAGCATCATAGGTCCTCCGCCGTACAACGCATTTATACTTTAAGTCCTGATAGAGCAGAGAAAACTCTGTTTGTGATGGTAGGACAGAAAATCCTGACGTGGCATCTCGAGGTTATCCAACAGCTGTTTGCCACCTTTTTTTTTTTTTTTTTAACCTTCTGGGTGTTTTAAACTTTGCAATTTCTGCGATGAAAGCAGATTTGAGCGAGTTTAGGTTTTGTTATAACGATCAACACACATCTGCCTTACCTGGCCGGCATGTTTTCTCGTCTTTCCCATTTTGAAAAGCGGCTGAGAGGAACGGGTCCCTCGTGTTTAGGACGTCACTGATTAAAATGTGCTAATAACTGTGGCAGTAAAGGCTTTTCAGGGGGTGCCGTCAATGGGGGTACGCAGCGGACTGAGAATCTCAAACAAGCAAAAAAAAAAAAAAGTTTGGAAAACTGAATTTCCAGCTTGTTCTGAAATTGTGATGGGAACAAACTTTGGTCGTCCTCAGGCTCAGCAGCGTTTAGATTATTTATACGGAGGCAACTTGGAAGTTTTCCAGCCGATGTTGGTCCTCAACCTCTCTGTAGACCAAACGCAATTTCAAAACATTCCAGTGATTTATTAAAGAGGTCCTGGTTTGCTTTAGGGGAAGAAAACTTCTGCAAAACTCAAACCAGAGTTTGTTTCAAACAGAAAAACAGAAGCAGTAATGCAGACCAGGCATTGGATGCACATGGCTGAATATGCAAACGCTGTCCGGTGAACACCAGAGGGCACGAGTGGTGGGTTACAGACTGCTGCTGGAGCATCATGGTGGCTTTATTCAGGATAAGGAGGGTGTTTGATGCGACATGTGATCTCAGAGTTGCACAATATGATCACCTGACTGCATGCACCTCCAAAATAAAAAACCCTGAAATCTGTCTGCCAGTAACCCGCCACTCATGATGCCACTGCTGTTCCACTCGAGTGGGGTTCACAGGCGTTTCCAATATTTGGAGATTGAATTGTTTCAGCCATTTTTTTTTACCAATAATAATTTCACAGGTACAGTTCATGTTCTAAAATTACAGGAGTTTCAGTAGAGATGCGAAAGTTTGAATCTTTGGTTTTAGGTAAGCTCATTATGAAAGAAACAGAGGTGATGTCACACTGTGTGAGAGAGCGCGAGGAGTCGCTACAAAGCTGTTTTCCTTCTAGTTTAAAACGCAGACCAGACAATTTTAAGCAGTCTTTAATGTTGACAATTAAAGATCAGCATGGACAGCAACCAGAAGGCTTCACTAGCTGCGTTTCCATCGTTTTTTTAATGTCCATTTTGAAATATTGCATTAGAAATGGTTGATGGGAACAGTACAATTCTAAAATAACTTCCTCCATTGTGCAAAGAAAATTTTTTTACTCTCTCTTGAGGTGGTTTTTAGCTTTTCTGAAAAAAAGTTAACACGCTAAGAGGGGAGATGGAAACGTAGCGAACGCTCCCATCCACTGGTGGGTCTGTGCCTTACCAGAGGCACAAAACAAGGAACATTTTCGAAGTCCACGCTAGTTTGCACCCTCTACTTCCTGTTGATTACAGCCACGCGTAACGTCAACCACTGATGAAATCTTGCTTTGCGTGGATGGAAAAACCTAATTCGCAATTTAAAAAAAAAAATTTTTGGTGACATTTAAAACATTTGCTCAAAATTTGCATAATCAGATGGAAACACAGCTATTGATTGACCGCCCAAATTAGTCACAGAAAATAGTTTCTCCTTACGTCTCATTTCAAACCCCTCCCTGACATTGAGTCATTTCCTGTCGATTTTGAAGAGGACTGTTGCCATGACAACCCAATACCTCTTAGCTATGGTGCGTCTCGAACTAACAAAACTAACCCGAGTGTGACTGGACCGCACACGTTCTGACCGACATGAACTCACTCCACAGGTAACAGCACCACTCCCAAACCCAAGGCGGTAAAATCCAAGTCCCGAACTCCCAACTCGGAGGCTCCCAGCGTCAAGAAGGTACCCGTTGGCGCCACGGCACACGCATTTCACGACATTTACACGCTTTTTTTCAGCAGGAGAAGATGCGACAAAGTGTTGGTTTACTGCAGGTGAAGGAGAGCGAGGAGAGCAACGGACGAAGCAAAGCGACTTCGCAGCTGCTGCAGCCGAGGAACGACAAGGTTGGTCCGGGATATCAACCAGAATTTAAAGCTGTCCGAAGAAAAAGGAAGTAGTCTTAGAGCGATGGAGGTTTATTTTGAAAAGTGATTGAGTCAAAAAATAAAACTTATTGTTTTATTAAAGATTTCTGTTTTGTTTTTTTTAAATAGAAAAATTCAGACATAAGAGTTATCTGGACTCATCCTTTTTCCTAAAATAAGAATTTAAATTCACAGCTTATAGGGGAATAAACAGCTGCTGGTCTTTCAGGAACATTGTCTATAATCTAGTCATAGTTTTCAGTAAGGAAACGTTAACTCACTTGACTGGAACAAACAGATTTTAAATGAAACTTGAACATTTTTATGATGATTTAACTGTAAATTTTAATATTATTGAACAACATTTTAGGTACTTAAGTAGGAAACAGGAGGTTGGGATAAAAATGTGCCATAAAATCTGGATGAAAGCTTCTTTTAAAGCTGCAGTTTGGAACTTTTTTGCAAATTATCATCATGTCGTGACAGTATAAGAAGGACAATCTGTGAAAAAAATCCAGCTCCTCTGCCTTCTCCCAGTGCTCCTAGTACTAACTTCAGAAATCCACCACTCAGTCAGAAACAACCAATCAGAGCCAGGAGGAGGGTCTTAGCGCCGCTCACCCCCCCCCCACGCTACAGCTGGTTCACCACAACATAGCCTGCTGCTAATGCTAATGCTAGTTAGCATGGCCACGGCGGATAAACAGTTTTCCTGGATCGGTGAGGTGTTTCTCCACCATCAGCTCATTTAGCAGCGCGTACACGATGGTGATTGACGGCGCTAAGCCCCTCCCCCTGGCTCTGATTGGTTGTTTCAGGTCGGGAGCGGAGCATTTCCTTCGATGGCAGTCATAGCTCAGGGAGGAGGAGCTCCATCTTTTCACAGATTATCGGTCTCAGACCAAACTGTCACGACATGGAGACGGTTTTAACAAATATGCAAAAAAAATATTTTTGTAAAAGTTACAAACTGCAGCTTTAAGGTAGAAATATTTTAATACAACTATTAAATACTATTTATTTAATAGTTGTGGGCATTAAACTAAAACTCTGAAGCGACGTGCCTGATGGACAACCATCAGGTTGTTCCTCCGTGGAGCTGGACTGAAAACTCGTGAATTTACGATCTTTTCTTCCAGGAGCTTCTTGAATTGAACAGGAAAAGTTCTTCTCGTTGCAATGAACTAAAACCTTTTACCTGCAGTTCATCAGACTTAAATCAGTCTCCGCGGTAACGCTCTGCGCTCCTTCCAGACGCTGCTGGACATCTTCAGCGGGGTCAAGCTCTTCCTCCCCGTCTCCGTTCAGGACTTCGACAGACTGAGGAGGTACTTCTTGGCGTACGACGGAGACCTCGTGGCGGATTACGACGCCGCCTCGGCGACGCACACGGTGGGCGACCCGGAGGGGGCCAGCCAGGCCCAGAGAGTGTCTCCCAGCTGGATCTGGGAATGCATTCGCAAGAGGCGCGTCGTGCCTCCCTGCTGAGAGGAAGAGGAGCGGATTCAGACATCAAACCTGCTGTGCTGCGGTGGAGGGCTGGGTCACTGGGCAGCTCTTCAGTCCAAGGTTCTCTCAGGTTGCTTTTTTTATTTTTTTATTTTTTATTTAAACAGGAGACGCTAAGATTAAAGCTTTTTGTTGGCAGAACGATGGTTTTGAATGAAATGGAGTCAAAACTAAACAGCAGTTGAATTTAAGACGTTTGTCTTGTACTTCTTTCACTACAGGAGCAAAAAGATCATGAATTACAAATAAATTTTGGTGCAAAAATATCTAAAACATGATTTTTGTGGGGTTTCTATATATATAATTTTTTTTATTTTTTATTTTTTGCAACTTTCTTTGAAATGGAAAGTTTACATACATTTGATAAGCATCGGGGATAAACTGCCTTTTAAACTTGGGTCTAACCGACATATCTGAGATAATTAGAGGCACACCTGTGGCTGCGTTTGAAGGCCACACCTGGAACAAACTGCCTTCTTGTTTGACATGATGGGAAAGTCAAATAGAAATAATTTCAGTGATTCCGACTGACCTAAAACGAGAGAAGTTTGGTCTGATTTAACTTTAGACAGTGGAGGGGGGGGGAGTCTTTTCATTCAGTGTATGTAAACTTCTGGTTTCAACTGTGTGTCTTCAATGTTCTTGAGTAAAAGAGAAAACCTGCGTGTCCGTTTCAGTTTATATTTTAGGAATTATTTACAGTTAATATTTTAATAATCTGTTTTTACAGCATGGTTTAACTGATACAGACAGTTTCCAGGTTCCATATTTAAAGCCTGCCTCCCATAACTTCACGCTGAATTTTAGTTTTTTTTATCTTTTAAAACAAACGATACCGACTGGGATCTCTGGGAGGATAAGGCTGGAATGTTTACCTGGAAAATGTGAAGTTAAGCACTTACACGACAAAAACAAGATATTTTCCTCATAAGTTATGATGTCTTGTTCCACTGGCAGCTTTCCTTTATAACGAACTTTTTCATCAAAATTAAGGAACTATCGACTTAAAACAAGCTGCTATTTCTGCTGAAAAGTTATTTGTAAGTAAGTGACGACGACTCAAAACAAAAAACCAGAGCTGCAGTGGAACGGTTTGGACCAGGGGTCTGCAACCTGCGGCGCCGGAGCCGCAAGTGCCTCCTTGGATTTCCACAGCGGCTCTTAATAACTTCGGCTAAAAATGGAAAAGAACCAGCTAATGGTTTAGATTTAACATTTTTTTTAGTTTATTCCTGTAATATTTGCATTGAATATCCACAAAGAATGACACTAAAATACTAGTCATGCCATTTAGAGATGCTTTTATATTTTTGACGTCACAGGGAAAAAAGACACAGCCTCTTTTTGCTAAATTTTATGTTTATCTTAGTTGTAATTACTAAAAATAGAAATAAAATGGTGGATCTTTAACAAATTTCCTACAGTAGATATTTATCTAAAATTATAAGCTGTCTTTTCAAACGTCGAGTGACATTTGAGGCTCTAGCAGAGTTATTTTTGGCTGGACTGAGAGTAAAAATGGCTCTTTGGGTTGTAAAGGTTGCAGATCCCTGATTTACATTAAAATGATCAAGAAACAACTGAAGTTTTAAATATAACAAATGCAGGTTTAAGCTTTTTCATTTCCGTCTATTCTTCTTATGAGGCTGGAAACTATATGCCATCATCTTTTTGAAAACATGTTGTTCTTTATGTTAAACCCTAAAAATAGGAATAAAATATTTTAAAATAACAGATTTGCTGTCATAGATATCAAAAATGGCTCTTTGGATTGTAAAGGATCCACACTCCTGATTTAGAGCAAAGCATGTTCCTGTGTTAGAACGGCCTAGTCGAAGTCTGAACCTAAATCCTGGAAATCCAGTAACGGATGCGCTCCAACCAATCGGACAGCACTTGAGCTATTTTGCAAAGGTGCAGGCCACACTTCTCAGTTTTAATTTTGGAAAACAGAAATAAGAGCATTTCTAATTCTTCTTCCACTTCTCGTTTATGAACGTCGTCGTCGCTGCATCGCATAAAACCCCAACAAAAACACACTGAAATCTTTTATTTTAATGCAGTAAAATAGTTTAGGCGGTATGAATAGTTTTGTTGTTACTGAAGCGCACAGCTTACAGCTTTATGATCTACGTTCATCCTTAAGTCTGAATCACGAGGAGCCGAACTCCTCATCCACACTCTTCCTCTCAGGTAAGTGTGCTAATATTCTGCAGATGAGCCACAGAACCTGAAATCAGCTCCAATCCAGAGATGTCAACGAACCTTCTGGGTCTGACGTTTCTGCAGAGTTACTCCCATCAGGGATCGGTCTCATCCAGTTTCCTCTTCCCTGAGGGCCCTCCTCCTCCTTCTCCGGCACGACTCCACCACTGCAGGTCAAAATCCTCCTTGATGTGACACGCCTGAGATGGAGAGCAGCGTTAGCGTTAAACCAATTCACTGGATGCTCGTTTGTGTCATCTGACGGGCCTTTTATTTTTTCAGTCTCCAAAGTTATTATCACCAAGGAAGCGAATCTGACTCGGGGAACGGTACGTTTCTTTTCTTTGTTAGTTTAAGTAGTAGCCACAAACTGTCTGCTCCGGTAAGTCCTGCATTATTCTAGTCAGTAACAATATAATAGATCTCTGATGAACAGCGGTCGGAGATAACAGGAGACAACTTAAGGAGACCACTGGAGGACTATGGCTGCTAAAATCCCCAATTACTAAAGAATAGCAGGTGCTTCGCAATAAATTACTGTCACTGTCACCCTACAAGAGGGGAGGAAGCCCCAAAATGTCCACAGAGTCCTTTATTTAAACATATTAATGGAAGGTTGAGTGGAAGGAAAAAATGCAGTACAAAATCAGCAGGAGGCATTTATGAGTAAATGTAGAGCTCAATATAAATAGCTTAAAAATAAAAGGGAGAATAAAGGACTCCCATGTTGACCACCTTCAGAACATCACAATCGCTCCTGTTTTCTGTCTCTTTCTCTTTTTTGTGTGAATGAATCAGTAGAAATGCTGGATTACAGTTTCTGCCTCCTCCCTTTTATTGTCCTTCTATGGAGAAAAAAAAAAAAAAATAAAAAAAAAAAAAATCACACTACGAGGAAACCGTCTCAACATCGACATATCAGTGCAGCTCAGGAGAAGTTCTTAATTGTATCTCTGCATCAATCTCAGATCTAAAATTTAAATAATTACTTTAAAGGCATATCAAGTCAGAGTCCCCGATTAAAAAATAAACCTAATTTAACTTAAATGTTGTAAAACAAATATGAAATTCATGATGTGAAAAATGTATGGAGAAGAAAAAAAAAATATGATTGGAAAATAAATATCTTATTAAATTAATAAATATATTAAAGCCTTATATTGACATAGGTAAATGAAGATAATTTAAATTGTTAAACTAATTATTTTTAACCTTTTTTGAAAGAAGTATTTGAGACATTTAAGCATTTCTACATTTGTCAATTCTAGTCCTCCATACAGTCAAGGTAAAAAAAGTACACCCTCTTTCAATTCCCGATTTTTGTAATAAACTTATCTTGTGTGTCTATATAACTCACTGTGTGTATTTATTAAACAGGGCAAAACAGGAAATGTGTAGAAAACTAAGGACACACTTCCTGCCTTCAGTCAGATTTAAGAGGTAAAGCAGCAGCTGAGTTTGAATATTGCCTAATTTTTGCTCCTCGTCGGTGACATCACGGTGTGGCAAAATCTATGCCAAAAAAAAAGAGATTCTGACTTTACTACTATGAATTTTACATATTTTATTTTCTGTTGTTTCATGTAAAACATGTTCAACAACTTTTAACGTTCTCTGGATTTACAAAAAAAAACAAACAAAAACAAAAAAACAAAACCACTTAGGAACTGTATTTTTCAAAAAAAGTAGAGTTAACCACTCATTTAAAACGCAAGTTGTTCTCTCAAGAACCAGAATCTTAAAGCTGCAGTTTGTAACTTTTACAAAAACTTTTTTTTCCCATATTTGTTAAAACAGTCACCATGTCATGACAGTTTGGTCTGAGACAGATAATCTATCTGAGCTGCTATCGCCGTCTAAAGAAATGCTCCGCTCCTGACCAAAAGCAACCAATCAGAGCCAGGGGGAGGGGCTTTGCGCTGCCAATCACCCTCGTGTACGCACTGCTCAATGAGCTGATGGTGGAGAAACAACTCACCGTTCCAGGAAAACTGTTTATCTGCCGTCATCGGTGGCCATGCTAACTAGCATTAGCATTAGCAGCAGGCTATGTTGTGGTGAAGCAGCTGTAGCGTAGCAGAGAGCGGGGGGGGGGGGGGGTGAGCGGTGCGTATATGAGGGTGATTAACAGCACCTCCTCCTGGCTCTGGCTGTTTCTTTCTGTTTGGAGTGGTGGATTTCTGAAGTTAGTACTGGGAGCACTGGGAGAAGGCAGAGGAGCTGGATTTTTTTCACGGATCATCTGTCTTATACTGTCAGGACATGACGACAATTTTAACAAATATGTAAAAAACATATTTTTCATAAAAGTTACACACTGCAGCTTTAACTTGAGGAAAAGAACCCAACAAACTCCTGCAATTAATCAGGAATGTTCTCGGTTCCTCCTCCCTCCCATCACTGCTGTAGCACAATGCTAACGTGAAAAGATTTCTAACTTGACTTTAGACAAACGACCATTGCTGCCCATCAATCTGGGAAGGGTCATAAGGCCATTTCTGAACCTTGTGCAATCGATCCATCTACACGAAGGCAGTGGAAAACATTAAAGATAGCTGCCAATCTCCCCAGGAGTGGACGTTTACTCTGAATGAACCACAGGAACAGTGTCCTTCAGACGGTTGAGACCAGAGCTGAGGTGTTCGACCGTAGGCACGCAGCGCCACATCTGGAGAAAATCCAAAACACCTCATACCAACTGTAAATCACGGTGGAGGACGACTCATTTGTTCACCGTGCAGTTATTGAGCCGGCAATGACCATCAGTTTCCCAAAGTATTCCCGAAGTTGAAGCTTGGCATAAAAAAGGGTTTTACAGCCAAAGAACAAGGGCTCAAGCAGAAGACTGCTGGACTTCTTCTCTTTTTCCTTGAAGACATTTCACCTCTCATCCAAAAGCCTTCTTCAGTTCTCAACATGGTTGGAAGTACCGGGTTTATAAGTTGTAGTTGGAACAATCACACCAATAGGGCCATTAAGGTCACTAATGGGACATTTAGGACACGAGTCACTGGTTCTGCCCTCTTTTAACCTCAATGTTCAAGTTGACATCACCTGGGGAGACGAGCGGGTGCTGCAGAGTAGGTGTTAGAAAGATGAAATCTGAGCCCAGCTCTATTGTTCAGTGTTGGTTTTTCATGTTCAGCATATATGGCTTTGGTTTAGGGTTAGGATTCATCTTTCTAACACTTACCCTGCAGCCTGACTCGTCTCCACAGCGTTTTTTTCAGCAATTAACACATGAGACATGTGACTTACTAACCATGTTCAGAATAGGGGCTGCAACTAACAATTAATTTAGTGATCAATTAATCTGTTGATTATTCTGATGATTAATCGGATAAAAAAATTGGCAAATTCTTCTGATATTTAATTTAACCACTTAAGCTTATTTTATACAATATTAGAAATACATAAAAAATGCAAGTGAACTTTTTATAAATAAGAAAACATTTTATTGACATAGGATTCCTTTAGTGAACGCTTGATCATTTGTAGCAAAGGATGCAGCTAAAAAAATACTTCGAGCATCAACATGTGAAAAGCTCAGTCCAGATTTTTAAAAAATCTTAGATGCAAAATGTAAATATTTTATGCAGTTTTTGGCTTAATTGCTGCTCTGCATATGTTCTTTCAGCAAATGTCAGTTTTTTGAGTCTGTGTACTCTAGTTAACGATTAACTGATTAATCGTTTCAGCCCTATTTAGAACTGAAGAAGCTCTTTGGATGAGAGGTGAAACATATCTAAGAAACAAGAGAAGAAGTTCAGATGCCTTCCCCTTCAGTACTGACACCAGGGTACAACCAGTGAAGAGTACTGGGCTAAAGTACTTCCACAGTGACCAAAGATACGACAAAAAGTGACTACTTAAAATTATTCCAGGTTTTTATGCATCTAGAATTGATTTAGGGCAGTGGTGTCCAAACTTTTTCCCACGAGGGCCAAAATCATCAAGTTAAAAGCTCTAGGGGTGGGGGGCACAGAAATGATTTATTTCTCGGTAAAAGTTTAAAGAATATATTTCTTGTGCTTTTTTATTTGCTCAATAATAAACTAAACATGCAAAATTTTCTTGAAACAAACAAAATAGATTTTTGCAGATCTGTGGAACAATGCAGATCCAACATATAAAAACGGTCTTGCACACGTGTTCTTTATAAGATAGGATTACAATTTCCTAATTTTTCTTGGATTGATTGTTTTTTGGGGGTGCTATAAGATTTTTTTTTTTTTTTTAAGTCTGTGCAGACATGGGTTAATCTTTCTTATGAATCCTTATGAAATTAAAATTAATGTAGAATCATGGTTAATAAATGAGAAACACTTGCCCCTATGACTTTTTTATTTTAAGGTTTGGTTCGTCAGAAAATTCCATCCTAAAAGGTAAAATAGGTATGTGTCTGATTTATTCTAGAATGGTGGTCAGGGGACCACATCCCTGGATTTAGGGTGTACTTTCTTCTTAACCGTGGCGGTGTGTCCATTCCTGCCTGCCTGCTTGTTCAGGGGGTTTGCATTTTGCACAAAGTCAGCATATCGGTCCATCTCTGTAGGTAACAGCCTCGGTGTTCTGCATGTAAATGAGCAGCATGACTCATTATTTACAGCCTGTCTTTATGAATTAGACTGATGCGTCTGGTGTACTTTCCTGCTAAAATCCAGCCTGGAGATGTTTTCAAATGGAAATCAGGAGTCTTTATCAAACCGGGCCCGTGGGCAAACAACTTTGTGCTCTCCATTTTAACAAGATGTTTTGACAACAGCAGAAACCTCATCTGACAGCATCGGCGCCGACGCCGTGCGCGTCGCTGCTGCCGTACCTGTCTGGAGGACTTGATGAGCGTCGCAGAGCGCCGACCCGAGCAGCTGCCAGGCGTGCCTCTCTGAACTCGTTCCAGCAGGATTCTGGTTCTGGGGACGCTGCTCCACGACACGCCGAGGCCCGGCTGCACTTCCCCGCTGCCACTTCTCGTTACATGGTTTGTTACCTGCGGGTGCAGACGGCATCCCGTTTTGAGACTATAGCCATGTGTTTTATGGCTTATTGCACCTTTAGAGCAGATAAAACAGGCTTAAGACTTGAAAGGAAGATTCAAATTGTTGTGGAAAATCAAATACAGTTCCAAATTACGTTGGCTGCACGCTTTTTAACAGTGCTGACGGTTTTGTTTCCCGCATCAAATCAAAGGCAGAGGAAGGTTTGGGTAGATGAAGCCTGCATTCAGAGCAGGAAACATCAAGGACTGGTTCATCCTTACCAGAACAGCAACACTGAAGTCCTTCGCCATCGTCTTCAGAGCTGCTGCCACTTGTATCATCAAGGACATGCCTGGAGGCGCAGGAAGAGGTTGGTACACGGTGAGAATACGTTCAGCGTCCTAAAGTTACACTCTGCAGCTGACGCTACAGTCTCATACATTTTTGTAAAAATGTATGAGCCTGATAATGAAAAGATGGAGCTCCTCCACCTCCTCCCTGAGCTACGACTGCCATCTAAAGAAATGCTCCGCTCCCAACCTGAAACAACCAATCAGAGCCAGGGGGAGGGGCTTAGCGCTGTCAGTCACCCTCGTGTTCGCACTGCTAAATGTGCTAATGGTGGAGAAACAACTCACCGTTCCAGGAAAACTGTTTATCCGCCGTCATCGGTGGCCATGCTAACTAGCATTAGCATTAGCAGCAGGCTATGTTGTGGTGAACCAGCTGTAGCGTAGCAGAGAGCAGGGGGAGCGTGTGAGCAGTGCGGACATGAGGGTGACTGACAGCACTAAGACCCTCCTCCTGGCTCTGATTGGTTGTTTCTGACCGAGCTGTGGATTTCTGCAGTTAGTACTGGGAGCACTGGGAGAAGGCAGAGGAGCTGCATTATGACACGACATAATGATCATTTTAACAAAGATATAAAAAGTTACATACTGAAGCTTTAATTATTATTAATATTGTTCAATTTTCAATTTGATTTCCAATTTTATCGTTTTATTAGTTACCTTTATTTTTGTTTTTCAAATTTTTGTATTTAGTAATTTTTTTTATTTACTCGTCACTTTTTTCATTATGTATCTTTTTCTATTTTCATTCTGGGGTGTTTATCTTGTATATTCTTCTTTCTCAACTCTATTCTCATCTCCTTTTTAACTATTTGTCCCACCGCTCTTCCTTTGTTTTTTCTCTTTGCCCCCTCTTTCCATCTCCATCTCCATTGTATTTGAAATTATTCCAAAGCAATTTCTAATTAGGCTCGTCACGATAACAAATGTTGCTGGGTAAATTGTCCCAGAAGTTATTGCAATAAACCATAATGTTTTGAGACCATTTTCAAGTAATATATTGATAATGGCATAATAATGCAAATTCACCCTATCAAAGACCAAAAAAATTTAATTTTGTGAAGAACATTTCCACTTAATTATTATTGTCAATATTATTTAATTTTCCATTTTATTTCCAATCTTATTGTTTTGTTAGTTACCTGTGTTTTTTTTCTAATTTTTTTGTATTTAATAATTTTTTTTATTTACTGTAACTTTTTTCATTATGTATTTTTTCCAAATTCTGTATTTAGTAATTTAAGATATTTTAAAATAAAACACAACCAAAAACAAAAAATAAAAAGGAAATAGAAATCACACACAACCAAAACTGTAAATAAAATGTGTTATTATGTCTGTGTAAACAAAATTGCCCTTCAAAAAATCATCAGAATGGAAATTATTGAGCTAATTTTTATTTATCATGCGATTAATTGATAAATTGCTTATTACGACAGGCCTAGATAAAAATATGAAGAGTTCAGAAAGTCATTCTTACAGATTATTACCCAGAATGAGAAGAATCTTAACAGATGACGTCGAAAAGCTCATAACGTGAGCGTGTTTTTTTTTTTTTAACCGATTTGTAAGGAAAAAAAAAAAAAAAAGCCCCACAGAGACCTGGTGAAATGCGCCCAGGCAGGGTGACGGCTTTAACAGCTCATCCGAGGTGACAGAGGGTTTGTTAGGCGCAACTCATCCACAGCAACGCTTTCAGGAGCAAACCAAGCAGGTGATCGGATTAGGCCTCCGTCTACCGCCCTCACGGGTGAACTTTAACCACCTGCTGCTACGTTCGGTCACTTCGCAGATGCTGTTGAGACGCACAAGTCAGGGGAAAGGCGGGACTCTGACCTCGTGCTGTTTTCAGGTTAAGTCCAGAATCTGTCCTTAAAAGCACGTTTCTCGGACTTCTGTTCCTCACAAGAGCTAACGACTTAACTCATCTGTTATTTATGAGCTTGTCTTCTCACATGCAAAGCTATTACTGACCAACGATCTTTCTCCTCTAGGATTCAGGCTTGCTTTGTGTTCCCAGTATTGCCCCAAGTTCAGACACCTTGGAGATGTCTCCTGATATGCTCAACATTTGCTTTGAGTTTTCTTTGCAGGTATTTTTTGGCCTGGTGTTTGTTTTCATCTTCTTGAGTCTCTTTCTATTTCACTGTTTTCAATGTTCCTTTTTTTCACAAAAGCAGCATTGAAGACTGAGCTAAGTACACACACTGATCACAAGTGGAGTCCCTCAGGGCTCTATTCTTGAATCGTTTTTACTCAGTTACAGCATTTCTTACCATACCTATGTTGATGACACCCAGTTTTATGTTTCTGTAGCCATCTTTCATGCTATAGTCTTTAAAACTGGCTCAGAGCTTCTCTGCTTATCATAGGCTACATTCACATTGCAGCCTGAAGCGACCCAAATCCGATTTTTTTGCCCTGTATCTGATTTTTTCATGAACGACACAGATCTGATTTTTACAAATGCGGACCAGGCCACTTGGATATGAGCCTCCAATTAATTTAAATGTGTCAGTTAACCTATCAGAGGATTGTAGAAGGAAACCCAAAAGGTTTGACCCAAGTCATACACTTTAAAAAGACAAATATCCTTGAAACTGACCAAATGTATGTAAACTTTTGAATTTGAAGAAAGCTACAAAAAGAAATCTAAAAAAAAAAAAAAAAAAAGTTCTTGCCAAGTTTTCTGGAATTTAGCAAATAAAAATAATTTTGGTGATACTAACTGACCTAAAACAAGAAAGGTTTGGTCTGATTTCACTTCAGACAGTGAGAAAAATGCGTCTTGTTATTCGGTGTAAGCAAGTATATGGTTTCAACGGTATATTTGGATTGGAATGAATCGGACGGATACACCAAGACGTTCTCCACCAGATTGTAGCTTTTACTAGCTAATTTCCATCTGCAATCCCAGAGGCAGAAGCAACAAAAATCAGCTCTTAATTGGTGTTAAATGAATAAATCAAATAAAAAAGCAATAAAGCTGAATAAGCTCAATTTATTTCTCCAGAGAAGAGACGAGTTTTAACATCTAACTTTTATTAAACAGATCATTTTCTTCTATATTGTTCTACTTCAAATTCACTTTTACTGCACTGCTACTGTTATTTCCAGCGTTCATTCATGTAAATGTCAGCCTTCTGAAAACACGCAGGGCTCCTTTTTCCCCACATTCGAACCACAGATGAGATGCATGCAGATGTAAACACAGCCCGGGGTGTGCCTGAGTGTGACAGAGCAGCAGAGAGATACTCACCTTCGTTGTGTTTGCCTCCCAGCAGAGGAGCGATAACAGCTGACACCGAGTCCACGATCACCGCCTTGATAGAGCCACCGCCACACGCCTCGACACAAAATGTGACAAATTTAGACAGCTGAAAGGTTTAACCCTCCTTCCTGGAGGTCCCGGAGGTGCGGCTGGTGAGTTTTATGCAAACGAACCTTCTGAAGGCCGCCGCCGCGCAGCCCATACAGACAGTCGAGCAGAGCGTAGACGTCAAACAGGCGGAAGGTGTGGATCCTCTGAAGAGCTTCCATCTGCAAAGGAGAAGTTTTCACTGTCAACTGATTTCATATTAAATACTACATTATTTGTGTAAAACAACATCTAGCGGCTCACCTGCTCGTCTGTGTGATTAGTTTCAGTTTGCAGCATCTGCAGCAGGCGGCTGGCGGTGAGCCCTCCTGTTGTGTCGATGTAGATCACACTCTGCTTCAGATGGTGCGCGATGTGCACCGCGACACCAAAACACACCTGAAAACACACAGAGACAGGTGAAACTTTCTGATGCAAGAGCATTACTTCCGCCAGATTGAATCTCTTCTTCTGGAGCAGCAGAGCAAAAACACAACATCTTACCAAGATTGTTGGTCTAGTTTCTCGTGCAAATATCTAGAATACACTTGAAATAAGACAAAACGAACTTACAAGTAACTTTCAGTGAAATAATCTGCCAGCGGGACAAGATATTTTCCCCGTATTATAAGTTAAAATGTCTTGTCCCGTTGGCAGATTATTTCACTTATAATTAGTACTTTTGCATCAATATTGAGGAATTATTCACTCAAAACAAGCTCCTATGTTGTGCTTAAAAGTAACTTGTAAGTTAGTTTTGTCTCATTTCAAGCAATACTTGTTAAGATTTTGTGTTTTCTGCAGTGTGAGGCTGAAATGACGTGCGTTACTGCAGGAAGTGAAGGAAAATGCTCACCTGAGATTTGCCGCTTCCTGGGCCTCCGGTCAGTTCCGTTATCTCGCCGGTATACAAGCCGGAATCCAGCAGTTTATCTAAGCTGCAAGAAACCAGGTCCAACTCAGTACTCACAACTGACAGCCAGGGGGGGTAATAAACTATTAGCCTCATGTTAAACCACACAAAAGACTGTGGGAGGGTAACCGTTCAAATTCAGCTTTCTTTTTCTACGATTTGAGCTGCTTCTTACAAAACTGAACCGACTTGGTTGGTCCGAAAACGGCCGGTGATCGTCAGCTGGCTGCCCTCGCCTAACATCTGCTTCATGAGCTCATGCTTTCCAGCCTAAAAACAATTAAACTGTAAATAAATCATCCGTGATGTGATGCAGCTCTCCTTCGCAGGCCTTCATCAGGTCCAGTTTTTTATGCCTCACCACCCAGGGCGCCATTCCAGCGGGGGGAAAGTAGTTCTCCATTATTTGCCACCAAATAAGTTCTCCATAGTTTATTTAGAGGTCAATAAATGCAGAGCATTTGCCTCCCTGTGTTGTGCACAGTGTAAGCAGTACAGTGGAGCCCTGGTGGACTGTGGTCCCTAACCCCTGTTAAATCGATAAAATCTGCAAACACTAGAGACCCCCCTCTAAAAACGCCTGTAACTGCCAAGTTTATTGGTTGAAACACCAAATATATCTTAACATGCATTAATATGCACAGTGGAAACTGTCTTAGCGCTACCGCAGAAGCTAACATTACTGCAGGGGAGTCCTAAGTGCGGCTCGGGGGCCATTTTTTGGCCCTTGGATTGATTTTGTGCGGCCCCCCAACAAGCACGATTCAAGAATGATACAAAAATGGCCCCGTCCATAACAGGTGGTTGATGCAGACTGAGAGTTTTTTTTTATGTCTAATCAGGGTAAATTTATTACCAACATAATTTTTCTTACAATGGAAAATGTTAAGCATGACACAAAGTATTCGTCTTTTTATAATAATAATAATAATAATAAGTAGAACCACATCAACCCAGAGACTTTTACTGAAAAGCCGACTTTGCTGCACCCAAATCAGCTTTTATTGATTAGATTATAATCTATAGCAGCACTTTGAAAGAAAGTGACTCTCATCCTGTTCTTATAACTGAAAACAAATTTGTTCATTCAAGTCCAAAAAAATTTGAAAACTAGATGCCCTTTCTCTTAACACAACAAACGCGCAAAATACTTTTTAAGTTTGGATCCACAATGAATAACATCACTTTCACAAAAAAATAAAAAATAAATAAAAAAAACAGACTATTTACTTGATTTTATTTTTTTTAAATAATTTTTTTGGTCCGCGTGTACTTTTGCCCACGTGACAAAAAGTTTGGACACCCCTGATCAACAGTCTTCCTTATCTCCGCTCTTGGGGGTACAGCCAATCAGCGCCAAGGCAAAAAAAAAAAAAAAAAAGGTGCTCCTGGATTGGCTGCTTTGCAAACGGCAGTTACGTGTGGGTGGTTGAGGCTTTGTTTGGAGCGTTACAGGGCTGCATAATTTCAGGAAAATATTCTTTTTGCAGCACTTCTGCTGAAAACTGCGATATCAATCATGATTAACCCTTCATGTTTTTCATTCTTTACCCAAACACAATGTCCCTGCTAGTCTCCAGCAGCATTTATAGTCTCAGCCACTAAGGAAATAAACCTGGTCTGGGCATTAATGTGGGTCAGATATGTTAGACATGCATCGTATAAACTCTTCACAACTGGATTAATATGTTCTTTAAAATACTGCATCCAAGTAGTCCTTCATGAATGTGATGTTTCACACATCTGATTATGCAGCTCGAACAACGTTCTACCAAAAAGGCAGAAAACCTGCACCTTTAGGAATCTGTTTAGGGGAGCATTTTGGTCGATTTTATCTGTATAATAGAGAACCAACGCCAAAGACTAATATAATATATAATAAATCTAGTAAAATAAAATGTGAACTGGAGGGCACCAAGATCACTAGAAACAAGCAAACATTTACCAGCCATCTGTCTCTTTCGCCCAACACTTCACAGAGACTGAAACGTTTCACTGAACATTCAACAGAATAAACTCAAACATCTCTGTCGCGTTATGTAAAGTATACTTTCTGCACTAAGTCATCGTCGCAAAATAGTCTGTAAACCGGAGCCTGCGTGGGATGATCCAGAGCCTTTCCTCTTCCAGTCTTTACCCAGGAGTTTAGCTTCAGGTCAGACCCAATACAAGTTTTTACTGATTTAAAATGTTTGCAGCTGAAGCAGCTGCCGCAGAACGGACAGATTTCTGGGTTTCTGTTGAAATGAGCTCTTCGAAGCGTCGCCTTTGTACACCGGTGTTTTATTTGTATTCACGCCACAGGAAACCAGAACCAAAAAAAAAAAAAAAAAAAAACACCGGAGGTGTATTTATTTCCAGCAGACTGAATGAGGACCGGATGGATGGAGCTACAGAAGGCCTCGGGTAAAAGCTTCACCATCATCATCCAGCCTGATTTCAGCTCATCAGTAGCAAAACTGTTGTCCTGCTGCTTTACTGCTTCTCCACCTTCTCTCAGGGTCTTCAACGACTGAAGAAAAGATGGGGTTGATGCAATTTTTTTTAGCAAAATATATTAAAAGGGGCGGTATTATGTAGAATTGACTTTTTTGAGCTTTCCATCATGTTCTAATGTTATTCCCTCATTAAAAACATTCCTGGAGTGTTGCCTTGATTCTTTCATGCATGTTTGAGTCTCCCTCGGAGACTTCCCCACTCAGCTCCTTCAGACTAGACAGCAGCAATTGGCAAACACCTGGTGGAACTACGCATCTGCTGAGCTCATTATACGAGCTACTTTTCAGTGAAACGCCGATAAAAAACGTTGTTAAAGGGTTAATAGAGGAGTGCTATTGTGATGACTTCCTGAAGGCTGAGTTTCAGAAAGAGTTTTTACAGAGACAGAGGCCCAATTTCAAGGTGTTAAATTACAAAGCCCAATTTCTTTAAAGTGATATTTGATATATACAGCATTTGAAGTAACAACTGAAGGTAACAGAGTTACTTGATTGTGGCCTTTAAAAAGGGGCTTGAGCATTTTTTTAATTTCAAAAGACTCCATCAGCCTCTAATTTCCTGTAAATATTTGTCCCTGTGAGTTTCTATGAATGATTAGGAACTTATTTATATCTTCTCTCCTCATCCGCGCTGCATCCACTCTGTTTATCTGTAAAGCCAGGCCTACACAGCTGGACCATGGCCAATCAGAAGGGAGGTCCCGCCCCTCACCATCTCTGATTGGTTTAAAGCACAATACGGCCCTAACATGCATCTTGTTGAACCTCAGGGCAATTTTTTCCCCCTCAAACGACCAGTCACACCAGTGCAACCTCTTATTTTTATTTGAATTGGTCACTCTTGAGCCCAGTGTTCGACTGTGTCCTTATGGGAGTCTTGTGGGGGGTACTGTGGGGGTATGGGGCACCAGGAACATTGATACAGGCTGTCAGAGCTTGGTTTGCATTGCTAGCAGTAAGTCCAACTTGTTTCCAGTGACAGCTGGACTCTGTCGAGGTTTCCTTTAGTCACCGATTCTGTTCATAACCTCTATGGATAGAGTTTCTGGGCGCAGCCAAGGTGTTGAGGGGATCCGTTTTGGTGGCTTCAGGATCGAGTCTCTGCTTTTTGCAGACGATGTGATTCTGTTGGCTTCTTCAGACTGTGATTTCCAGCTTTCACTGAAGTGGTACGCAGTCAAGTGTGAAGCGCCCAGCATGGAAATCAGCATCTTCAAATCAGAGATCATGGTCTAAAGCTGGAAAAGGATGGAGTGCCGGGTCAGGAAAGAGGTCCTGCTCCAAGTGGAGGAGTTCATGTTCACAAATGAGGGAAAATGGAGCAGGTCAATAGACGGACTGATGCGGTGTGTGCAGCAATTCGCTCTGTCGTAGTGAAGGTAGCCATGTTAGTAATTTGTAAAGTAAAAATTCCCCCGCAAATTACCTACTATATTTTGCTGAACTCCAAGGTCCTGTGATAATAGTAATCCAATGCGAATCTCCGACATGTAATTAAGCGTCTTTTTTCTTTCCTGGGCGCATTTTTATTCGCTTTTGACTAAGGACGGAGGCTGCGTTGGAGTGCAATGAAAACCTTTTGGCAGCAAAATCCTATCGACGCGTAACGTGCGGCATCAAAAAGAAAAGGCTGAAGAGGAGGAGCGAAATCAGATGCAAATTGTGGCTCACATCATGCAGTAAGAATCCTTTTCTTCTGTTTGCAGCCTTCTGTTATACAGCTGGCTAGCGCTAGCAGTTTTAGCGTCAACTCACCTCATTCCTTGAGTCGATTGATAAAGAATGTAACCAACACTAGGGCTAGGCGCTATGGCTTAAAAATAAAATCTGCCGACTTTTTCATACCTGATCCGATTTTAATATATTTTTAAAATTTTTTATCTCACTTTCCAAAAAAATAAATCCAAAATGACAGAAAGATTTTTCAAAAAGTGTCTTTTATTTTAATCATCCCTTCTGTGAGTTGTACGACAGATTATTAGGGCCAGGCTACAAGAATTTTTGATAAATTACGAGAATAAAGTCATAATATTAGCAGAATAAATATGTAATTTTCCAAGAAGAATGTCTTAAAATTACAAGAAAAAAGTTGTTTTAATCAAAAAACGCCTCTAGAGTTATAGAGATCTAATGTGAGAAGCTCAGTCCGTGTGGTTCTTTCTGCCTGTTTAGAAAACTTATACTACAATTACAGGATCTAAAATACAAAAAGGTAAATATTATTCTGCTTTTGCTGATTCTTAAGCCACACTTAAAGGCTGGTTTATGAGTAATAGACTCAGGACTCTACGTCTGATTGAGTTGAATTACGTTAAAGCACGTTGGGTCTGACTAGTCATTTTTCTGCTTGAAGTTTTTTTTTTTTTTACCCACAGCAACAGATCTGAAATTGATGAAGCCATCCAGGAAAAATTACTAATCTATTCATAATCTTAGAAAAACTACTTGAGGAGGTCCTCCGAGCTAAGAACATTTTAAAATCCTTTTGCTTTTTGATCACGCATAAAGCTAACTAATCCATCAAAACTGGATGAGAGCAGCTCTCACTGTAAGCATCGTTTTGCTGCATCACTTAAAAAGATGTTTCATATAAATCCTCAGAGCACCAAACTGAATCCAACTATTTCAGTGACATTTACATTCCCCTTAAAGGAGCTCTCTCTACGAATCCGGGAGCAGACCGGCTCCTAATTCTTCATCTTGTCCTGTCAGGAACTGAAAGGGACTCCTCTCCAACTCTGGGCCGCGAGATGCAGCGACGGCGTACTGCGAAACGGAAACCAAATATGAAGCTGAACAAGTATAACGAGGGGAAGCAAAAAGATGTTGGACTGGGATTGGGAAGCAAGGCATGACAGCTCTGAAGGAACGTCAGGAGTTTGTGACTGGGAGGATAAAACGGAGACAAAAACAGGAATAATCTCTTGTGGGACTTTTGGCATGACTGAAATACACAAAGTACAACTGATGCAGTGAAGTTGGGGAGTATTTGCAACCAAGATTTCAGGTGAACTGACGACAGACGTTGCAGCTGGATCCTTCTCAGATGTGTTATACGGTGCAGGTCTGCTCTTGTTTAAGGCCGCGTTCACACCAGCCCCGTTTAGTCCGCCTTAGTCCAACTCCAGTTCGTCTGTCTGGAAAGTCCAGTTCCTTTGTTGAGGTGTGAACGCGGCATCGAACTCAAAAAAAGCGAACTCTGGTTCGGTTCGAATGCATGTGTGTGAACGCCAAGCGGATCAGAGACCGCCCCAAAAAGCAGGAAGCGGACTACAGCGCAGGGCACTCTGGGAAAATACAACCAAAACAAACGTGAGTCTAGCACTAACAGGAGAAATGACTCGTAGTTTTTTTATTTATTTATTTATTTATTTTTTATGAAAGACTAAAGAGAAATCCTACAACTGCTAAAATCCGACACCACTTCATTTCTGTTCACATTTCGGCAGTGCTTCAAATGGAAAAAAACAAGCCAGTACTCTCCTTAATGTCATAAATAAATGGCACAGAAACGTGTAACATTTTTATATACATCTGTCTATCAATCTGTAGTTTTATTGCACAAAAATATCAAAGAATCTAAATCAAATTCATGAGTCAAATTCAAAGTGTCTTGGAGCACATAGTAACTAATTACTTTTACTCAGTTACGTTTACTTGAGTAACTTTTTGGAAAAAAAAACGGACTTTTAAGAGTAGCTTTACTACATCGTACTTTTTACTTTTACTTGTGTATTATTACTATGAAGTGTTTCGACTCTTATTTGATACTCAACCTCCAAAAGATACAGTAAAAACTATACATCATCACTGGATGTTCCTTACCCTGTTCCAGCACACATTACCTTCTATATTAGGTTAACATGTTTTAAACTGAAAAAAATAAATAAATAAAATATTCAGAAAAGTGTTTCTTTTGCTTTGTTATTTTGTAGTTGTTTGCTTCTCAAAAAGAGCTGTATGTATGGAGGAGCATACTGATGGGGAAACGCTGAGTAGCACTTGTTCCAACACCAGAAAAAGTCCCGGTACGTACTGAACACTGGGAAAAAGTCCCGGTATGCTGAGGGGTAGAATTCAGAAGTGGTGGTACTGTGTACTGCTGCGTACCGATCCACTTAAAGCACTGCATTTCCTGAAGAAGGAAGTTGTGCTCAGCATCTTCCTCAGAGATTTCCTTCAGTTTTTCTTGATGCAGCGCCCCCACAGGCGAGGAGGGGAACAGGTTGCTCAAAGGGAACCACAGCAGCTGAAAATGTAACAAATGTTGCAATTTTGGTTCCCAGTCTAACCGAGTCTACTGACTATCAGGTGTGTAAACACCCTTAAGATAAGTTAAAATAAAGCAATCCTGCCTAATAATCCTGGTACAGATGCTGTGTTACTATATAAATCCAGTTCAACCTCCTTTATTCTATAAATCCTCCATCACAGCAAGATGATTTATGTTAAACCCATCCAGCAGTCCGGCTGCTGCAGGTAAATCTAATCTATAGCAGTCCTGCACAGATGCACTTCAGAAATATTAAACGCATCTCTCCACACAACGAGGCTCTGAGAGTCTATTTTCTACCATACAAATAAAATTATTAAACCTTCAAACTTTTCTAAACCACCATAAAAACAGAAAATGAGAACTGTAGCTTCAACATTGACTTTTTTAATATAGTTTTTCCACATTTTAGACCTTCTCCAAAAAGACTCCTTTTTAGAAAATCAAGCGTTTCTATTATTTAAAGCTATGTCACAACCTTCTATGACTATGGTAAAAGTTGTGTAGTGAAATATACGGAAAATACACTTTACACAGATAAGACGGACGGTAAGCTTCAATATTTATGGACATATCAAAGCTGGAATATCTTGTCTGCATAATGATCTGATCTCCCTCATCTTTCATACGATGGAACTGCAGACCAGCAAGTGGTTTTCTGCCTTTGACAAAGTCAGCAGGTCTGTCTCCAAAGCTTGATTATGGAGGACCAATCCTGCCATAATTAAGAATAAATGCGAAAATAAATAAATAGCTCTTTCAAATAATTACAGGGCCAAAAGGCAGCTTGACCAATAAATTAATACGCCATTAACATACAAAATGTATTTCACAATTGATCAATGAATTAGATATAAATGCATATATCTATTTTAATTTTTAAGTGTAGTAATTAATGTCTGTGCTTTTATGCGTTCTGATAGTTTTCAGTCACTATTTCTAGAAGAAATAAAATGACACTAAAAGCATAGGAAAAATATATATTTAGGAGGAAAAACATGTTTTAAATATATTTGAGTGGTAATATGGAAGAAAAAAAGGGCTTGTAATAAAAAGAAAAATACAGCATTCAAGAAAAAAGTATGACTGAAAACTATTGGTTTGGAAAAAAAAAAAAATCAGCATTAAAGCACAGCCAACTTAAAAATTAAAATAGAAATATACATTTATACCTAATTCATTGATCAATTCTTAAATAAATCTCTTTATTTTGTTGCATTTAATGGCACAATAATTTGTCAAGCTGCTTTTTGGCCCTGTAATTATTTTAATGAGTCATTTATTCATTTCTACATTTATTATTATTCATGGCAGGATTGGTCTTCCATACCTGATGGCCACGAGGGATAACAGAACTTACTTATTTGAGAAGGTCCCAGGTGAGGATTGGACAGGGAGTGGGAACACTAAGTTTATACTTTCACCCTCTCCCTTGGATATGTCAAACAAAAGTTTTGACATTATGCTTCATGCTGTATGTCCTTCCTTGTGCATATTTTTTTTTTTTAAAAAAAAGATAGTGCTCGGATTTGTCGTCGTTTAGGTACAGACCACAGTTCTTCACTTCTTTTCATCTTACTTGCAGTAATAAATGCGACAGGAATCCACTCGGATTTACAAAACCAAAGTCCTCCATCTTGAAGGTGAACCACCCCCCACCCCCACCATCGCTGTGAGATTGTCAAAAGAAGAAAATCGAGTGGGACGTGCTTATTTGCATTATTGTTGCCTATTCTGACAGGATTGTGGAGAAGGCTGCGCTGTTGATGGAACATCACATTGTGTTCTCGTAAGGACTCGGCGAGATGAAAGTGATTGCCCTTGAAAAGTCACAGATTAAAAAGAAAAAACCCTCGGGCCGTACTCATCAGCGTGCTCTGAACACTTGGACATGAAAGGGTTCATCTTGGCGTTTGATTGGGGGAGGGGGATTCATGAAAGAGTTCAGATTTAAGGATTTGTGAGGGGACGATTTCAGTTTACAACGACAAATATTCCACTCTTGAGACATGAGTAGAGTCTTATCTCTTCGTTAAATATTTCCACAATGGTCTGCATATTTTACTCTTGTATCATTGTACTGATTAGTATCGACAAAGATCATCTTGTACGCCAGTTTCAAGCTACCTCTCCTCTCATTCCAAGCAGCTTGACTTCCTTCTTCTGCCCTAAAGTCGCCTCGATCAACAGTTCATCAGACTTTCCTAAGTTTTATCAGTCCTGTACCGGACTACAACCAGCATTTCATGCAATGCCTTGTTACAATAAATTAGAAGCGTGGACCAGCGGGGGAGCAAAAGAAGAACTGCTGGGCCTAAACGGCGACATACGTCAGACGAACGGGCTTTCTGCCAGTTTCACCAAGTTAAATTTAAGATTTCAAGATCATAAGGATTTAGTTTTCATTTTTCACACAACTTCTTTATTAAATCTATGACTATTATGTCATCTGCATATAACATCAGCTTTCTATAGTTTTCAAATTCGATATCCTTTCTCGTTCTGCTCCTTTAAGTCACTGATACAGAACAGGGGTCTGCAACGTTTACGATCCAAAGAGCCGTTTTGGCTCTCAATCCCGCCAAATGTTACCCTTAAAACAAAAAAGACGACCTATTTTGGGGAGATATCTACTAAATATAAATGTGTTGTCATTTTAAAAGAATTAAAATTTTATTTCTATTTTTTACGTTTTAAAGCAAGTAAAATGTAGGAATTTTGCAAAACGAGGATGGATACATTATCTTCTACGGGGATGTTTATTTGTGGAAAATTATGACAAATAAAAATGCACAACCTAATGACTATAAAATTACATATATTGGAAATTCAGTGCAGTTATTCTATGACAAAACTAAAAAAAACTGCTAAAACCAGCCATACAGGGATACCTGGTCAGGATTTGAACCGAGAACCTCCTTGCTGAAAGGCATCAGTGTGCAAAAACTGCGTCACCATGTAGTACCAATAATATATTGAGCATTAAATCCTCACTTTGTCACCCCTACAAAAGCCAAGGGAAGTAATCTGCCAGCGGAACAAGACATTTTAACTTCTATGGGAAAAATATCTTGTCTCACTGGCAGATTATTTCACTTATAACTAGAACTTTTTCATCAATATTAATGAATTATTGACTTAAAACAAGCTCCTATATCTGCTGAAAAGTTACTTGTGAGTTAGTTTTGTCTTATTTCAAGTGTATTCAAGGTTTTTGCACCAGAAACTAGACCAACAATACTTGGTAAGATTTGGTGCTTTTGGAGCGGGGATGTTGATATATGTGGAAAATTATATTAAAAAAAAATAAATAAATAAATAAAAAAACAAACAAAACAAAAAAAAAACCACAGTTTCCAATCTGATGTCAAGAGAATACATCTCAAAAATAATACCGGTACTTTTAGGATCCTTCTGTATGCAGTATAAAGAGCCACTGTGGAAGGTCCAAGGAGCCACAGGTTTAAGACCTCGGAGCCTGAACCTCCACTCGTCTATTCAGCTTCCCACCACTAGAGGGCAGCCAAGGAATGCTCCAACACACAGCGGCTTCACCAACATGTATGATTTAGTTTCATATCACTGCTCCAACTCTCTTAACTAATTCATAAAAAACACTTAAAAAGAGCCACAGAGAGGAGGAAACACCTGTGGTCATTAATTATGCTGAAACAGTAGGCCTGACTGTAGTAAAGGTTCCAGCCTATAAATTATGCTTTGCTGGACCATTTCACAGATTTGTCGAGACAAGAAGATGCCCCCCCCCACTTCAAAGATGAATAATTACCCTTCCATGCTTTCATATACAGACAAGTGAATCACAAAGCAGCTGCAGACATCAAACCTGTCACTCTGTGTGCTGCAACAATGCCATGCTGACAGCATCTCTGCTTTCTTCCAAGTCATTAAATTCTGATTCTCTGGTGTGCCGACGAAATGTTTTAATGTTCTCCTCTGCAGTGTTTGTTGTGTTTTTCAGTAGAAGGTGGTCAAGTCGAGAGCAGAGTTAATGCAGCTGATATATCAGAAGCCACTTAAGGACGGCTATACGAGCCAAATGGACCGGCGGGACAAGAAGGCAGTTTTAGCTGCCAAATTGTTCCTTCAGTTCAGGGATGTGAGCGCTCAGGCCACTTCTGCAGCACTTTCCACGCTGCTGTATTTTTAACTGCAGCTGCTGAACGGAGCATACGTTCTCTGCTGGCGTCAGTAAAAAACTAAAAACTAAAAACAGTGATTTCACTTCAACTAACCTGATAAAGTGAACACTTCTAACTGAATGTCAACAATAAAGAAAATACCCACCGGCAATACTGTTTTTCAAGGACAAAAATGATTCATTTAAAAAGCATAAAAACATTTTTTGATGGACACGCATGATGCAGTTCCAGGGTTTTATGCATCAGAACAAAATGAAAGGGTTCAGGGGTCTCATTTATAAAGCACAAAACGGGGCCTGAAACTTGAATACGCCACTTTCTACGCAAAGGTTCTGATTCACAAAACACAAACTTGACGTGAAAACGTGCCGTCCCTCACGCCAACTCTGACCCATGCGTACCGTATACGCTTGGTTTAGAAAGACTTTTATATAGACTTTAAAATACTTCTGCTAGTTTATAAATCACTGAACGGCTTAGCACCTAAACACATGAAAGACCTGTTGTTGTTGTATCAACCTTCCAGACGACTCAGGTCTTCTGGTTCTGGTCTGCTCTGCATCCCCAGAACCAGAACCAAACATTGGAGAAGCAGCTTTCAGCTTCTATGCTTCACAAATCTGAAACAAACTTCCAGAAAACTTTAAATCGAGGCTAAAAAGCCGCCTGTTTAGCGCTGCCTTTGATTAGTAGTAAACAGAACATTGATCAATATTTTCAAATTATATTTGCTTGATGATCTTTATGATTTTAACGAATATTTGATTGATGCTTTTACGATGTGAAGAACTTTGAACTGCTTGCTGCTGAAACGTGCGATACAAATAAACTTGACTTGTTTTGGGAACAAGGGCAAAATGGCGTCACATGGCAAGGTAGCGAACTGAAGCCACCTTTTGTCATAATTTTATCAGACATTTAATTACAGATCGAATTTAAACCATAGATTGACTTTATCATAATCACTTAAAAACCTGTGTGATGCATGCCAGCGCTGGTGACCCATAACTATACATGAGGACCTTTTAAATAAACAAAAAAAACCCTAGAAGGCAGCCTCAATCCTAATCCAAAAAGTCCACACAATAGACAAATATTTTCTCACCATCACACAGGTTGAGACGTACCACTTATTTATTTATTATTATTTATTTTTTACTACAGATTAACACAAATTGTGACAAGGTGTGAAGGATTCACCATGATTTCTGTAAACATCTAAATACCGCTGTGACAGCCGCGCGCAATGCTGCGCCATGGATGCATCGGCGCTCGAAAATGGGAGAATCAGGAGGAAGCGCGTTTTCAGGGATCACTTATATGCCAGTTTAGACTCCCGAGAGCATTACTCTTGGATCTATGTGCTGAACTAAGTCCAGACCCGCCGGAACTGCCCCAATCCCTGTCCAATTACAGGTATTAACCACTCTGGGGTTCCTGGCTACCGGCTCTTGCCAGCGCGAATTAGTCGACAGGTATGTGTTTGATTTAATCACAAATTAATTAACTCTCTGCTTTAAGCCACTTTAAGGAACAACATAGTCCTGTGAAGTTATCCATAGGTCTGGGATATCACAGCCAGCGCCAGGGGCAATAATACCTGCCATCCTGAATGGCACGGTTAATACGACCAGTCGATACATCAGATTTTCCTACACTGTGGAGAACATGAGTCCTTAAAAATTAATTTGTGCACTATTCCGCTATAACCTGCAGGGGACAGTGGTATTATCTGGAGGATTTACCCGGAGTAGAGGCAACTGACAAACTATCTGGTGCTGCAGACCTCCTATTATACGGTGAGCCAGATGAAAGCTTTCAAAGGCTTCAAAGCCTACAATTATTTTGTTTCAGATTAGGTCAACCGTTCAGGATCCAAAGAAGCTTTAAATGGTTGTCGCCTTGTTTCTGCTTGGGTGAGTAGTGAGTTGTGCTATTTGAAGTAATTAGCCTACGATAACAATGCTAATGCTAAAGCTAACCCCTGATATTTCTATGTGCTTGGATCTACTTGTAAATAATTGATTTAGCTTCTGTGAACCCAAATTCGTGGTGGAGTTGTATGTATATGTTGATGTCGAGTCATGAGCCCCAATCATTTCTCTACTGCCGTGCTTTACATTTGGTTTGAGGCGTTTGTGATTAGACGCTATGCCACAGGTAACAGATTAAACTATATTGTGTTAAGGCAGAGTTCTGAGTTTTTAGATGTGCAAAAAAGCTAAAACAAAAGAAGGTTAGAGAGCTATATGAATATAATTGCTCTTATACTAGAATGCTGTATGGACAGGTATCTGGATACCTCTGTTATATAACTCTTTAGTAAATTTCCATAGAAGCAGAGACTGAAAGCACTGTAACCTTGTTCTGTTTGAGAGAAATCACAATTTTAATTTATTATCAGCAATTAGTTGAGAGAGAATAATTAATCTAGAAAGTAGAAAAAAATTGCATTTATTTGACCTTCTTTATCAGAATCAGCTAAATTTGGACAGAAGGACATAGCTTTAAGGACCCCCCCCCATTAAAAATCCCCCTAAAAAATAAAAAAACAAACAAACAAACAAAATCAGACAAAATCTGATCGGTGCAACTCTAAACACAACCATTGATGACAAGCTCATTCAGGCGTCATCTAAGCTGTTCTTTAAAACCAAGCAGCAATAAGTGACAAGGTTATGAAACTGTCTCATCAGAGCAGCACAGATTAACTTGGCAGAGCAGCAAAAGTTAAAAATTACGAGCCAGAAAGTTAATGAATGTTCAGTTTTACAACATCTAAGCTTAATGAAACTGGGACCGATCAATATGATGGGACTAATAAAAAAAAAAAAAAAAAAAAAAAAAAAAAAAAAAAAAAAAAAAAAAGGTTCTTGAACAGGATCACAAACCTTACAAATGTCTCTTTTGGAGTATTGATACTGGAGATAAGCCTTCCTGTAAGCTGCTGTGATGGTGTTGAGCTCACTCTTAAATCCCTAAGGCCCTGACAGATGAAGCAGTGTGTGATACTGTGTGGAGAATTGACTTTACCTGGGATTTCCAGTGGAGAGGATGGCTGTGGAGCTCAATAGTTCCTCATATAGATCGGCGCCCGACACTGGGAATGCCGTGTGTTGAGCCAGCAGCACTCGGCGGATGGCAAACAGAGCCTGCAATGCAGGAAACACACTGACTCACACCGATGCTGCTGTAACCTGTGGAGCAAAATTCAGCAACCTCCATACTTTTAAGCACTTTTTGTGAAACACAGCTGTGAAACGGGGTGGATGTTGTGTCTGGTGAATCATTTTTGTGTTCGTTTGGTTATAAGTTTGACTCGTTATGCTGACAGACGATCTATTTTCGGTTTTCTGGCAGCAACACTCAGCGTGCTAACGGTGGAAAAACAACTTAACATTCCAGGAAAACTGTTTATCCGCCGTCATCGGCGGCCATGCTAACTAGCATTAGCACTAGCAGCAGGCTATGTTGTGGTGAACCAGCTGTAGCGTAGCAGAGAGCAGGGGGAGTGTGTGAGCGGTGCGTACATGAGGGTGATTGTCAGCGCTAAGACCCTCTTCCTGGCTCTGACTGGTTGTTTCTGACTGAATGGTGTATTTCTGAAGTTAGTACTGGGAACATTGGGCTTGATTTTTTTTGTTTATCTTTATCTACTGTCAGAACAAAATCATTTGAACAAATATGTAAACAAACATATTTTTCATAAAAGTTACATACTGCAGCTTTAATTTCTCCCAAAACTGAAATAACCGTAAGTCACTCACAGCCCAACACAACCAAAACTAAAACTCAGTAAACACTGATCTTGGCCCAGACAGAGCCACACCCCATCCTCCATTAGCATAAGCTGCTAGTTAGGGAACAACATGGCACGTCCAGCTGTATTTCTCATATAAAATGTTCTTTCTTTGAAAATCCCCCCCCCCCCCGAAACAAGGATCATTTAAACACGGAGTGGGTCGAGAAGTTTCAGCGCTTCAACAAAGCCTCGACTTGCCACCGCTGCTCCACACAGTATGGAGAAACGCTCTCCTGCATATCAATAAAAAGTTCTACGTTGAATCCCGCACACCCACTTCCTGCTTTCTCATTAATTAGGCAGAGAAAGACAACAGGCATCGACCGACGCCAACTGCTAGAACAGACAGCGATGACAGAAGATCTAACCTGACAGGCTTCCACGCCGCGTAATCAATCATCCTTCAAAGATATCCTGTTTCCATTTCTTACAGGTAACCTCAAAAGCTCGTAGAACCAAAATAAATAAAGCATTTCAGGTCCAGTGCGGAGACAGGTCTAACCAAACGTGACTATAACTGATTCGCTTTCTGAGCTCTGCAACAACTTGTCTTATATTTCCAAAACATGAGGAGAAAGGTGTAATAAACTGATTTTTCCCCCAGCTCTCAATCAGTTCAGTCGCTTTAGGACAGGGGTCTGCAACCTTCACAACCCAAAGAGCCATTTTTCCTCTCAGTCCAGCCAAATAAAACTAGTTTGGAGCTGCAAATGTCACACGACATTTGAAAAAAAAAAAAAAAAAAAGACATCTTATAATTTTAGATAAAAATCTACCATAGGAAATTTGTTGTCATTTTTAAAGAACCACCATTTTATTTCTATTTTTAGGATATAAAATAAAGAAAACCATAAAATGTAGCAAAAAAAAATAGGATGGGTCTTTTTTTCCCTGTGGGATGGAAAATGACGTAAAACATAAAAAGCACACAGATTCCAACCTCATGACAAGGAAAAACAGCTCTCAATAATATTTGACTGGTATTTTAGTGTCACTCTTTGTGGAAATTCATACAAATGTTGCAGGAATGACCTGAAAAAAGTGTTAAAACCTGTGTTTGTTATATCTGAATTTAAAAACATTAGCTGTTTTTTTCCCCCACTTTTAGTCGAAGTTATTAAGAGCCATTGCAAGTGGCTCCGGAGCCGCAGGGTGCAGACCCCTGCTTTAGCACTATAAACACAAGTCTCCAGAGCATTTTAAAGGTGATCTCTGGAGCCGTGAGCCAAGGATTTAAACAGATCAACCTTTAGGAGATTTTATACAGTAACAAACAAGTGCAGCTTCATAAAGAAGCTCATATCTTCACCTTATTGAGGTGAATAATAATGGCTGGTTTGTTAAATGATGCATGGTGTCAAGCATCAGTGAGCACCTCATGCTGTATTTGCAATCCGGTGTCTCCTACTTATTGGCATCTGCTTGATTCTCTCCTGTTCTATGTTTAAGTGTATTTTATTATGAATTATTTCACTCCCAAAAACATGCTTTTTTTTTGTTATTTGCATTTCTGCTACCGTTTGTTTTCCTATTTCAAATACGCTCAAGCGAACTAGGACTGAAACGATTAATCGGATTAAACGTGATGAATCCTTCGCTGCAAATCCTCCAGCATTCATTCTCAAGGAATGCTGTTACTGCATTTTATGCAATGAAGCATTTTTTCTCATTTAAAAAAGGAACTAAATTATTTATTTGCATCTTTTAAGTGGTTAAATGAAAAATCTACAGAATGTACCAATTTTTAAAATTTTTTATTCGATTAAGCGTCAGAATCGTTAGTTGCAGCCCTAAAGCGAACCGAGATCATTTTGACCATGATGTTGGGCCCTTCAGTGTTGCTAACGTTGCTACTGCATGGATGCCACAAAACAATGAGCCATAGACAGACCTGGAGCAACGTGGAGACACTATGCCTCCTCCATATTTGGCCAGATGCATTCAAGACTGTGGTCGTGTTCACCATGTTTAGCGGAAAAAGGTGATAGGAAAACCTCGTCAAATTTTCTTTCCAGGTCTGTGCTTTGTCCAATGGAAGCGATGATCGTTACCGTGTGGCTTCGTTTAGCTCATTTGCAAAAGGTACAAAGTAAAAGCAAGCCGCACCAAATGAAAAAACAAAAAAGAAATCAAGTCCACTGTTAGTTCGGACCAAAGGACCTTCCTGGTGTGAATTCACCCCAAAAGTTGGGTCTGTACCAGGACACCGACCAATTTAAATAAAATGCTACCATTTCTTTCAAGAAGAGCAGCCAACCAGACCAGGATTACGCCAGAAGATTCTTAAGAGCCACAAAAAGCGTTCAAATTCACAGGAAATTTGCAGATTTTTTTCTTAGAGCGTATCTCAAATAACTGAAAGAAAATGCCGCTTGGGAAGCTGAAACACCACAGCGCAATGCTACTTGACATGCGATTGGCTGCCGTGTACAAAGCAGCCAATGGGAGAGCACCACTCCTGTTCCTTCATGCTGATTGGTTGTCCCCCCCCAAGAGCAGAAATAAAGAAGACTGTAGATGTTAGCTTTTGCGGTAGTGCTAAGACGGTTTTCCACTGAGTGTTTTAATAGTATAGTTGGTGTTTAAACTATTAAAACAGACAGCTATAGGCATCTTTAGAGGGGGTTTAAGTTTTCATGGATTTCAGCTGGTCCCTAACACCCACAAATGCCAGTGGGTTCACTGTAACAAGTCTGGATTGTATTGATATAGTTAAGTCTGTATCAATAATTCAGATCCTATGTGGATGCACAATGAATTCAAACTGCACACAATCTTATTAAATAATTGGATGCTATTAATCACATTCATGGCATTCAAGCTCATGATGTGTATGTAAATATTCCATCCAAACTGTACATTTTTACTTTTTTTAAAAAAATGTATATGGATGAAAACTGCAGAGTCATGTCAGTGATTATTTTCCTCTCATTTATTAACAACCCGTTTTATATCAGATTCAGAAGGGATTGTTAACAGGCATCGGTGTTAAATTATCTGCATTTTGCTCAAATTGTGAACAAGCATTTAGGCTGTTTAAAAGATCTGCCAATCCTTCTGAACATGGAGGATTTCAAGCCTGACTGTATCTTTATTTGGAAGAGAAGGCAAATCTGCTGGGTCTCAATTAGCTCACTCCAATCTATCCATCATAAGATAGGTGTGTTTTACTTGAAAAGCCTTCTGTAGCGTTAATTAAACTTAAAGACAGCTGTCATCAACAGGCGGCCCAGCGTTGACCTCAGAAACGTTCCAATTTACGGGAAAAACAATGGCTCAGATGTGCAGCAGGAGCCTGACGGACCTCCGGGACGCTGGTTATCAGCTCAGCAGATAAATGCCTGCAGGCTGAACACACACAGGGCAGAAATTCTGGCTCAGTCACTGGGGGGAACCTGGACCTTCTGCAGGCTGTGAGGTGGGAAAAAGTAAGATTCAGAAAAAAATGATGATCCCATGGGGAAGGATGTCTGAAGTCGCCCTCCACTCAAAAATGCACTTTGGATGTTGCTTCTGCAGGATTCCAAGCAAGCAGGACTTAAAACATCTCACCTGTGATTGGATGCCCATCTTGGGAAAACCAAGACGCTCTAAAAGACATGAAACACAAACATTTTACCTAAGAGCCGATTAGCCCTTATACCTTCTTGATGATCATTTCTGTATCTCTAAAAGGACTCTAGTGTAAAAAAAAATGTTAACGACTGACTTTAGCTTCTTTTGTTGCTTGGCTAGCATGACTAAAACAGTTGTTTCAGTGAGTAGAGTGAATATCCTTAACTTTCAGAAGTCTGCCAACATTTCCAAATCCAGGATTTTTCATAACAGACAGAGGTTGAAAGCTCAAAAGCGTTAAACAGCAACAGTTGCATTACTTTGTTCAGCCTTCCTGTTATCTACTGAAACTTTTGCTCTCTCTCGCTCGCTCGCTGTCTTGTAGCCTGAATGAACTGCATGTCATAAACAATATGGCTTCCTTATAAAAAGCTTCCAACACTCTGTTTCACATACTCCTTTTTGAACTCCAGCTAAATTTAAAGTATTCATTCAGAAACAACTTTCCCACCAGGAAGTGTGGTCAGTGCTACTTGGTAGCTCTTACATATGGTGCATTTACTGACCAGAAAGAGATCGGATTTTTATATTTTTATTAATATTTTCTGGCCAGCAGGTCATCAATCAGGATTGATCATGCGGAATATCGACCAATCTGAGTCATCACCTAATTTCCAAATGCAAGATCACAAAATTTTTGCCAATTCCAGCTTTTTTGTTTGCTTGTTTTAGTAAAGAAACAGGATAAGAGGATTACTTTTTGAGGAAATTGGTAGTTTTCTAAAGAATAAAACATGTTATTTTTACAGAATATCTGGACTAAAGTGGACCATTGCAATCCACGTTCGTTCGCAAATAGCCGAGATCCACAAATACCTGAGAACCCCTGTATAACTGCCTATTTTAACAGTTCAAACACCAAATATACCTTAATATGCATAGTGGAAACTGTCTTAGCCCTACCGTAGAACCTAACATCCAAAGTGTTCCTCGACTTTGCTCTTCGGAGTACACCCAATCCAAGCCGAGGAAAACAAATGGCACTCCTGGATTGGCTGCTTTCCAAACACCAGCCAATAGCATGTCAAGTAGCATTGTGCCAAGGTATTTCAGCTTAATTTTCTTTGAATATTTTAGATATGCTGTATGAAAAAGATCTGTAATACTGAATCGTGACTGGGCAGGTGTCCACTGTGCTCATTATCTGGAGTTTGTATTTGCAATAAACCCAAAAGCAGAAAGACAGCATCACTATAAACTATTTATGTTTTCCTAGTCATGAAGTCATGCTACTATGTTGTATTGATATCGTGCAGCCTTAATGTTGATTTTTCTCTACACTCAAGCAGTCAGTATACTGGCAGCTGAAGTTATGTGTGCTGTCATCGTGTCTTTAAAAATATTCATTTATCTTAATCAGTAACATTTGTTGTTGAAAATCTGCACTACAGCTATTCTGAGCACCAGAAGCTGGATGTTTTGGAAAGTAGTGCATAAAAAAATCATGATTATGTATGTTTATTGGCGTTTCACACTGGAACATGGGCATGAAACGTGTTTTGGAAAAAATCCAAAGGGCAGATGTGACAGAAATAAATCTTCGCCACCAGCTGCCTCTCCAACCTCGATGCGCCAGGTGAAGGCCTAGATCAGAGGATGTTTTGCTAGATTAGTAGTATTACCACCTTTGACCGCAACCTTTTGGCTGAAAATCCAGCAAATTGCTCCTAGAAAACAACTGTGCTCTCCTTCTGCTGTGGCCTAAAACCAAAACACACTCAGAGGCTTGCTGCAGAGCTTGACCTTGATTCTTAATCCCTGATTTTAAGGTTTAGATGCTTATTGTCCTCAGTTATACGTCTTAAACTTAAGCTTCTTGTAATTCTGCATGCAGCTGCCGTTACATCAGTTTAGCTGATGTGGGAGGAGGGAGTGATCAAAGCAGAGCCAAATAAATAATAGAATAAAGATGTAGCCGTGGTTGCAAGTTGGGAAAAAATGGCATCAATTCTTCAGAAAAAAAAAAAAAAAAAAAAAAAAAAAAAATCAAGTCAAATATGTTCTTTGTTTAATCTGTAATGATTGAAACATTTAACATTTTATTTAATCATAAACAGCAAACAAATCTGTACATAGAAAGACCAGCAGCAGGTTTCTTTATTTATTTCATGTAAGAGGAGCTTTTAAAAATCTTTCAGCATCCCACCTGATGTTAAAAGTGATATGAAACATGTGCTGCATGTGGGAGAAAACGCGTTGAAATTAAAACGAGACTGTCCTAATCCTCCCACTCTGCAGTGTTTCAGCCAAGTAAAAATAGATGGCGTTTCTGTTTTCATTTAATTCTCTTTAATAAATCAAATAAAAGCTGCAGCAGGGAAATCTCCTTGATTTAATGCTGAGAATGAAGCTGCATTCGAGAATAACTGGAAATTAACCACATAGTCCGTGGATCTTTTATATACGTTCATGGAGACATGTTACAGAATGGGACACAAATGTGTTTTGCAAACTTTTCTGCTTTATTGCATGCAGTGTGATCAGGTACAGATTAATTAGCCTAAAAGTTCACATTTTCTCTGCTTTTTCTACAAGATAATAATTTTGTAGAAAAAGCACTTATTGATTTTGATTAGCTGCTGTATGGCTAATCCTCATAATTTAACTTTAAAACACATTAAATTCATACCAACCTGCTCTCAAAAACAACTGAGATTAAACTCAGAATTATTTTTTTCCCCCAGTGGCCCTAACACTCCTCCATATAAAAGACTCTGTTTTTTGTTTTTCCCTAAATTGGTAATATGGAAACAAACAGCTTGATAAAGTAATTAAGTGACAGTAAGTTAAAATGTCTTAAATGAAAGCAGATTATGGAAAAAGTTAGGAAAAAAGGACACTAATTAAACAAGATTGGACATTAACTAGGAAATGAAACATTAATAATGTTGAATTTGATAAACAATTTATGTCATGCTGTCTAAATCAAATAGGTTGGGAAAGTTCTTATTTTTTGGATGTAATATTTGACACATTAATTTATCAACCCCTTTTTTTCTTTTCCAGTTTTGGCAAGATCCGTCCTCTATACTTCCGTACTTTAGGGATGACTGATGTTAATTTATTTTTTTTTAGCAATAAAATTTACAGTTTTTATTGGGATTTCTTCGATCTGAACAATTCCTTTTTCTTAAATTTTGTTTGTTTTTATGACTGATCATTTTTAAAGTGTGATTAAAACTGAATGAATGAACCTGGTTGAATTATAAATACCTTATAGGAGACGGAGCACTTCTGTGCGAGATCCTCGATGTCAGAAGAAACGAGGTCCTCCACTGAGGAAACAAGACGACATAAGTGAAGCTGCTGTATGGCTAATCTTCATAATTTAACTTTAAAACACATTAAATTCATCCCAACCTGTCCTGATATCAGCTGCCCGCAGACTCCGCAGCAAATCCTCATCCAGACCAGGACACATCCCTACCAGTAACACCACCATGCCTCTCATCACTGACTTCTGAGACGTTAAAAGAAACCAGTCAGCATCATTTGCCAGTTGACGTTAGCTCAAGTTGTTTTTAGCTTTGCGGCTAACTTTAGCGAGCTTTTCCGTCTGAAAGCGGAACGTTTAAAATGCGCCCCTGTCGCCTCCGACTAAACTTTCACCCTTAAAATACTTTAAACAGGAGGAAGATCAGTTCTGCTGAACGTTATTAGTTCTCGCAAGGACAGCTAAAACGTGACAAAACTTCATGCTTGCCGCTCTGGTTTGCAGTAGCTCCTGCGCAATGCATTTAGGGAAATGTAGTATACGCTCCCCAAATACGCTTTCAGGTCTTTAACTTTGAAACTTTGAATATATTGCTGTCAGCCACTATTAATTGTATCTTTATGGATTTTAATATTCATGCGTCTCATAGTTGTATAAAAATAAACAATGTCAAGGCAAGTTTATCTGTATAGCACATTTCGGCAACAAGAAAAGTCAAAGTGCTTTACATCATGAAAACATAACAGAATAGATTATACAGACTCACACAAAGTGTGTGTGTGTGTGTGTGTATATATATATATATATATATATATATATATATATATATATATATATAAAATAAAGCAACAGAAGAATAAAAAAAGATACTGTACAGTAAAGCAAAATGTCAACATGAATACTGTGTAGTTGTAAATAATATTCCAGTCTAGAGGAATGTGAACTGAGTTGGTTAATTAAAAATTTACAAGATGTGCATATCTCTGAGCATTAAAAATACACACTATTTACAGTTAGTGACAACAGAAAAACAGTAAAGTTTTACAGATACTAGCATGGACATAACCACTTATTGATTTTGTTGGGAGTAATGATGGTTATTGAGTCTAACAGCTGCTGGGAGGAAGGATCTGCTATAATGCTCCTTGGTGCACCAAGGATGCAGTACAAAAACATAAAACACATCAGTCACCGGTTGAGACAAGTTAACATTACATCTTATCAAGTTCCATCATTAAAAACATCAATATACATCAATGTCATGCCTTTAAAAAGTATTAACTAACACCACTTGAACTTTTTCACATTTTCACTGTTAAAACCACAAACCTCAATGTAATTCATTGAAATTTTATGTGATAAACCAATGTAAAGTCATGCTCGATTGTGACGTGGAAGGAAACGTATATCTGGGTATAAAAATTACTACACAAATTAAAACCTGAAAACTATGGGGCACTTTTTGTATGCTGCCCCCTTTATTAAGAATCTGAAATACTTTATTAACTCCCATTGGAAAAACTGGACATCACAAAATCAGACACCTGATTAAAAATTGGAAAAGACAGCAAGAAAAATATTAAAATATTTTTAAAATGGAAAGAATATTCCCATTACAGTTGTCAATTAGAGTCAATTCCTCTTCCTGATGATGTTGTTGCTCTTGTTGATGTCTCCAGCCCTCAGGTTGCTGCTGCAGCTGTCAGGAGCAACCATGATGGACTGGCCACTACAGACTCATAGAACATCTGCAGATGTTAAAGGGGCAATATTATGTTTTCCATCCGCATAATATAATTTTATAGCACAGTCAAATAACTATGTTACCTTCAGCTGTTATAAAAATACTATATGTATCAAATATGACTTAAGTTATGAAGTCAAATTTCTTTTAACACCTTGAAATTGGGCCTCTGTCTCTTTAAAAACTCTTGCTCCTTCTGAAATTCCACCTTCAGGAAGTCATCACAACAGCGTTCCTCTATTAACCCTTTAACGTTTTTTTTTTGTTTTTTTTACCAGGGTAGCATTGAGAAGTAGCTCATATAATGAGCTCAGCAGATGCGCAGTTCCATCAGGTGTTTGCCAATTGCTGCTGGCTAGTCTGAAGGAGCAGAGTGGGGGAGTTGCACCCTGAAGGTGGAGCTGTATTCACTCAGGCATTTTCCACAGCTGAATGGTTGCCACAGGAGATTGAAGGATTTCTCAAACATGCATGAAAGAATCAAGGCAACACTCCAGGTATGTTTTTGATGAGGGAATAACATTATAATGTAATGTAAAGCTCAAAAAGTCAATTTTATATAACACTGCCCCTTTAAATGAGCTGAGGCTTCCTAAAAAGATGAGATGGTTCTGGCTCCTCTTGTACACTTTATTTGCATTTGGCCTTTGCATGGCCTTTTACCATCAGTATCCACTCAATGCGGCTTGACTCTTCTCAACTCTAGATGGTTTGGGTCATTTTTCATTTGTCAGAGCCATCTATTTGAAGACTTCTGCTTATATATATATATATATATATATATATATATATATATATATGCGGCTGGGTAGCTCAATGGGTAAGTCACCCGACCTTCACCCGGGAAACCGGGGGTTCGAATCCAGGCCGGGTCGCTTGGTTGAGATATCCAGTGTGGGTCCTTAGGCAAGATCCTTCGCGCTACTGCCTACCTCATGATGAGTGATAAAGGAATACACGCCATGCCGGCTCAGACGTCGCCCGGCCAAACAAGGTCTGCGTCAGGTGCTGGGGAACCAGGGCACCTTCACGAAAAATGGGTTACTGGAACAAGACGGAATTGGGCGAGAGGTGAAAACTTGGATCTGTTGGAATGCTACTACTCAAGTAACCCTAGTCAGAGGGGTTACATGCAAAGAATGCGGGAGGAATGGTTACGTCGACATCCCCATTCAACACTAACTGCCAAACAACTAGTAGCTCAGTGTTCCAACATCCGCAAACGGCAAATGCTGTCACAACTTGAGATAGACGAGGTACAACACAAATGCTACGGCAAGGGGGAGCCAGGACGCCAGGTCAGAGGGGAGTTAGCTTCAACTCCCCACCCGCAGATTGGGTATGCAGCCCCAATAATGAACGAACCATCAAAAAAGCTGAACGAGGCAGCAACTGACCTGAGAGGTAGGATCGTGGCCCGAATGAACACCAGGCAATCCCGATGCCAATTACAACGGCTGAGTGAAGTACCATCAGAAAGTCTCATTGAAGATGTGAATGCAGCATTGAGAACGATCCCTACCAACACCATAACGGAAACCAATGAGCTGGTGTACAACTCAGCATCAGTGATCCTTGAGATGCTCGGCTATAGGAGCAACCATGAGATTCAATACCCACCATGGAAAAGACGGTTAGAGGCTAAAATCAAGGTAACAAGGAGGGAAGTGAGCCAATTGTCAGAGCTCCAAAGAGGTGCAATCAAAAGACCGGTACCCAAGCGGTACAGCCAGATGCCCATACCTGAAGCGCTCGAAACTGCCAAACAAAGGCTCCAAGCCTTGGCCAGTCGCCTAAAGAGGTACACGAGAGAAAATGAAGCCAGGAGGATTAACCGGCTCTTCTCCACCCAACCAGCTAAAGTGTACTCTCAATGGCAGGGTAATAACAACAGAGCAGACCCACCAAGGCTGGAGACCCAACAGTACTGGAAAGGCATATGGGAAAGGGAGGCGACCCACAACAGCAATGCACAGTGGCTAATCTCTCTACGAGATGACCACAGCAACCTCCCTGAGCAAGCCCCAGTAACTATCACAGTGGCAGATGTCCAAGAAAGAGTCTCAGGTATGAAAAACTGGACAGCACCAGGTCCTGACATGATCCATGCCTACTGGCTAAAGAAACTCACTGCCCTCCATGAGCGACTGGCAGCTCAAATGAACCAGCTGCTACAAAGTGGGACTCACCCTGAATGGTTAACTGAAGGGCGCACAATCCTGATCCAGAAGGATCCCTCAAAGGGTTCGATCCCATCCAACTATCGGCCAATAACCTGTCTCTCTACAACATGGAAGCTCATGTCAGGCATCATAGCAGCTAAGATAAGTGGGCACATGGATAAATACATGAGTACAGCACAGAAGGGCATCGGCATAAATACCAGAGGAGCCAAACACCAACTCCTGGTAGACCAAACAGTTGCCCGAGACTGCAAAACCCGACACACCAACCTGTGCACGGCTTGGATTGATTACAAGAAAGCCTATGACTCAATGCCACACACTTGGATCATTGAATGCTTAGAGATGTACAACATCAACAGGACTCTAAGAGCCTTCATTGCAGCCTCGATGGGGATGTGGAAAACCACCCTTGAAGCCAACTACAAGCCAATTGCACAAGTGTCCATCAAATGTGGCATATACCAAGGAGACGCTCTGTCCCCACTGCTGTTCTGCATAGGTCTGAACCCCCTCAGCCAAGTCATCAACAAGACTGGCTACGGATACCGACTCAAGAACGGAGCCACCATCAGTCACCTCCTCTACATGGATGACATCAAGCTGTACGCTAAGAGCAAACGAGACATCGACTCACTGATCCACACCACCAGGATCTACAGCACTGACATTGGGATGTCATTCGGACTAGAGAAGTGTGGTCGGATGGTTACACAGAGAGGGAAGGTCATCCACACAGAAGGGGTCTCACTCCCAGAGGGAACAATAGCAGACATTGAGGACAGTTACAAGTACCTGGGAATACCACAAGCAAATGGCAGCCTCGATGAGGTCACAAGGAAAGGAGCCACGGCCAAATACCTCCAGCGAGTAAGGCAAGTCCTGAGAAGCCAGCTCAATGGCAAGAACAAGATCCGTGCGATAAACAGCTATGCCTTGCCAGTAATCAGATACCCTGCAGGAATAATAAGCTGGCCAAAGGAAGAGATAAAGACCCTGGATGTTAAAACTCGGAAACTACTAACCATGCATGGAGGGTTCCACCCTAAATCCAGCATCCTGAGACTATACGCGAGCCGTAAGGATGGAGGCAGAGGACTAGTGAGTGTGAGAGCCACTGTCCAGGATGAAACATCCAAGATCCATAAATACATCAAGGTCAAAGCCTCAACCGACGATGTGCTCAGCGAATGTCTCAAACAATGGGGACCAGAGGATGAGGTGCTGGAGGAACCATCATGGGAGGATAAGCCCCTACATGGGATGTACCACCGACAAATAACTGAAGTGGCTGATATCAGGAAATCCTACCAATGGCTGGAAAAAGCTGGACTCAAGGACAGCACAGAGGCACTCATCCTGGCTGCACAGGAACAGGCCCTAAACACCAGAGCAATAGAGGCTCAGATCTACCACACCAGACAAGATCCAAGGTGTAGATTGTGCAAGGAGGCCCCTGAGACAGTCCAACACATAACAGCAGGGTGCAAGATGCTGGCAGGGAAAGAGTACATGGAACGTCATAACCAAGTGGCGGGCATAGTGTACAGAAACATCTGTGCAGGATATGGACTGGAAGCCCCGAGATCTAAGTGGGGCACACCCCCAAAGGTGGTGGAGAATGACCGAGCTAAGATCCTGTGGGACTTCCAGATCCAGACAGACAAAATGGTAATGGCGAACCAACCGGACATCGTGGTGGTGGATAAACAACAGAGGAAAGCCGTTGTGGTGGATGTAGCAATACCAAGCGATTGCAACATCAGGAAAAAGGAACATGAGAAACTGGAGAAATACCAGGGCCTCAGAGAGGAACTGGAGAAGGCCTGGAAGGTGAAGACCACAGTGGTGCCTGTGGTCATCGGGGCCCTTGGGGCAGTCACCCCCAAACTGGAGCAGTGGCTAAAACAGATCCCAGGAACAACGTCAGACATCTCAGTCCAGAAATGCGCAGTTCTCGGCACAGCCAAGATACTACGCAGAACCCTCAAGCTCCCAGGCCTCTGGTAGAGGACCCGAGCTCAGAGGTTGAGAAAGACCACCCGTGGAGGGTGAGAAGTGAATATATATATATATATATATATATATATATATATTTTTTTTTTTTAATTGAAAAGGAGGCTTCATGGATGCAGAACTGGACCAAAGATCAGAGAGTGAAGGAGGACATGCAAACCATCGCTTTCAGACAGAGATTTAAAGAGGAGCGGCAAAAGCAGATGAGGCAGATAAGCAGTGCTTGCCAACAACTGATGGTGTCATCCAGGACATATTTCTGTGGAATATCGTCTCTGCTTCCTGGATATTGAGCTGTTAGCATGTTGTGACAGTCATGAGACCGTCATACAGCAACAGTCTTCAGTCAGAGGTTTCTTCAGAGTTGTTGCACAAACTGCTACTAGAGATCCTTCCTTACCACAGCATCACCATCCACATTCTTTGGAGATACTTGGATGATATAAGTTATAACATTTAATTTCCCCATGTATAATTTCCCTCATATAAATGCATGCCACACTTTTCAGATTCTAATTTGTAGAAAAAATTTTATACCACGTCTCATTTCTCTTTCTCTTAAAAATCGTGAGCTACCTCTGTTGTTTTTGTTACCCATTACTCACTGGTGCTGCTACATGTGTGCTCTATGTATGAACTGCAAGAAGCGCATATAATTGGAAAATATAGAGACCATACAAATCCTCTGTACTTCTATTTCTGAAAAACACACAGGAAACCTTTTTGTGGTATTCATTGTTCAAAATCAAACAATTTTTAATCAAATTATATTCAAGGTTCAGTGAATATACCAAAGATGTGTTCAAAGTGTCACAGAGAGACAAGCCCTCCAGCCTAGCCTATTTAAACCAATATTAATATTCTAGATTTATTCAAAATTTGTACCTAGATGGAGTTGCCTCTTTATTTAATGGAAGATAATAATTTTCCTATTCTCCTTTCCCACAGATAACTGTTTTTGTGTTGAATCACTTTCAAATTTAGAAAAAAATATGCATAATAAGTAAAATTGGCTTTTATGATGTAATATCTCCTGGAAGAGAAGAGAAATTATGATTCTCAGGGATCAATTAGGGGTCCATTAATAATAATTCAAACGCTAACATAATTCCACCTCAGTTAATAATAATGAGGGCTCAGTGGTACTGTGATAATTATTTGCCAAAGATGGAAGTAAAACAAATGACTTTCTGCTTTGTTACAGGGAGGTTCTAAGGTATGGGTATCCAACTCCAGTTCTCAAGGCCAGCATGGTACAGGTTTTAGCAGAACTTGCAGAACTGGAGGACCTCCTCAGCAGGTCCTCCAGTTCTGCAGGGGTTTGGTAATTAAGGTGTGTTGAACCAGGCGAACATCTATAACATGCAGGATGGTGGCCTTTGAGGACTGACTTTGGACACCACCGGTTGATAGTCTTACTGATTTCATCACCACCATCTTGTAGCTTCATCCCTTCTCCAATACACCTTAACAAAATGAATGGTTCCTTGACGGACCTCTGCAGACCTGAATGACTGCTGAAGAAGGAATTTAGTCATCTGATTTCCCAGCAAGTCCAACTGAGAGGAGAACTTGAGGAAGGCCCAAAACTCCATGCAGGGGATAAATTCCCCTCCTGGCATGGGAGCGCCCTGGAATCCACCATGAGGAGCTGAACAGTGTGACTAGAGGGCTTTGGGTTGAGTGGCTGGCTGGTTGGGTGGCAGTTTGGATGACTTTAGTGGGATGACTGGGTGGCTGGCTGGCTGACTGGTTGGTTTGTTTGTTGGCTCACTGACTGCATGGGTGGTTGGTGTGCTGAGTGTTTGGATTGTTTCTGAGTTGGTTGACCTGCTGGATGGTTGGTTTGTTTGCTGGTTGGTTAGGTGGCAGTTTGGTTACGTGTGTCAGGGTGTATAGCCATTCAGTATGTTAGTTGGCTGACTAGTTGGTTTGGTTCCTGTTTGGTTGGTTTGTTCGGTGTCTGCCTGCCTGATTTCTTGACTGGTTGAATGACTGTTGGTTTGTTAGCTGACTGGCTGGCTGGATGCTCAGTTTGTTAACTGGTTGGTTGGTTGGCTGTCTGACTGGTTAAGTTTCTTTTACTTGGTTGGTTGGCAGTTTGGTTAGTTGCCTGGCTTACTGGTTGACTTTCTGTTGGTTGGCTGACTGATTGGTTTGTTTGTTAGTTAGCTGATTTGTTGGCCACCTGGACAGTTGGTTTGTTAACAGGTTTGCAGGTTGGTTTGCTGACTGGTTTGTTAGTTGGTTGACTGCCTGGCTGATTTATTGGCTGGCTGGACACTTGATTTGGGTGGTTGAGTTTTAGTTAGTTAACGAGCCAGTTGGTTGGTTGTTAAACAGAAACAATCTAAAAAGCAGCTTGATTATATTAAAGATCCCAAAAGTTTCAGGAAGAACATCCATGTTTTTTTTTTTTCTGGAGTAACAGTTCATTGACTGCATCAGATTGCCAACTAGCAGCAAAAGCCAGCAGTTAGAAATTAACTCCTTTTTTTTTTTTTTACCAGCATACTTTTTCCAGCTCTGTGGTTAAACAAACTGCAGGAAAGCATTAAAATCAGCAAAGCAATTCTCTGAATGAGCCAAAGACTATGTGAAAAGCCACTCATCTGGTGCACCTGCATCTCTTTTATCAACAGATTAAAGAGTTTTTACCATGACGTCCATATTTCTTGTCTGGCTATGGTGGTCTTAATTACCCGTCAGTCACTGCCAGCTGCTCTGAATAATATAGCAAAGAGCTCCTGTTGGATAGATGTTCAAACATTCACACTTTTTAAGAATTTGACGAGCGTGCCACAGTGGGGAAGTCAAAGCCAGACAATTTTAGGTGCAGCCAGAAAGATAAAAAGTCTCTGAGATTAAGGTTGATAACACACTGAGAGAAGTGGAGAGGCAGCAGCAACACCCGTGCTCTACCTTAATAATGAACTGAGCTCTTTGAAAGACGGAAAACTTCAGAAGTCTTCAACATTTGGTGCAGAAACACTACCAGAAACACTAACACCCCTGTGATCTGTCAGCATGTCAACCCGGTACAAAATAATTTAAATAATGGCTCTGTTCCATTTATGACAAATCAAACTTATTTTGTCAGTCATTTTTAGTTTTGCATAGCCTCCCTTTTACTAAAAAGCAACACAAATATCAACCTATTTCACCCAAATTTCAGAAAGTGACAGCTGCTCTACATGGGGTGCTTCCGATTAGAGATTTTTGCGAGTCAGTGAAGTAAAAGCAGCCTGGTATCAGATAATTATCTTAGACAAGAGGGTTGGAAGTAATTCTTCAGAAAGAAAATGCCAAATAAAAGTGCTCCCTTTTTGCAGTGCCACTTTTAGAAATCAAAGAAAGCCCCAGAAACATTTAGTTGAGCCAAAGTATTTAACTTAAAGAATGTATAACTGCAGAGCATTTCAGTTCTTACAGGAAGCATTCGGAGCCAACGCAAGTATTTTGCCTCAACTAGCAGTTACACTAGGTTTACTTATTTGTTACTAGAGGTAAAATCTTGACATGAAATTGTGGTGAATTTTCTCAGGAGTGGGTGACCAACCTGAATGACTCCAAGAGGACATTGAATACTTGTCCTAGAGGTCACAAAAGAACCCAGCAGAACATTCAAAACACTGCAGACCTCACCTGCCTCAGACAATGATCATGGTTCATAGGGGTGTGCCAAAAAACAGATTCAGATAAGAATCGCGATTCTCATTTACCATGATTCAGAATAGACTTAAAATGTCCCAAAATCAATATTAAAAAATAAAACAGATCCAGTGTCTGTTGGCATACATTTTGTAACTAAGCAGGACGTCCTGACGTCACCACGCAGATGGTACTGGAACGTACCCACCACAAAAATGAAAGAGAGCAGGATTCAATCTGCCTCGTCTTGGCAGACATTTGGACTCATTTGTTTTTTACTGAATGCCTGGGAAGACCCAGCTGGACGTGAGCTTCACCATGTGCAAAGTTGGCAAAATGAAGATTGAGCACTTCAGGAATACCGTTTTTTCTATTCGCAGGCGACGTGAACACGCCTGAGGAGCGTTTGGCCTGTTTCTGTTGCCCTGTTGAAGCTATGTCACGAAGAGAGGCATCTCCGAGTTCAATCGAGGGTCCAACTCAATGCTAACAAGGTGAACCTAATAAGTCAACCAGCGAGTGTGCATAAAAGCCATAGCATTAACAACAACATGTGGCCAGTTTAAAATAACCATCTTTATCCCTGAACCTCATTCAAAACTAACGTGGTGTGTAATAAAAAGAAGAGAAAGCCGGGGCAGTTCTGTCTGAAGAGCAACACGGTCACTTTAACTCCCGCGATGATTTATCACAGCCAACATATGATGAATGTTTATAGCATTGCCAGGCAATTTGCCCACTGAAGATGACCTACTTTACCAGCAAGGAGAGTGCATTGTTCAATATTAGTTGTATCGGTAATGAATTAAGTTTACTGAAGTTATTTATTGAATTCCAAGGAGTTATTGATGGGGTCGAAAGCACCCCTAGTCCATCACCGCAGCATGAGGTGGTCACTTGTAGCCCGATCTGGAAGACATTGTGTTGTCTCGACTCTCCACTTGGTTATTTATTTTAAAGCTGAACCTACGCAGACTGTGTAGAGGGACACAGTTGATTTTATTCCTCATTAAGCAATGCCATTCATTTGTTTACCAAGTCTGTGATTTACGGTGAAACTGAAAATACTCTGGAGGAGAATTTGATGATGGATCACTGAATAACTCACACCCTAAACTGAAAATAATAAAGCTTTGCCCAGTAATAGACTGTTGACTTGTCCAGGGTGGACCACGTCCCTTGTCCATGCGAGGAAAAGCAGATATAGACGATGGATGGATGGATTTCATTGCAGTCTTCTCCAGCTGATGTGTTCCAACTGGCCTCATCAGACCTTGCTGGGGTTCATCCACCACATGGGAACGGAGACCTTTGAATCCAAATGTGAAACAGCCAGGATGAATATTTGCACTTCGAAAGTCATGATCCTCAGATGTAGAAGGTTAGATTTTTAGCTCCAGTTTGGAAGTCAACCTATTGCTTCAAGTGGAGGACTTCAAGCCTCCCTGGGTGTTGTCCAAGAGTAGGGGGTTGAGTTAGCAGAAGACCATCTTCCGTTCAATATGCAGTATACTCCTTCCTTCAGAAATCAAAGTGCTCTACCTGTAAACTTGATTCCCTACCCACAAACTTGATCAAACTCTGTCTACATTTGAATCACTTAAAGCACCAATTATTACACCGATCATCAAAAAACACAATTCAGATACCATTAATTTTAATATCAGCCACAGATTCTGAGCTTTTCTCCATTTTCATTTTTCTTCACTTCTCCACAGCTTTTGGTTTACTCTTTGTCTTCCCAATCGTTCCCACAATGTTCAGTTGAAGATCCAGAAATCCAAACCCCAATTCCAACACACTAGGTCCCATCTCTCTATGACCTTCCTCTCCAGAGTTATGGTTGACAGGCAGCCCGAGTCCTAAAAGTAAGACTGGGCACAATATAGCCAGAAGAAGCCACTTTTTTCATTTCTCATCAACTACGTGGCAAGCTAAAAAGCTGACTTTTCCCATTTGGACACTAACATGGTGGCCGAGGTCAAAACATCACATAGAAAAAGGGCAGCAATCAAAATCAAGACAAGACTGCCATCCTATGTGATTTAGATGTTTTACAAAAGTTGCCCATTTGGACACTTTTTTCCCCATTTTGTCACAAGGGAAACGCATGCCTAATGAGCGTTGTTGGCAATACAAGATATTTCAGGCTCTGTCCAACACAGTTGGCATGCATTTCAATGTTAAGTCGTGGTCCAAATGGGAGGGTGTCCCTAACTCTCCCCAGTCAGCAGGGGTCTAGCCCAGGACTCTGTCCTGGCTACTTTTCATAATTTCATCATCTACCTCCTACCTCTATATTTTCAGAAAATATGGTACGTTTTTCCATTGCTATGCAGATGAAACCTAGCGCCACTCCATCTGTGATCTAAGCAAACTTCCGAACTCCTGCTTTCTTCCCTACTTGATCATTTTTAGGACAATTCAAACCTGGCTTTTTTCCCTCCATAATTTTCCTTATCAAAGAATTTCTTCTTAGCACTTACACAATCTGCCAGGTTTTCTTTACCTACTTAATCATACAGTCTATCCCTCCTGTTACAGTAAGTTAAGACTCTGCATATCCTCCTTGATAACATTCACATTCACATTCCACATAAATAACATTGCCCAGTCTTCCCAAGTCCTCTTCCATAAGCTCAACAGCCTGGAACCACAACTCACCCCCAACAGCGCTGACAGTCTTGTTAATACTCCTGTCATAACTCATCCTGTTTACTGCAACACTGTTTAATAGGGCTTACCAAGCAAATTCATCCACAAACTTCAACTGGTCCAGAATTCTCCATCCAACGTATAACAGCTGTACAAACTGTTTGGCTTCCAGTCCTTTTTTTCTACTAACTTTAAAATTTCTACAACTAATATTCAAAGTCCCTCATAGCCCCGCCCCTCCATATTTTACAGAACTTGCTGAACCCTTCAGGTCCACCTCTGCCTCCCTCCCATCCACCCTTTCAGCCCATCTGTCCACCATGGGACTCGGCTCTTTCATCTGCTCTACCCCCTGACTCTGGGGTGCCCTCCTTCTGGGCCTTTGTACCAATGACTTACGCCACATAATTGCTACTTCTACACAACAAATGACTTTTTGCTCATCTTTATTTGTATTTTTAGTCACTGTGTGTTTTAAGTATTAACTTTGACAATGGTGGTTTTATTTGTTTCTCAAATTAACAACAGATTGTTTTAAAGGCACCTATAAATAATGCTATACTAGTCATTCTATGGTCCAGGACACCTATTTTCATTAGTTTTAGTGACCAAAACAATGACAGAACAAAGCTGAAATAACCTGCAGCAGAGGAGTGACTGGAATCATGTGCACTCAAAAAAAAAAAAAAAAAAAAAAAAAAAAAAAAAAGAAAGAACCAGGGCAATTGTCCACGTAATGTAGACATTATATGTCAAGTTAATACATATAAAATGTGTTAAGTAAATTTATTTGAGTAAAGGTAATAGATTTCCACATAATTTTTGCTTTCAACTAACACAATAAAATGATGTGGAACCTACTGAAATGGAAAAAAAAAAATGTTTAGTCAATGATTCATTTTTTTGAGTGTACTTGGGAATGTGTCAGAGTAGAGTTTCTGGATCTCTGTAAGGAACAGGAATGGTTGAAATTATATGGGACTTTTCTTGACAACTTTCTGTACGTCTCAGGACAGCCCAAGGAATCTGAGATTATAACTCATGGCAATGTTGGCAATATTTAGCTTGCTTACTAAATATTTAGCTTGTATGCAAATTCACTTGCCAATAAACAGAAATGGACTATCAAAAATAATGCTGGGCCTTCCAAACTTCTAAATAAACTCCTTCTTGTGAGCTGGTGCTATCACTGTTGCTGTAGATCCATTGGTTAATGTCTGTATTGATATTAAAACGGCTCATCCTATGTTTTAAGATGAAATGTTGGAGATGTCGAGAGAAAAACAATTATAAAGCGCAATAATTGAAGCAAATCAGTCACACCAGCTAAATATTTAACTTGCTAACTAAATATTTAGCTTGCTAACTTAATGTTTAGTTTCACAACTAACGAGTTTGTAAACAAAATAGCTTTCCAACTAAATATTTAGTTTGAGGCTAAATATTTAGCTTGGCAACTAAATATTTAGTTTGAGGCTCAATATTTAGCATGGCAACTAATATTTAGTTTGAGGCTAAATATTTAGCTTGGCAACTAAATATTTAGTTTGAGGCTCAATATTTAGCATGGCAACTAATATTTAGTTTGAGGCTAAATATTTAGCTTGGCAACTAAATATTTAGTTTGAGGCTCAATATTTAGCATGGCAATTAATATTTAGTTTGAGGCTAAATATTTAGCATGGCAACTAATATTTAGTTTGAGGCTAAATATTTAGTTTGCTAACTAAATGTTTAGCTTGCCAACTAATTATCTCGCTTGCAAATTAAATATTTAGCTTGAATGACTAATGTTGAACCAATAATGAATGAAGTTGAAAAATAAACCCCCATTTTTTTCCTAAATAACCCAGATATTGTTGCACTTTACAAACTTTACAAACAGCACTCATAGCCTCCACGCAGCACCACCGTCTACCTAGTTTTTCCAGTTAATTTCAACCACTTAACTGCAATGCATATTTACCAATATCACATAAAATAGACTATTTGCTGCTCCCATTTTTGGGGGGGTAAATTATGCACATCAATGTAAAAGTAAACTTTGAACATCTGAATATTATGTCTGAAAAAGCAGACAATATAATCAACTAGGCTACACTTCTCAGCAGAAGAAATTATTTTTGTTAATATTGGAATTAAAAAAACATAACCTATTTCTTGTCAGAGATGAATTTAAGAAATATAAATGATATAAAATATTCAATTCTCATGATGGGTTCTCCCTGGAGTATGTTGGTAGACCTACAAGACGGCCCAAGATGTTTCTTCTTGTGCTTCTTCAACCCTTCCCCTTTTAATCTAAAAGCATTAATTTCATTTACCAAAGACAAGCTGCATTCTTTGTTTTAATTGAAAATACTCCAAACGTGGCACATAATCCTGTCAGTCACCTAAACACATCTCACTGAACTGGATTAGATTACTTAATAAGGCTGGCATTAACAGGTCTGCCGGCTTCTTTATGAAGATAAAATTACAGAGGAAACATTTACAAAAAGGCTGTCGCTGGTTCTTTAAGAGAATGTTCTGAATATGAAAATGTAAAGAGGATTTTTTTTTCTAACGGGAATAGCTTTTAATTAAAGCAGCTCATTTAGGTTTTATACCTGTGTGCTATTTTATGTTGCTTCTTGGACAGCCGCGTAGCGTTTTAATTAGCCGAGATATGGCTCAGTTGACTTTGCTTTGTACAACAAAGCATTAAGCAGCTTCTTTAGGTATAAAAGAGTCCCATGATCACCTGATTCTGCACTTTTCAAACATAAAATACAATTACTTACTTTGGGTTTAAGGCTGATTTTATATTTTATACATGTTGAAGTAATAGTGGATAATTTCTCAGACTGTTTTGAGAGACTACACAACTTTCTAACTGATTGAATATTCATAATTCATCACAGTCTGCTTTCATGTGGAAAAACAAAAATATGGAGTTTGTTTCTTATAGTTGAGGGTTTTTTTTTCCTATCTTTATATTTCCTTTTTAAGGTCAAATCCTCTTACAGGTGATGAGCATGGACATACCAGCTGAGAAGAAAGCCCCGAGCCATCAGCTTCTTGCAGAGGGCTCACTGTGAACGGACCCTGACAAGACTTCAACTCCCACTGAGGTTGTAAACCCACGATTTCCCAGTTATTTAATGAGGGCTGCTATTGCAACAATGGGCTATGATTGGTTGCTGCAAGCTGTACAAGCCCAACATCATAGGACAATTGGCGTTTGCTAGGGAATGCCAAAATCGACAGAGTCGCCATTGGCGCCCTGTGCTCTTCACGGATGAAAGCAGGTTCACACTGAGCACATGTGACAGACATAACAGAGTCTGGAGACACCGTGGAGAACATTATGCTGCCTGCAACATCCTCCAGCATGACCAGTTTGGTCGTGGGTCAGTCATGGTGTGGGGAGGCATTTCTTTGGATGGCCGCACAGCCCTCCATGTGCTAGCCAGAGGTGCCCTGACTGCCATGAGGTACCAGGATGAGATCCTCAGACCCATTGTGACATCATATGCTGGTGCAGTGGGTCCTGGGTTCCTTCTTATGCATGACAATGCTAGGCCTCAGGTGGCTGAAGTGTGTTCAGCAGTTCCTGCATGATGAGGACATTGATGTTATGGACTGGCCTGCCCGTTCCCCAGACCTGAATCCAACTGAGCACATCTGGGACATCATGTTTTGGTCAATCCACCAATGCCACGTCGCACCACAGACTGTTCAGGAGCTAAGTGATGCTTTAATTCAGGTCTGGAAAGAGATGCCTCAGGAGAAGATCCGCCATCTCATCAGGAGCATGCCCAGGCGTTGTCGGGAGGTTATACAGGCACGTGGAAGACACACACCCTACTGAGCCTCAATTAGACTTGTCTTGAGGAATATTCACTGACGCTGAATCAGCCTGTCATGTTATTTTCCACTTTCATATTGAGTATGAATCCAAATCCAGATCTCCAAGGTGTAATAATTTTGATTTACATTGATAATTTGTTATTTTCTTCTCAATCAATTCCACTGTGTTAATAATAAAGTTTTTCAATGAGAATATTTAATTAATTGAGATCTCAGATGTGTTATTTTAGTGTTCCCTTTAATTTTGTGAGCAGTGTAGTAATTAAAAAAGCCAGTTTTTATATGAAATGTGCACACGATAAGTGATAACAGTGAAAACTGACTTCATATATACATCATTACTGATGAAAACAACTTATATTCATAATTTGTTTGTCAAAGAAATGCCAGAGTTAGAAGGATATTTGCTGGTTATGATGGGAATTTTGCAAATTCATGACATTCACGATGAAGCTTGCGATGACTTGCAACATGACCTGAACACATCATGAACTGAGCCCAGACTTCAAAGCGTCCTGACTCTCTCTGCCTGCTGTGAAGGTGGAAACGCACTAGGAACACATTTCCACTGTCTGAGAGCTAAATTTGCATCCAATTACTCGCTGCCATGGCTGCCAAGAACATATTTTTGAATTCTTAGCATTACTTTATCAAAACACGGCTGAGCTATGGAGTAAACATGTGACAGCAGACCTCTCTTAACTAGTAGTGTTTGGGTTTTGCTTCCTGACCACATCCAACATCCAACCCAAACCCGCTCTTTTACGCTTGGATCTTGGATGATGATAGCCGTTTATCTTGTAAGTATGCCTCCCCCTTACAGTTTTAACCAGACTCTTTAACCATTCGTGGAAGGAATGCAAAGAGGAAATGTTTGGTCTCTAATTAAAAATAAAGGTCAGACTAAAGAGAAGATGTAGGCGAGGAGCTCTGGATAGGGTTCTTTTGACAAATGAGTCCAAAACTGAATTATCTGGACTCTAGATTCGAGGACATATTTGGTGTGAACAAAATACAACCTTCCAGAAAAAGAAACCAACTATAAAGCATAGAAGTTTAAGTGTCATGATTTTGGTATCCCTTTCTTCTAGCAAGCTCACCATCAGAGAATCAACCATAATTTCTGCCATGTCTCAGAGGATGGTTGAGAAAAGCGTCTAACTAAAGTTATTTCAAACAAACATGGATGGAGGATGGGCGGAAGATGATTAATCTAAGAAGCCGTTTTTTTCTTGACATCTTTTGTTTAATATGTGAAACAAGGTGCATTTTTGTTGTTAAAGTGCAATTACATGATTAATTACATGATTTTCTTTTCATAATTTTTTACGTTTAAGTGTTCTGCATCTCAAATCCATCTTTTACCAAACCCTAAAAACTGACCAAACTAACTATTCCCGTAATCAATGCAGGCAGGAGCTCCAACATATACCAAAGGGCTTGTTCAGATCTTTCAGCAAAGCGTTTGACTGGCTGCTAATTTTTGGAGTGGAAAAACAAATTTGGTTGCCAGAATCTTTCTAAATAACCTGGTTGGAGTTTCTCCTGCATTTCTAGCCCTAAACCAGTGCTAGTGCTTGCTTACCACCAGTTCCTTTGCTTTAAACAGCCGAAACACTGACTATAGGACCAAAAAGCTGGTTCTGTCTTTCTTTGGCCAGAGGAAAGGGGAACCTTGGCTACGTTCACTTATCAGGGCTTGATGCTCAATTCCAATTTTTTGCCGAAATCTAACATTTATCACGTGGTTGCTCATACTACCAAATAATGTGACCACAATCAGACTTGTGTGAACGGTTTCCAAAGCTTCCTTTTATATAGCCTTTTATATAGCCCAAAGAACTATCCTCATCTGCTCATGAAAGCATAACACGTCACCTTTAAGTTTGGACTCTGAGAATGTTGTGAATACGTGCCTTTTCGCACTGGTGCCATCATTGTCTGAGCCAGTTGTGTCTCCAACACCAATGAATCAAATAGCTAAACTCCCTCATCATTGTCATTCAGGTCTGCAGAGTCCTGGTAACAGACCATTCATTTGATTCAATTGTGTTGGAGGAGGGATGCATCTAAAAGTTGCGGGATAGTAGTTCCCCAAGATTGAGCTTGAGCACCCCACCACTAAGTTATCCAGAACTAGATTTACAACAAACACCCAGAGGAAACCTTCAATAACATTCAGGCAGGAAGTAGATCGCCAATAAGAAAAACCCTAACAGTCTCTAGGGATGGGTGCAAACAGTCAACTTATCACTAAAAATCCTTTCCCGAAGTTAAGCTCGTCTTCCCTTCAGCTTCCAAGGATCAAACATGGAGCAGCTGAAAGCACAACATGCTGACAAAAGCATACCTTGAGCCTCGATGAAACTTTAAAAAGCTGTCTTCCTCAACATGATAAATAAGGCTTTCGCTGTCCTTTTCGACAAGACTATTTTACTTTGAAAAAAAAAAAAGAGACATTCCTTCTAGTCCAGGAGGGGAAAAAAAGTTATGAACATGCTGAATTTATGCAGACAGTGAAGCAGCAAGAGGACATGGGGTTTGGTGAGGGCTCACTAAACATGCAGCTACTAGTTGTGACAAATTTAAAGCTGTGAAAATAATGTTGGTTACCCAGTGTGCAACATTCCTGCATCAAAGCTGCTGAGAGGATCTAAATGCATTTTGAATTTCCTTCATACTTCATTTAAAATGCCTGACAGAAAATGTCTCCACAACCTTCAATAAGGGCTGTACACATTTGTAAAACAGAGAAAAGATGCAATACACAACAACTTTGTATGCTAGCAATAAGAATTTATAAATCTAGCTAGCCACATTTTTGTCAAAGTTGATATTGGTAAAGGGGAATTACCAATGTGGGAATTACATAGAATCATTTTATAGCACAATCAAGTAATTATGTTATTCCAGTTTGTTTGGGGAAGTGTGACTGCGTAATTGAACTCTGACGCAGACAAAAAAAAAAAAAAAAAAAAAAAAAAAAAAAAAAAAAAAAAAAAAAAAAAAAAAAAAAAAAAAAAAAAAGCAAACTCTGGTCCTCTTAAAAACCTAGGTCTCAGTTTGGTTGGAATCAGAAACAGTTAGCAATACTCAACAACTATAAAACTGAAACCATGAGTGAAAGGTCTGTTCAAAGAATCACTTCCTGGAGGACAACTGTACAAGTAGGTGTAATCAAATTTGATCCTGTTGAGGGCAAGAAATTGTTTTGAAACCTATGTGTCAATGACACATGGTGGGTATTAACATATTAACATGGTTGAATTTAGTGCATTAGCCTTCGCTTCCACTAAATACCATGTTGGTATGGCGCTGTAATGTTTATGATTAGCACAACTAACTTTTTAGTTAGTGGTGTCCATCACTGATTTCTGGTGTAAAATTTCCACAGCTAAAACCTGTGGCTGTTTACCTTGAAGATTATCTTAATGCTCTAATTTAGTGTTGATGCTCTGGAAATGTCCTGGAATACATTCACAGTGTTTGTGACAGGCTTGTTTTGGTCAAAATAAAACAAATGCAATGAAACCAAAATAAAATGCAAAACATTGCAAATAACATACAACAAAAAAATTTTTTGCATAATTTTGTCACCAGCTGGTAGATAAAATCATTAAAGTCATCCAGATACTCAGAGGTGAAACGTTTGAAGAGGAAAATTATATAATGCTACATGTTAATGAAACTATCAGAATCGCGGTGCTTTCATCAATTCAAAATCCAACAGTTGTTGCTAAGCTTCTCATTTCATCCACTCCTCATACCAAATACAAAATTAGCTGCAAGGCAACATCATGCAACTTTTGACGTACAACATATGGGCTGCCTGACCTTTGCCCTTCCGAAACTCTAGGTGGCACTGCACTGACTGCTGATTTGCTGTCTCGATCCTTCCATCCTCGTGTTTATCCAAAGTTAAATCACACTTTGACTTCTTTAGAGATCTCAGAGTTAAGAGGATTCACATTTTCTAAGGTATACACACCAAAACTGCTGTTTTCACAATGCTAGCAGTGCTAATGGGGCTAAGTGCTAATATAAGATGCTAAAAAACGTTTGAGTACCCCGCCTCCAGGCCTGGCTTCAGAAAGGGTCCCTGGTGACTCACGTCCGGGCAAGGGAACAGTGCTTCCATTTATATTTCTTGATGTAAGGGGTCTTTGGGCTGCTCTTAGTCTGATCCCTCACCTAAGAACTGTTTGCCATGGGTGACCCTTCAAGGGGCACAAAGCCCCTGATGACTTAGCTCCTAGGATCATAGGGACACTCAAACCCCTCCACCACGATAAGGTGGCAGCCCATGGAGGGGAAAAATTGAAATAAGCATTACAACAAGACAGTTTTTTTATTAGAGTTTTTAAGTGTGATCTAAAGATGAGTGGTGGAAGAGAGGTCCAAAAATGGTGTTCTGGTGTTCATGCTCGCCACTAGAATGTTGAGGCTGATGGAAGTGGAGGACCTGAAAGTGTATTTTGTGTGTTGGTGCAGATGGTTTATGGGCTGTAAGACGACAGACTTCAATGAGCTTGACTCTGGTTCTGTTGAAGGTTTCTTCCTGTTAAAAGGGACATTTGACTGTAATATTTCACAATCTTAGTTTTACTACATTTAGGGTCAGACTGGACTGTGTGTAAGCGAACGTGAGCTCTCTATACAAATACATTGTATTGGTATAAACTGGATTTATTATGATTTTCTGGATTGAAAATTGGGTTTGTTTTTCTAGAAACACCCCTTTAGAAATTTGTGGTGACTTGCCGTTATAAATACAACTGAACTGACCAAGAATTTTTGTTATATTACTGTTTAATTTGAGGACGTTTGTGGTGAACCAACATTTAACAGTCAGAAGAGGAAAGAGGGTTTGAGGAAATGTTTTATCTTTGTAACAATAAAAACTGATACTGAATATGCATATTGCTAATGTTCTCACTGACAAATTGGATGTGAATTTTTAAACAAATGTTATTCCCAGCACCTTGAGCACACAATTCTTGTCTGTTGGCATGGTATACTTGCAATGGTTTCTAATTTACTCTCATCTGGCTCAATACCTTCAGCAGACAACTCGTCTCTGAAACATCTTATTTTCTGTACACCAAAATTGATTATCTAACAAATTAGCTTTGAACCACTTTATCTCACCCTTTGCAGCACATTTACCAGTCTTTGGTTATGTTCATGTACAGTGGAGCCCAAGATAACCATGTCGTTAACATAACAAAGAGCACCTGTAAGTCCTTCCAACATGTTGTCCATGGAACAATGAAAAATCTCAGAAGCTGAGAAGATGCCAAATGGCATTCTAAGGAATCTGGTTTTCCTTTTTGGTGTTTGTTGCTGGGGTGTTTACATGTTTTTTGTTGCTATTGGTTGTTGGTGGGGCTTAGTAGTTGTTGGCTGTGTGTTTAATTGGTTTTCTATTTTGGCCTTGGAGCTGGTAGGATGTATTGGTTATTGGCTGGTTGTTTAAATATTTTCTGTTTTGGTGTTGGTTGGTGGGACTAAATGGTTGTTGGTTGGGTGTTTAAATGGTTTTGTATTTAGGTATTGGCTGTTGGTGGGGTGTATTGGTTCCTGTTGGAGTATTTAATTTTTTTGGTTGGTGGAGTATTTAATTATTTTTGGTGTTGGTTGGTGGGGCCAAATGGTTTTCTATTTTGGTATTGGCTAGGGTTTTTGAATGTTTTTTGTACTGGTTGCGTGTTTAAGTGGTTTTACATTTTAGAATTGGTTGGTGGTGGGGTGTATTAGTTGCTGGTGGGGTATTTAATTTTCTTTTTGGTGTTGGTGTGGTGTACTGGTTGTTGGTGGGGTATTGTATTGGTGGGCATATTGGTTGTTAGTGACATGTATTGGTTATTGGTGGGATGTTTGAGTGTTTTGTTTTGGTTGTTGGTGAAGAGTATTGGTTGTTGGTAGAATGTATTGTTGGTGGCTGTACTGGTTGGTGGGGTGGTTAAATATCTTTTGTTATTGGTTGGTGGTGGGGTGTGTTGGTTGTTATTAGGGTTTTAAGGTTTTTTTGGCATTGTTGTTGGGAGTGTATTAATTGTTGGTGGGTTATTTAAATGTTTTTGTTTGTTTAGTTGTCGGTGGGGCATATTAGTTAGTGATGTAAGGTGTATGGTTTGTTAGTGTGGTGTACTAGTTGGTGGGGAGCATTAGTTTGTGGGGCGTATTGGTTGTTGGAGTATATTGTTTTTGTGTGGTATTTCAATGTTTTTTCTAGGTATTAGTTATCAGTGGGGTGTATTAGTTGTGTGTGAGGTGTATTGTTTATTTGTGGGGTATTTTGATTGATGTTGGGTGTTGGTAGGTTGGTTGAATATTTTTTATGGTATTGATGGTAGCATGTATTGGTTGTTGGGGTTTTAATGTTTGTTTTTGGAACTGGTTGTTGGACTGTATTGTCGTTAGTGGGATATTTAAATGTTTTTTGGTAGGTATTAGTTGGTGGGGCGTATTGTGTTTGAGATGTATTAGTGGGTGGTGGGCATATTAGTTGTGTGTGAGGTTTATAAGTGGGGTGTTTTTTCAGTATTGATTGTTGGTGAGGTGTATTGGTTGGTGAGGTGTTCAAATTTTTTGTTTGGTGGTGGTTGTTGGTGGGGGTACTGATTGTTCGTGTGGTGTTCTAAGGGTTTTTTGTTGATAGTTTTTGGTGGAGCATATTGGTAGTTGGTGGGTTGTTTAAATGTGTTTTATATTGTTTGGTGGAACTTATTGGTTTTTGGTGAGGAATAATGGTTGCTGGTGGGGTGGTTAAATGTTTTTTTGGAATTGGTTGGTAGAGGGGTATTGGTGTGTTGTTGGTTATTGGTGGGGTGTACTGGTTGAGTGTTTAAACAGTTTTCTATTTTTTGTATTGGTTGTTTGTGGTTGTTGGTGAGGTGATTTAAATGTTTTTTTGGGGTATTGGTTGTGGGGTTGTGGTGTTATATTGTAGGTATTCTTTAAATATTTATATTGATTGTGTTCTCAGCACATGATGTTTGTGGATACAGATAAGAACATTCCTTTAGAGGCTTTTCTTGATTTGTTGGGGGGGTTGTTTTGTTTTTATTGTTTTATTTTCAATGTTATCATTTTGTTGGTTTTTGTCATTGTTATTTTGTTTTTTTTTCAATTATGATTTTCTCTTTTTTCATTATTTTGTTGGGGGTTTTTTTCTTTTTATTATTGCTGACTTTCTTCAAGTGACTATTTGACATCCATTTATTATTGATTACATACACAAATCTTTTCAATGACCAGAGAATCTAAGATCTGTTCTTGTTTCTGCATCCGAGATCAGAACACGTTTTGTATGGCCTACCGTGTTTTTCCTGTGATGAGCCATGTACGTGTTTCAACCAGTTTGTCGTACTTGTTTGTTACCAATTTCCTTGAACTCAACTGTAAAACTTCTTCCACGTAAGCATGTGAAACCCCTGTTCATTCTCAAATCTCTTTCCATGTTTTTTCCTGCATGTATCCTCTGATGGGATTGAGATGCGGCAACTTTGAACAGACTCCTTCAAATGGCGACTACTGTCCCGTTCCAGATCATTTATCATACCTCAGTGAATTTCTCTTGTTTACCAAAGACCAAAGGCATTGTGGTTGTACCAATAGTGTCCTTATTTCGTTTCCTCATTTTGTCCATTAAATTGACCATCCACATTTCCTGGGCTGTGATTCAGATTTTAAATGTTTTCATACTGATTATGTGTTTTCTCTTTGTTTAAACAAGGCAGGTACCTGATGTTTATTGGATGCAGATCAGAACATTCATTGAGATTTTTGTTTCATTTTGCTAGTTTTTGTTCACTTTTAATATTTTTGATTTTTTTTTTTTTCATTATTATTTTTGTTTTGTTTCAATTTTATCATTTTGTTGGGCGGTTTTTTTTATTTTTATTATTTTGGTTTTCAATTTTTATGATTTTGAACAAACCAAACAATATTTTGTTTGGTTTGTTTATTATTATTTTGTTTTATAATTTTATTGTTTTTTTCATTATTGTTTTGTTTTGTTGTTTTTATTTTTATTATTTTTAATTATTGCTAATTTTCTTCAGGTGACCATTTAACATCCATTCATAAGTGATTACATAGACAAATCCGTCCAATGACCAGAGAATCTTTAAGATCTGTTCTCGTTTCTGAATCCGAGATCAGAACATGTGTTTGTATAGCCTACAGTGTTTTTCCTGCGTTGAGCAATGTACCTGTTTCAACCAGTTTGTCGTACTTGTTTGTTACCAATTTCCTTGAACTCAACCGTAGGAGCCCTCAGCAGCTTGAGGACCGGCTACAGGAAGGACCAAACATATTTCCTGGCTCTGGGTTTAGAGTCCAGTCCCATGTCAACCATGTTGCCGTCCACATTCCCCACCAGTTTCAGTCCATCTGGTGCCTTCAAAGTCAAAACCAATAGGCATCTCTTTTAGTTCTCAGTTCATGCATTGTGTAATGTTCCTGTTGGAAATGACAAGGCATCAGATTTTCATCCATGAGCTCAAAGCGTTAACCATCACCATAGAAAAATCTTCTTTAATGTGATACTCTGTCCCATAGTTTGTAGGGCAACTTTTTGCTGACCATCATCATTCTGGGTGGGATGTCCAGTCCATCCAGGTAGTTTACTTCCTCCACTGCATTAGCGCATCCTCCAAGGAAAAGGCTGTAATCCTGAAGCATTTGTACATTAGCATTTAATTGAAGGCCATGAGAAAACTTCTTCCATGTAAGCACGTGAAATCTCCTGTTCATTCCCAAACCCGGCCGATTATTTTTGCCTTCATGTATCCTCTGATGGGATTGAGATGTAGCATCTTTGAACAAACTCTCTCTCTTGGTCATAACGAAGTAACGGCCCATGATGTTTATTAGATACAGAGATTCTTGGGGTCTCGATGCTGGATCAGAACATTCCTTTTCCATATCTTTTAGTTTCATTGTCATGTGTTCCTCTTCTCTTTTAATGATGTTTTTCCTTTAACAGCTTTTGGCTTTTCCTCCTGAAGCTGATTTATGTAATGCACTTGCTCTGCTTTGCAGATTTGACAAACAGTTCTGTTTATTCATCTAGCACCAATTCAAAACACATGACACACAAAAGGATCAGAACTGATGTAAGAGCACTTTCTATATTAGAGAAAATGAGAGTTAACAGCAGTAGTAGCTCCTTTGTTGGCTTTATCTAGGAGAGAAACAGCTAAACAGAATAAATCTGAGATGGTTTTAAAGGTTGAAGTGACAAAACAATAATTAGTTGCAACAAAAGATCAGCCAATAGCTCAGTCTAGGAGAAAAACAGAGTTAAAAACACTGAAATACATGGCCCAGTAGATCATCTGTAGAAGGAGAACATGGAGTTATTTGCAGTGGTAGCTCAGCGGATGCCCCCCTGCAGGAAAGAAGGTGCCACAGGAAAACAAAGTGTGATCCTCCTGAAGTACTTTAATTACCCTCAACTCCTCTGAGAGGTAGTAGGGACTGGACTTCATTTAAGTAAACCATCTTTTTAATTTATGTACAGACAGGAAAAAGCCCTGTTGTCTGCAATGTACAGGTTGTGTTGTTACACCATAAGTTTTAGCTGAGAAATAAATAAATAAATAAATAAAGCACCAGATTGTAGGACCAAAAATTGACAATATATAGGGTTTCCTTTAATAGTTTCTAATTTTCTCTAAATGAGTCAGAGGGAAAGCATGTGGAGAACCCAAACTGACCAACTTCAGAACAGAAGTCTGGGTGCTTCAGGTTGATCTGGTTATATTCTCAAACTCAGACAGTGAATAAAACAGTATGAACATTACCTCAGTGACTTCTGACCTGCAGGTTCAGCAGCTCTCTCCGTTGACCGTCGTGCAGAAAATATGAAATCGCAAGAGGCCACAAAGTTTTCAGGCGCAAAAGGTTTAAATTTAAATTGAATAAATCGGTTCTCACGTTTACTTTACATTGTTGTTGAACACTCATAATATGGGTTTGAAATATTTATAACTGTAGTAGATGATACTGATAAGTATGGCTACCCCTTTATTAAATATTTAGATTCAGTTTCAAACTAAGTATTTAGTAGATGTATATAAAAAAAAAAAAGTATTCTGTGATTTAAATACTGATTTTTTTTTTCCTTAAAATGCAAAACACCTTATTTTAACCCAAAAACATCAGATCAATCGTATCACTTTAATAACATTTAGATATTTTATCAAAGTTTAATACACTCATTTTTAGTGAGCTAAATTACTTCCTGGAGCTTTATTCCAACTGCATGCGCCAAAGCCTTGGCGGCCATCTTTGTTTCCCAACACAACTTATGTTCAACCTTGAACTTCAGACTCCAACATGCTAGCTGCATCAAAACTTCAGATCACATGACCTCAGCACAAAAAAAAAAAAAAAAAAAAAAAAAAAAAAAAAAAAAAAAAAAACCCCTCAACACAGAAGGATTTTCACCACAGCAGAATCCTCCTCAGCTCATTTAGCACACCGACTCTCAGCGGAGAATCAAACCAGCACAGGCCAGAGGCTTTTGGCCTTCATCAGCAGCGTTAGCATTAGCATCAAAACCCGCAGCAGCTTCTACCTTGTGTCGTCTTCTAGGTCCATCGTCCCCGGAAATGCTTGACCTACCTTTAGATGAGTAGAGGATCCTCACTTGCTTGTAGCGGTCCTCATCTTGATTGTAGTAATCCAGTAATGTCCATCATCGTTCTGCTGCTAAATCCTGACACCATTTTTGTTTCTCAGCTGTTTCAACGACCAGCAGCTCAACAAGACGCCGCTGAGAGGCCAGTTCGGCCGTTATGTCCGCTGCTCTGCTTAGATACAAAAAAATGGCCTCCATAACTTCATCAGGAAAAAAAATAAACCACTTAGAGGAAGGTGTCAGAAGAATAACTTACCAGAAAACAAACGCAGCGATCTCAAAACATGGCGCTCCAGCTACTCGCCCACAGGACGCCATGATACTCTAGCAGGTGGGTTACAGCCAAATTATTAAGGCCCAGTCCACACAGGAGACGATTTTAGGTGTATCCGCAAAAGTTTTTAGTCATTTAGGTTGCGCGTCCATGCGGATTGACGTCTTGGGAGACCAGAAAAGATCATATTTCATACCTGGTTACCGAGTGGATGAACTTCAGAACGCCGGTTTCATGTCTCCGTGCGGTTCTGAGAGTCGCGCTCTTTTTTTAAACGATGACGTCAACGCTCCACGGCTCTCTCTATGCCGCATGCGCGTAACTCTCACAAATAACAAACATGGCGTCCGTTCGCCAGGGTTGCCAGATCTGACAGTTTCCAGTTTCTGAATCATGCTGTACCATTTCAGGCAGATAGCAACTTATACAGTCCTGTTGCATGTTGACCAATTACTTTAAGTGACTGATTAAGACCTGGGTGACCTATTCTGATTCCTGTTTCTTCCTGCTGTCCTTGTGTCTCCTACATTTTGTAAATGTTTTATTAGTGTCTTCCTGTTTCACTTATGTACCAGTTTTTCTTAACATACTTATGATCATTTTTCATTCAGCTTTACTTAAAATAATTTGATAATCAACATTTTTAGATTTAGCAAGAATGTTTACTACTTCTTTACCCTCCTCTCCCTCATGTGATGGAATCCAAACAAATTCTTCTGTTATTTTTTTTTTTTAAAGTTTGTACAGAATAAGATTTTTGAGTCACTTCACTTAATGCTTAAGACTATGGAGAGTGGAGAGTGCCAAATTACAATAAATAAATACACAAATAACTTAAGAAATAATTATTTAAATGTCTCATTAATTTATTAAAGCTGTTAAATACAGAAATAATTTATTAATAAACTAGATCTAATTATTTCATGATTTAATAAATAATTTCATGTACCTGTGCTGAAGCACATCATAAATTAATTTAAACTGTCAACTTCAACCAAACCTAGGGTGGCTGCTTCAAACAATTGAAGACAACTTTGGTATGACTCTGAGGTCAACATCTTTCCTGGGAAGTGCAGAAAAAAAATTCAATACCTTAATTAAATTGTTGTAATTTTCAGATTGGTTAAAAATACGGTATATCCCAGGTAAAACGGGACAGTTGGCAACCCTAAACCACATACACTTAGAATGTCGATGATGTTTTAAAGACATTTCCAGTTCCCACGGTCCCTGAATGCAACAGCTGGGAATATGTTGTTCAGCCGCTGTATTGAGCTGTCAGCCATGATTTCACACCCACTCATCTGAGGCCCACCCCCGCCAAAACAGGGCCAGAAGTTTGAAACTGAAAAAATAAAATCTGAAAGTGAAAAAAAAAAAAAAAATCCTTGAATCAGAAAAGTAGTTCTGAACTTTTTTCAGTTTGAAAACGTTTTTTTTTTTTTTTTTTTTTTTTTTTTTTTCAGTTTCGAAACTTTTTAATTTTCAAAGTTTTTGTTCAGTTTTAAATCTTTCTTTTTTTATTTTAAAATTTTCTTTTTCAGTTACAAAATAATTTCTCAGATTCAAATGTATTTTTTGCTATTTCATTTTTTTTTCTTCTTTTGAACAAATTTTATGTCCCCAATTTAGCTCCATATGTGCTGGAATAATCTCAGGGGCGCACTGGAGTCAAATTCCAATATAATCCTATTAGCCTCTTTAGAGTTTAACAAAGGCCACTCTCATCCAGTTTGGTGCAAATCAGATGATCGATGTGAGATTTAGAGCCAACCATATTTAAATTTACCATTCTTCCACGCCCACATGCCCCAGCCACCAGCTAGTGTTGAGAGAAAGTAAGTAGCATTATGATGGTTTATGTCATCAACCAGTGTTATATACCAGTGTTTTCCCCTCTGGATGTGAAGATTAACAGAAAAAACTCAGTTTAATAAAAATAAAACCGGTGACAGACAGTTCTGCACGTCTCATTTCTTTCTAATCTCCCTCTCAGGAGAAAGACCTCTTTGTAAACCCTGACAGTGGTCTTTTTTTCTTGCACTGGCTGCTTTTTATTGCTCATTTACACTCCAGTCCTTCTGCCTGACAATGACAGGATGTGCAGTGTGCCAAAAAACGAGGAGCGGTGAACAAGTAGCGGATAGAAGACAAGTCAGGCCTAAAATACTGTCTCCAGCGGACGGACTGCCTCTGAAAGTCATGTTTTTGAGAAACAGGACGGCGCAGCAAAGAACCGACACCAGGCCTGAGAAATGCTTCGTCCTTCAGCCGATCAACTTCACCAAAGCGCCTGAAACTGATCTCTCTTGAGAAGCTCTGGGCTGGGTTGAGTTTTACCAAGTCATACTTCAGAACTGGCATTTTTGTATTGTTAAACCAGTTCAAAACAATACATGCTTCGTTCATTGATTTGTTTATCTTGGTATGAATGCTTGAATATTTATAAATCAGAGTTAATATGACCCAAACAGGAAAATCTTTATCAGAAAGCCTGGAGAAATGCGAAGAAATACTTAATTAAAAAGGTAAGAAGAAAGCCTCACAGCGTGCGAGTAAAATATTGAGAAATAAGTGATAAAATCAAAATTTGTGCACAAAACTGTCTCTCTAAATATCTTCAGTCTTTACATGTAATTTATTTCAAGTGGAAAAAACAAAACAAAAAAAAAAAAACAAACCAGAAATTTCAAAACCCTACCCATCTTCTTAGTGGTTTCTAGCATTTCCTTCCAGCAGCTAGATGCTGGCACCCACAGCAAATTCTCACATGCTTTTTAGATCTTGCTGAATATGCTCCCACCCACTGAAAATAAAGCAAAAAAAATAAAAAATAAAAAAAAATAAAATATATATTGCTTGCTAAATAACTGGAAACTGTTAAACTGAATGGCTTTCTGAGTTGTAAAAAGACAACATTCTACGAGGATTTCAATATGTTGGCCATGTTGCTCAAAAAAAAAAAAAAAAAAAGTTGCACATCTGATGGCAGGTGTTCGTTCATCTGCAACGAAGGGAATCACAGTTTGAATTTGAATTGTTTGAGGTGAGCTTTGCCGATGACTTGCTACGTCTCATTTAGGTGAGTTTTTTTCTCAATCAAAGGCAGAAAAATGGAAGCCATAACAATGAAGGCCATATCTGGCGGGAACTGAAGTAACGGAGACATTTGGACGACATGGCTTGTTAGCGAACGGTTGTAAACGCAGAAATATAGCTTTACAAGAGTATCATTAAAGCTTAAATGACTTCTAAAACACCTAACTTTTTTTTTTGTCTTTTTCTGTTTTATTTATTTGTCTTATTGTTATACTGTAACCGACCTGGGCATATCGATTAGCCTATTTGCTAAATCTGGTGCTTTTTTAGAGTACAAATGTTTTTTTTTTTTTTTTTATCATTTTCCAAACAAATAAATAGTGAAATACCTTTAATTCAGAGTTGGGTAGTAACTAGTTACATTTACTTGAGTAACTTTTTTTTTAAGTACTTTTAGGAGTATTTTTACTTTTAAATTTTACTTGAGCTACTCTTGAGTAAAATTTCTGGCCACTGTACACCCTGTGAGCAACTTCACGAAATGATGAACAAGCTCGCTTTAGAACAAGACACAGACACACTCCTACAGCTTTTGTTAGTTTCATAAGTTTTATATTGAAAGAAATTGATTTGGAAAAACATTGCTTTAGCCTGATTTTGTATTTATGTTATTTATTAGCATTATTTTGAGTTTGATGTAGAAAATACCAAAATATCCACAATTCGACATTTTGATCGTTCTGATGCTGTAATTTTGAAATATTAAATGACTGATGTTTTGATCAGTTACTTGAGTAATTTCTTGGACGGCGACTTTGGACTTGAGTGACAGTATGTTGAAGCCGTGCTACTCTTACCCCAGTACCATTTTTGGTACTCTACCCACCTGTGCTTTGATTTAAGGTACCCAACGAAGCGTGAACGTCAGGGACCAAAGACTCCAGAGTTCAAGAAGACACCTAGTGTTGATTTTGTGCACGAGAGCATCACACGTGGAGTCTTCCCACTGCAGCTGGAGGCTCCTCAAACTGCACAGCGAGGAGTGCAAAGCAATGATATGTGTGCTTGGAAAACCAGCAGGACGTCAGCCTGGATATGATCAAACCAGGCAGAGAAAAACGGACAAATTGGTCTCGCAAGAGGCTACTTACTCCACTGTTCCAACAGAAAACGAACAAAAAAAACCTGCAGGAGCGCTTACATCATCTTTGTGGGTGTTTTGCACCATTTACAAAGTCAAACAGACACAGTTTCACTTGTGTATTGGATTCTCTTTAGTACTTTACATTTAACAGGAAAATACAAGGGTCTGTTTTCAGCAGGATACAGGAAATTTAACAGTGCTCTGTACATTACAATATTATAGTCAGTGTGGCGGTTACGTGGCCCAGGAGGCCTGGAGCCGTGGATGTCGTGCACAGTTCACTGTGTGGTTGTGAGGGTGGGGATACAATTCAAAAATTCTCATTTACATATTCTGTTAGCAGCTTGAAGAAAACACAAAATCAGGAACAAGATACAAACAAAAAAAAAAACAACCCCAAAATGCTTAAAGAGGAAAAAAAAAAAAAAACTGTTTTATTTATTAATGCGTGAACAAGTCAGGAAAATTCTGAATTAAGATGCTATCTGATAAGTTTCTACTCCTTCGTGTTTCGACGGTCACCGGTTTGGGCTTACCACAGTCACATTTAACACAAAACCGCCAGGTTTGGTTGGGAAGGCTACATTCATCCTGAGAGAGTCAAAGTAAAAACAGAAACATGTTGAGATGAGGTTGATGCAGTGGTTGAAGAGTAAACAAGCTCCAGATGCGTTTCGACTGCCTTATCCTGCAGAAGTTGCCTGTTACAACCTCTCAGGCTGACTTCAGCCCCGGCTTGTTGCTTTTTCACGAAGTGGCAAATTAAGATGGCCGACAAGAGTGGTTGTTCCTCAGCTTTGCACGGCTGTAGCGTTGCACACCAATAAAACCTGAATCTCAGAGTGTTTCCTGGTGGTTACGTCCTAAAACATCAGTAAAATCACTCTTCACAAGCTTTATAGAAATGTGCAACAGGGAAAAAGGGTAGACTCACTTAAGATTGTTGAGTTCTCCCACAATTAAGCTCTTGGTCTAAGACAGCATTTACACTCAAAAACATAAGTAAAATCAAAATTCATGAAAATGTGCGATGAATAGTTTTTAAATTTTTCAATGAATCTGTCAAAAAGAAAAGAGGAAACCGGTGTTTTACAGCGCTGAAACTTGATTCTTTCACAATGCTTGTCTAAAAAAATAGGTAAAATCTCCAAACCTGCTGGGAATGAATAAATAGGGATCAAAAATATGGAATTACAAATGTGTATATTTTCATAGCAAGCGCCATGAAACTTTCTTTGATTTTTTTTCACAGTGATACAGGAGAACAGTTTTAAAACGACTAATGACACCAACTGGCTCGTTGTCTGTGGCAGCAAGAGCAGAGAAATTTAACCTATTATTTATTTCACAATAGTTACATTATGAAACATAAGCACAATCACTTCAAACTTCAAAAAGTTTATGGAAATGAATTGTCCCGTTTTGCAGTTGTTAGGATGACGAAGGGAGCGTCTCGCAGCACTGACACACCAACCTCTGAATCTGAAACAAGTAAAATCACTCCAAGCGTGGTGGAAATGCATTTTTAGGAAGAAACCACCTTCTTTTCAGATTGCTAAGCAGTCTTTCGCTTTAAAAACCATTAGCTTCTGGTCGTTTAACAGCAGTACATCCGACAAATATAAAAATGTAACATCTGTTTAAATTAGTTTCAGCAACACAGAGTACCTTATTTACCAGCAACTTTGGCAGCTGATGCAGAAAAAGGCAACAAAATGTCCACCTCTGACTCTTTTACAGAGGTTAGACTCCAAAACGTAAGGAAAATCCCTCCAAACTCCTGTGAAATGTGCCACATAAAAAATGATTTCAGTTAAAAAGCAGCTTCGTACCCAAGACAGTCCATGATTAATTTAAAGTCTGCTCCACGGTGATTTATGCTCATGTTTCAAAATGTAATCTCTATGAAACGTTATATTCTGCAAGGCAACCAACACCACTAATTATTCCACTTTGAATCGAATGACGTTATGAGCTGCAGTAAAGACTGCTGAGACCCAACACGACAATGTGACGTTAAAATGCTAGAAACACTCAACCAGTCAGTAATGTGCAAGGCCCCGCCGCCATAAAGCCTCATGTTGAGTGTTCGGGGTAGTCTTAACAGCACTCCCCAACCACCAGGGCTGTTTTCTGCTGATAAACTTCTCCAGAACCCGCCCCCCCCCCGAGGAAACAGAGGAAAAGGTCGACAGTCGAAACGCACCTTTAGACACTCAAAAGTAATGTTTCACCTTGCGATCAAAACAAATCAAATATTTTTACAATCGGAATCAAGTCATTAGTTTTTCCCCACACAAAACATAAACGAGGGCATGCAGGAAACCAAACACAATAAACTCAAACCAGGATTTATGAACATCAACTGTGGGTCTATGTACATGTGGACAAGCTAAAGTCATCATTTACTGGCAGTCGCTAATGTTAAGATAAATTAAAGCCGGTTTTGTTCCAATATTTACATTGTTAGCAAACAGTTCCACCATTTCACTGCCAAACAATCAATTGGTAAATATCACGCTCATAGAATTAAAAATATGTCTTTATTCCAGGAGTTTTATCTCCTGTGAAGCATGTGTTTGCATAATATTTCTGGATTGTGTCTAATTTAAGAGTGCGGAGGTTGAAAAGCAGGTAAGTTGATTAGAAAAGGGACTTTTGCAAGCCAGAGTCAGACAGTGAGTTCGGATAAAGGAAAAATCAAAGCCCTTGAAATCCAGAGCAGGGAATTAGAGGAAACCATCCTAGAAACAAAGTTTTGATCTCGTGGTTGTCTCATTAGCCCCTAGCAGAAAATGTTTCATGTGAGATCAGAGCTGGAAAAAACGGTAACCTTCAAAAGTCATCTCCAGAAAAAAAAAAACATCATAAGAAACACGGTCCGAAATGAAATGAAATGAAAAATATCTGGCTGGTTCGTGATGTTCTGTTTGAAATCTCCGTTTAACTCTCTAATTAAAACTTATGTTCAGTGTCAGGTGCTTTTTATAAAAGGCAACGATCAACACAACTGAAGCGGATGGCTTGATTTCAGTTGCTCTGGCCTGCCTGTAAAGTGTACACAAGCTCACAACTACACCCACACAGTTCGCACAGCCAGCAGCAGCATTTCCAGGTCTCACTGTTCGCTGACCGACTGTGGTCCTGCTCGTATTGTTTAGTTTGGGGCAACTTCGCAAGCTCTGGTTTATTTATGCCAAGTTTATTGGAGCTGATTAATAAAACATGGAATTCATAGATAACATGATGTGTCGAAAAGAATGGGAGAGCATGAAATGACTGGGATGTAAATGATGCAACAAAATCAATAACATATTCAGTGACCTTCTTTAAGGGTGTTTCACATTTCTGTAGCGTTTCGAGGAGGCTGTGCTCAGTCACAATGTATGTAGAGCTGTGTTTGAAATGTTCACTCAGTCAAAAATAATGTTTTCACTGGAGAACCAAACACTGGATGGTGGTTCAAACATCACTGGAGTGTCACAATGCTTTATAATTATTGGGAATATTCCCAGTTATTTGTTTGCGACATAAACATCAGTGGGACACCTCCAAATACAAGCCTAAATCTGAGCTGATGGTCAGCATAATTTTGCCATTTTGACAAAAATTTCACAATACATATATGTGACTTCACTCAATATTTTTTGTTGTTCTATATCCATTTAACAAGCTTGGCTCATTGCTGGAGCTATGTCATAATCTTCAGAGTAGAAACCAAATGTAACCAGTAAAGAAACTATAAAACAGCTCATACAAATTTGTTTTCAATACTTACAGGGTGGCTTGCTTTTTATTGTCTGACCATGTATCTTTTCCCTACATTTTTCATATAATCTCACATGAGTTTCTTGCAGTTAAGCTTTTAAAGAATTTGAGCATCTTCAACAAGCTTGAAAATCACAATAATTAGCACTGGATGTAAACATTAGCAGGCTAATATTAATGTCCTAATATTAGCATGCAAATGATTAGTGGTAAACACCATAACTGTTAAGATTTGAAGAGAACTTTTCAAAATAATGTTTCACCTCCCATAAAAAAAAAAAAAAATAAAATAAAAAAAAAATATATATATATATATATATATATATATATATATATATATATATATATATATATATATATATATATATAAACCTCAGTTTTAACTGAAGAACAGACAAGCTGTTAAAACAGTTGAAACACTGAAGGTCTTACCCAAAAGTAAATGTTTGTGCTTGGACATCATGACTTTGTCAGTGCTAGCGTTGGCATCCCAAGATTGTGAGCTTGCTTACATTAGCATTAATGTAAAAATATTAGCATGCTAACAATAGCTTTAACTCTACCGAGTATGCCGCCAATGTTGATGTGTTAAGTGTTAGCATGCTAATGTTACAAGCAAGTTAACATTAGCATTAAAGTGCTAATATTAACTTAAATTGTAATAGTAGCAGACATGCTAACAATACTACAATTTAATGTTGCGATTCCACAAAAAATGGTTTGAATTATGTTTCTGTACCCATTTCCTGAATAATTTCAAAAAGTCCTACTTTAGCCTTAAAGCGATATTAATCAGCATGCTAAAATTATAGAAGTTACCGTTGAAATTTCACAAAAACAAAGTAATCTTGAAATATCAATTTTTAAAAATAATTTTAAAAATCATGTGGCTTTTATTGATCAAGAGATCAGCAACATTTCTGTTTGGGCATTTCTTAAAAAATGTACACAATGTGGGTTTTAGTGTTGGCATGCTAAGATTACAAGGATAGTTATTTTAGCATGCTAATGTTGCATTGGCTTTGGCTAACAGCTATGCATGTGTACTGTTGAGATTTTATTAGAAATTGTTTACGAATGCATTTATGAAAAATATCTTCAATCTTTCCGTCTCACAAGTAAAATGTTCAACAGTTGAGACACTGCAAGCTTCTGGACATTTCAAATGAGTCTAAAATTCTGAATACTTTCCTATTGATCTCAGCATAAGCATGGTGATATTTAAAGCAAACTAACGCTAGCATTAGTCTGGTAGCATCAACTTTTATGTTAATGCTTGTCACTGTCCTAACATTAGTTGCGCACTATTGAGATTTGATCAGAACAGTTTGTACATAATTCTGAATATTTTTTAAAAATCTTTGGCTTCTACTGATGAGAAGATAACCCACTTTGAACTTGACACATTGAAACTCTTTGGCCATTTTTATGTCTAAAATGTGTAATATTTTTATAATGTTAGCTTTAGCTTGTGAGGGTTACAAGAACACTTGCATTCAAGTTAGTGTGCAAATGTTAGCGTTATTTCTAATGGATGAGAAAGTTGAAGCTGAAATCTTGAACACCGCTACAAAATTTATGACTTAAGAGTGAATGACTGGACAATTCAAATACAGCTCACTTTGTGTATTTCTCAATTTCCCACATTCTCAGAGGCTCCAGGCTTGCAAAGCTTGAGGAAGGGCAATGAACCATTAAAAGTACTGATCTTTTAAAACTGATGCATAGCAAATTCCCATATTGAACAGTCAAATGAGATTCCAGAGTGTTAAAAATCTACATCTGTCACAGCAGAACAGTTGGAACAACATTTGACCCACCACAAGACTATAAAGATTCCAAGAGTTCAACCAGATTCCCATTTCTCCACCTTGTTACATTTTAAGCAAATCCAGTTTGACAGAATTATATACAAAGAGGAATGTCTGTATGTACGTAGGCCTGACATGACATGCGTGTAAAGCATGGGAACATTTAGTTTAATAATGTGTATGAATAATTATTTAATTACATTATAAACATTTATAAATTTGCAAAGAGTTGGCTGATTGTGCCTTCGGTTACCTTTTCATGCGACGCTCGCCTCTTCATGCTGGAGAACAGCTGTAGTGTTTTACTTTAATGCTTTTTTAAGCTGTCTCAAGCCTCTTAACAGTGAGAAAACAAGGTGTCTGCACTGATATAGGCAGACACCCTGGCTATATGTGACCGTTTTTATAAGGCATCAGATTTGTCAGTAACACCAGGAATTGTAGAAGGGCACTGCTTTCATCTACCTACGAAATGTAGAAAATGTACGTAATGAAGATGAGTACAAATCATGAATGTGCTACACTGACAACAATAAAGGTTTTGCCATTAAAAGAATGCTTTTTCTACTTTGGCAAAAACAAAATTATTTTAAAACAGGTTTAATTAGAGTCTTTGACAGTTATTTGTTCATCAAAGGCCTCTTTGTTTGGAGTAGGTACAGTACTGCAGACTCCTGCTGAGCCACTGAAACACACCCACTAACCCTTATTATACTCCTGTCCATATCAGGATTTTGTAAAAGTCAAATCCTGAAAAACTGGAGCTGGAGCAGCTCTCGTATGTCTCCATGGCTCAGCTTCCAAGTGAAACATGTTTCCTATAGCCAAGATTTACAGATGTCTCTTGTGATTGAGATCCTCTGGTCGAGTCTTTGGCTTCTTGCATTCTCTTCTGTGAGGGTGTATGAGATTACAGCACTGTGCAAACTACATGGAACAAACCCTAACCAGAACAACAATCGGCCTTAAAGTTTCTGAAAAATCATCTTTCACTTGCTTGAAAAAAGGGAAAAATATAAAGGAACCATCTCTTTAGAAAGTCGAGAACAGTGCTTTCACAATGCACCTCCTATCTTAGGCTATTTCTTTTATTCTGCGCATGTAATCATGGAGTTCCTCTGGGTCTTTAAAGCCCATATCCTGGCAAACCCACTGAATGTCCTCTTCGTCTGCTATGGGGATGGAGTTGTAGGGCAGCTCCTCTGTGGGGAGGGTGGTAAAGGTGGTAAACTTGACTCTCTTGCGTTTGGAGGTGGGTGAACTGGCCTCCTCGCCGTTATCCTTTGTTGAACCGCCAGAGCTGCCGTCACCCCTTCCATGGACCTGGCTATGAACACTGGTCTGGGAACTGCCACTACTGTGGTGGTCCCCATGGCAGCAAGTCTGTACCCCCTCCAAAGGGTTGCTGGGACTTTCCACCTGCTGTGGTGACAGATCGCATTGGGCCCTCAGAGGCTGGCCATTTCCAAGGAACACCCAGTGGTGAGAATGGTCCATGTTGGCCTGGCCTTCAGGTGGGATGCGCTTATGGCGGTATTTAAGCACAAAAACAATGCAGTTGATGAGAAACACTAATATAGCCAAGCAGAAGACACCAAGTAGAGCGTACATGCCAATCTCAAGATCAGTCATGTTCCGTGGCGAATGCACAAAATCATCCCCTTCTTCCTCATCGCTCTCAGTCGGTCGCTCTTGGTTGCTAATGGTGGGGAAATTAGTGTAATCAATGGGAACACTGGCAGGCTGCTCATTAGAAGTGTCATAAATTCTTCCACTGATGTTAGGATCAATGATTGTCCGCCTGGTGACAGACGCCAGCTCAATCTCGCCCTCTGTGGTCGTTTCTTCCTCCGAGTCTTCCTCTGGGCCAAAGCGGACCTTGACATAAACGGCAGCAGATGCAATGACGCTTTTGCGTTTGGTCTTCTGGCAGGCCTCACAGATGGTCATCTCTACACGAACCATTTCGCCTGATCCCTCACCTTCTGCCACCACCACAGGCCACCGTTGCTGCGGCTCTTGGGATACTGACACAACTTTGTCGTCCAGGGTAGAGGCATTGAGGTTGTAGTCTTTGGGATCAAAGTAAGTCAAAGGGGCGGCTGTGTTGTCACTGAACAGCATCCAGACAGACAAACTGGCCTCCTGTCAGGGAGAAAAGAGACAGATTAGATGTCTATTTTTGAAAAAAGTAACTTTTGACCCTTTCAAAATGACCAAATTATTTGATGATTCTTTGCAGGATTTCATATGAATGTGAAGTTTCTTTGCTGCATTTACTTAATACTCTGTTCACAAGCTTAAAAGTCAGAAACCAAAAAAACAAAAAAACAAGTCACTGATTGTATACTTAAAGCTACAGTATGTAACTTTTATAAAAAAATGTTTTTTTACATATCTGTTAAAATTATCATGATGTCATGACAGTATAATATAAGACAGATAATCTGTGAAAAAAAAATCCAGCTCCTCTGCCTTCTCCCAGTGCTAACAGCAGAAATACACCAGTCAGTCAGTCAGAAATAACCAATCAGAGCCAGGAGGCGGGTCTTAGCGCTGTCAATCACCCTCATGTACGTGCCTCTCACACACTCCCCCCCTGCTCTCTGCTACGCTACAGCTGGTTCACCACAACATAGCCTGATGCTAATGCTAAGGCTAGTTAGCATGGCCCCCGATGACGGCAGATAAACAGTTTTCCTGGAACGGTGAGTTGTTTCTCTACCATCAGCACATTTAGCAGCATGTACACGAGGGTGACTGACAGCGCTAAGCCCCGCCTCCTGGCTCTGATTGGTTGTTTCAGGTCGGGAGCGGTGCATTTCTTTAGACGGCAATAGCAGCTCATGGAAGAGGTGGAAGAGCTCCATCTTTTCACAGATCATCTGTCTCAAACCAAACTGTCACGACATGGAGACAGTTTTAACATGTATGCAAAAAACATATTTTTGTAAAAGTTACATACTGCAGCTTTAAGATGGCTGAAGGAGTTTTAATAACTGATCATAGAACATAAAAATGGACTAATTCAAGGGATCGGTTAGTTTACCAAGAACAAACAACAAAATGTCAAGCTATCTGAAAAACAAAGTTGAAAGTAGGGCTGTCCCTGTCTTTAAATCAAGAAAAACATTGCTCTCAACATTTTACAGTACAGAAGAACGTGTTCTAGCTCTAGGTAAAAGGATTTTTCAAATTTTATGATCCACCAGCCTGTGTTGTGCATGGACAAGTTCAAATACGTTGTGTTATTTTCTGTGGACTTTGAAATTAGCAAGGCATATGAACTGAGGTCATCTCATTGTGGCAATATAACACTAGGTTTTTATTTAGAATTTATTCTGGGTTTACCAGCTGACTGTTTGCTAAAACAGAAGACTTTTTGGAGAAACTTCAGTGATTTCTTGTACAAAACTGTTGCAGAAATTTGTTTGAAGACAGGACCTTGTTGTTTGCTGTGTGTACCACGCAGTCAGGCAGTTACTGGGCCAAAATCGTCACGTCAAAAGAACTTCAGGGCCAAAATAAAAAAGTTATTGTACCTCCTCAACGATAAACTAAGCATGCAATACTTTAATTGAACGAATGGTAGTCAGAATACAGAATATGAATAAATTAGGACAAATAAATAATGAAATAAAAAGAAAACTAATAAATAAAACAAAAGATTGGAAATAAAATAGATTAAATAATAGTGGTAATGTAAAATTAATACTTTTGAAAATGATAAATATCAATTTATGTCACACTGTGTAAATAAGTGGGGAAAGTTCTTATTTTGGCACATTAATTACTTTATCAAGCTATTTATTTATTTCTATATTTATTTCCAATTTTGGCAGGATCAGTCCTCCATAAATAACCAAATTTACAGTGAACATATTGCCCTTAAATTACACAGGGGGGGGGGGATTTTGTGATGTGATCCCGCACCAGAACAAATCAAGATTTAATCGAGCAGAGCATCACGTCAAGGTGAACAACAACAGAAATGTTTTCGATTGAGAGCAGCTGTCATTTCAATTTGGCCACAATAACAATAGGGGACAACAAACAGATGTATAGAAGACGGCCCAAATCACACTGTAAATGCAAAGTGATAACATTTAACAAGCCCTCATCTCATTAGACACTCCTAAAGGAGCTAGTAGGGGGTCTTTGAATGTTTCCGGTTATGATCACAGCGAATGAATTCACTTAGTTTTTATCGGCGTGAGCTGAACTAGTTCCTCTGAAGGGTGGACCAGCACAAAACTCTCCCAGTGGTTTCTTTCTTGTCTGTTTTTAAAGGAGGTACCAGAGTTACAACAGCAGGTTTGCAAAGATTATTCTAAAATAAAGATTATGTACAAGTCATGGCTGTTTAATTCTGTAGCTAAGGAGAATTAAGCCGAACACAGTTTTAACCAGATTGGATCTGGTTTGCGTCATTAACTTGTAGCTGAGACAAAGCAGCAACATCATTTACTGCACCAAAGACACTGTTCATACAGGATACTTGGCTTAAAATGTAATCTCTTCATCAGCTTACATGTTTTTTTTATTATATTTGCTTAGTTAAAAACAGAAAATCTGTTATTAATTCAAAATATTACTGCTTACAATGAGTAGTTAAAAAACGCTGCTGATCTCACCACTGGCTACCTGTTGAGATGAACGGATGGTTCGTCTAAAAGTCTGGAGCTTAAGGACAAAAATTATGATAAATGATGTAGAAACTACATTTAATTCAGATTAGGGGTGCACAGATTGTGGTTTTCTGGCTGATCTTTAAAAAGCCTGACCTGACGATTCTGGCCGATACCAATTTTTTGGTCTGAAAAGTCACTAAATATAGCGACAAAATTGCTAAGTTGGCAACAGTGGGGTGACTGTTGTTAACCGTGCATGTGCAGACGTGACCTGGTGGGCGGGTCAGTCAGTCAGCCCTCTCTCGCAGGAGAGCAAAAGGCGACAGAGGCTGATTTCCAGACCTTTGTGGAGATAGATAAGATCGGTGGGTCATGTAAGTATCGGTCGATCACCCAAAATCACTCAGAGGAACTTTCTGAGCATCTTTGACAGTCTGGACTCACTCTATTACCTAAACCTCAGGAGATTTTCTGCAACAACTGAAAAAAAAAAAAACCCTAAGTTCATTACAAGTCTTAACATGCAAAGAACTTCCTGTCTCTGATGTGCACAGGAGCAAACCAGCTTCAAGGTTGACTTTGGCAGATGACGAGGTGCCAATAAAGACATGTTATCAGTATGTTCATCAAGTCATGAGTCTTTCTCTTCGTGTTTGCCGACCGTGACGGTTTCATCTCGTCTTTCCTTTCACTCTTTCCCGTCCGTACTCCCTCTGGAGAGAGATTGAATTAAAAGGCTGTGGATTCTGCGCGGTGGTTACCTGACGGCATTCATCTGCCACAGACCGAGCCCCCCCAACGGCCCTGTAATCAGGCAGCGTTTGATAGTGTCCTCTGTTAGCGGCTTGCTTAAACGTCAGCTAACATCCATTAGCACAGATGACAAGAGAAGGAGGGTTTTGTTTCAACAGATTTCAGAAGGTGTCGAACAGACGTACAGCCACTTTGCACCGAGGAAGAAAAAAAAAAGAAGCTTTGCTTCAGGTTCAGCGACACGGTTCTTAAAAGGCAAACCTGTCATCTCAGCAAGACAGTAATAACAGCTAAATCTGAACAATTTGCTTCTATAAATCAGTCTAATGTTGTCATTTCCATAAGCTAATTTGATTAATTTTACTCTTATTACACACCCAAACTGCACAGCTTGCAAAATAAAATGTGCCTGGACGGCGCAAATACTTCCACCATCTTAGATTGTGCATAAATTACCAGGATTATGTTATTTAAAGTGCAACTAACCACCCTGTGAAAGCCAAACCATGCCCCTGACAAATTCAGAAAACACAAAGTGGGCGGAGCCAAGAGACACTGAGGGGCGTGGCTAAGTGTGTGGATGAGCGAAGGGGGTGACGAAGTTGTACCAAGGACTACCGCTACAACCAATAGGAAAACTCAACTGCAGTTGCTATTGTTCAACCTAAGGAGGTCAGCACTGAGGCAAATTAGACAAAATGTTGCAAAACTAACCAAATTTACATGAAAATGTCAAAATTTGCCCAGAAACATAAAGATAGCACCCCAAATAACCAATTTAGACCAAGGGTGTTCAAAGTGGGGCCCGGGGGCCATTTGTGAATTGCGGCCACCCCCACCACAATTCAAGAATAATTTAGGAAAAACCTACAACTTTTAAATCAAGAACTTACAAAAATGTCAGATGCAACACAAAGTAATCATCTTCTCCAAGTTTTCTGGTTTCCTTCTGTTGCCATGGTAACTAGGACCACATCTACTCATTGGCTTATACTCTAAAGTCCACCCTGGTGCTCCCAAATCTGCTTTTAATTGCGATGTTAAAACTTGGCTGAATACAGCAAGTGTTTTCAAATGAAGACTGACCCAGATCCTGTTTTTTATTGCTCGGAATAGACTAAATATGTTTTCAGTTTTCTTCAATCGAGCCCAAAATATTAAGAAAACTGGATGCCTTTCACTTCATAAGGAAAACGTGCAGAAACCATTTGCAAGTTTGGATCTACGGCAGCATTCCTACAAAAAAAAAAAAAAAAAAAAAAAAAAAAAAAGAATCAGATTATTTGTTTAAGTGTTTAAGTAAAATAGTTCATGCTAAGTTTATTGTTGAGTAGGTAAAAAAAAAAAAAAAAAAAAAAAAAAAAAAAAAAAAAAAATCAGAACATTTTTGGTTATTTTAGTTTTTAAAAATATTTTTTTGGCATGTGAGTTGACAGTTTAAGCCCACATGACAAAAAGTTTGGACACCCCTGATTTTAGACAGTGTATCAGCAAAAAAAAAAAAGTTTAGCTGAGGTTTAGTTACACTTTAAATGAGTAAATCAGAGCATCAGAGGTGATTTAAAATAAACCGAAGGATGTCAGTTTTAAAATAAAGAAGGCTTTGTTGTACACGTCTACCTGTCAGGGTTTATGTGTTTCATTCACTTCTACAGCAATAGCGGACATTTAGAAAGTTTTCCAGTGAAACGGAGTCAAATGGCTTGAAACAGCTTCAGCCAGCAGCCCGGTGAGAGATGTGCCACCGGAGGAATTGGCTGCCTTTTATGGCCTGGCCTTGGAGAGCACTTAGGACAATACATTACAATAATTAAATTTCAAGGTGGCCAAGAAGCGGAAAGCAGGAAAAATTGGGATTTAATGCCTGCTTCTGCTTCACTCATGCTCAATGTGGCTGTTGCTGCACTTTTGCATTTTTAGCAGTGCTGGAGGAGGGTGAGCACATGTACATGTTCTATTCTGGGTGAAGCAGGGATCCCAATTAATCCTTCCCACAGATCCACCTCTCTATGCCTTTGCTGCGCACAAACAAACAAAACAAAATCCACATATTGCTGTTCATTTGAGGACGAAAATCTATTTTGTGGAACACATTTGGACATGTTTAGGAGTGTTTTTCTCCAGGCTCAGTTAATATTGAGCTTGTTGTAAAGGAACAGAGTGGAAACTTATTAGTTCAGCTTTTATCTAGCATCCTTCCTGACAAGGCAGACTGCTGACAAACACCGACAGCACGTTAAAAACTTCATTGCTTAAAAGAGAAACTACTGCGTGCTTGTTGACAAGCTTTGGAACAAATTTATTTCACCACTCAGATGTAATAAATAAGGAATTTCAGAGTTATAAAAGCATCTGAGGCTTTATTCCTGAAGGATTCTGTATTTTGTTATTAGTGACTGCTTTGTTTGCATTTTTAATGTAATTTCAATCATAATTCATGCACAATCGTACACAACGATTTGTGACGTTTGTGGAGTTTATAGACAATAAATACATGTATTGGAATTAAGACAAATCCTTTAACAAATAGGCCAAAACTAAATGTCTGTATGTCGATAAAAGGGATCCAGTTATAATCTCTGGAGGGCTCAGCAGGTGAGCGTATTGGTTATCAATATGGGATGGTGTGGCACTGATGCTTGCAGGAATGGGGTGGGGTGCAGATGAGGCACCCCTGCAGCATCTCTGTCCCTGGGAAAAAGGCCAGCTCCAGATGTCCACAGGGAGAAGACATGCCTCCAACTCTCCAAAAAGCTCTCACTGACCAAGGTGTGCCTGCAGCAATGCAGCCGTCCCCGTTTCCTTTTCACCAAGACATCCCCCGTGTAGCCAAGCAACTCCAGGTACGAGTAGACTTGAGGCAGAGAGAATGAGCTCAAAGAGGGTCATCTGTGGACAAAGACCAGACAAGAGCGCTCCCACCTCTTTTTCATGAGCAAAGTGGGTCTACACAAGAACCGGAATACCTCCCAAGCAATAAACCAACTGGGATAAGCATATTTGAATCTGGACCCTTTTAATGATTTTGTTGTTTTTTATGCTAATGTTAATTCCATTAAGCGTTAATAGTTAGGGGTCAGGGGTTACAATCCTTCAGTCTTGTCAACAGGACTAGGACTTTAGGAGAGATTCAAGTAGCCCACTCTTCCCAACAGCTGTTGTCCTGTGTTACACCACAGGGAAAGAGCACACGGAAACTTGTGGTCCAAAAGATCCCCCTTCTTGTTGGCCAATCTTTTGCTCTTGCTTGATCTTGTTACGGTGGCCCAGGAGGGGTCAACAAAATACAAAAACCACAACACGACAGCGAAAGCCACAACTAAAGTTATGCTAAAATTTAAATTTATGCTAAGACTGAAATTTATGCTAAAAGGAAAGTTATGTTAAAAAGGAAATTTGTGCTACAATGAATTTATGCTAAAACATAAGTCATGCTAAAATGGAAAACATGCTAAATTTGAAGTTATGCAAAAACGGAATTCATGCTAAAACTGAATTCATGATAAAATAGAGTTCATGCTAAAGCAGAAGTCATGGTAAAATGGAAGACATGCTAAATGCTAAAACAGAAGTTATGCTAAAACGGAAGCTATGCTAAAACGGAAGTTATGCTAAAATGGAAGGACGATAAAATAGAATTCATGATGACAAACTTGCCAACATAACGTCTGTTACAGCACAACTTCAATCTTAGCATAACTACCGATGTAGCTATAACTACAAATGTGGCTTTTGCTGCTATGTTGTGGCTTTTACATTTTGTTAACCCTTTTGGGCTATCGTGTCTGGTTTTATACATCAACCTGACCACATGGTATCAGCAGATATTTGAGAAACCCTTCATCTCTGCTATAGCTTTGGATGCCTTTTTACAGCTAACCTTGTAAACACATGCAAGTTTGTATTTCTACTCATATGAGGACTTCAGATCGACTTCCATTAATTTTAGTAACTGCATTTATGCCTTACCCTAACATTTAACCATTACAAGTATATTCCTAACCTTAACCCGACATGAAACATAATTCTCAACATACCATTAAACCGAACACCTACCCTTCCATTCGGAGTGGGCTTTTGTCCTCATAAGACCTTAGGTGAGGGAATATATCAGATACGGTCCTGAATAGGCAACATAAACGAATACATACACACGCACACAATCCCTGCTATTTATATAGTAAATCGTATTTGCTTTTTCATATTAGGTCAGATAGCTTTTTATTTCCCTCATCCAAACAGTCGTTGCCGGTTCTTCTCAGGCTGATAGTCGCTGCTGTTACCTGTTTGAGGGCGGTGAGGGTCTGGACGCCGGACGCCTTGGCCACCATGGTGTGGCTGTTGCCGGGGCTGGGTTGCAGGGACAGGGTCAGGCCTGACACGGTGTGAACCCGGAGCTCCGTGATGGAAACCTTGTCATCTGTGACGGAGAACGACGCCTCCCCCAGCACCGCGTCCACGGCCAGCGGAGACTCCACCTGCGGACACACACACACAAAAAAAACATGAAGTGCCGTTATTGCGTCTCTACATGACAGTGGGGGGGGGGCACGTTGCTTTAGTCCAGAATAGACAACAGCTTTATTGTCTTTGTGAAACTCATAAAGCCCATGACAAGCCAATTTTAGATTAAAGCGCTGTGTGCTTCTGTTTGTTGCGGCGTGTCTTGAATCCATGTGTCAATGCCTCTCAGTCTATCAAAGTGGGAGGGAAAAAACCCAACCAAACGATAAAAAAGCCCCACTTGAGACGGAGTCCATCACCATCAGCTGCTACCAGACAGCAAATAACAATGTGAAGCTGTAAACGCATGTCTCACAGTGACGGCTGGATAAAAAAAAAAAAAAAAACACACTCGCACACATCTGAGTGTCATGGATAATCCCAGCCCTTTGATAGGCGTCTGCACAAAGCCCCTTTGGCCACTTATAAAATATCACCATTTCACTTCGCCATTGCAGGCTGAGGTCATGAGGGACAGCTATCACAGTGAAGAGCCATTCAGCCAAGCAGCGGCCTCGCTCTTAAAGTCATACGGGGAAATCAATTCCAGCTTCATCTGGAGCGTTTTATAACTCCAGAGCTGGAGTCAAAAAGCGTGTGAAAGCTGCAGCGGCGGCAGCAGCCGAGCGTTCGGTGTCTGACAAGCTTCCAAAATCACCGTCGGCCGAAGCCTTGAAACAACCGCCGGTCGTTGGAAGCGCACGTCGAGCTCCCGAACCTTGTCTGATTTACAGCCAATATGACAAGCAAATACTCCATCTGATGAAAGCAAGCTGGTACACCACTGGGCCACCTGAGAGATCCCATTACAGGGTCAGTGTTTTTATTTCCCCCCAGTCTCTAGGGCAGGGCTGGCCCAAGGTTGCATGGTGCCTTGAGCAGAACACGATTTGGGGCCCCTCCTCCTGTTAAGACCATCGTCTCCACCACTAGCAGTGCTTCAACACAGATTAGGTGGAATCTGGGAGAGAGACGGGCCATCTTCAAACAATGAAGATAATTATTTGAAAAGTAAAATTAAACCTACCAATTAAATTTTAATTTTAACCAATCTGAAATATTTTAATCTATCTATGCTGAAACTGTCAAACACAATATAACCGTACTATTTCTACATCTATGGTCTGTGTTCAAATGCAAGCATTTATGGGAGGCTCCTGATGGTCTGGGGGCCCTAAGCAGCAGCTTAGTTCTCTTATGCCTTGGGCTGGCTGTGCTCTGGGTGGGTTTTAACTAATTAAACCAGAAATTTCCCTTTCAGTATGACACAATCCAAAGGCTCGCACCAAATCATCTGAGGAAACAGAAGGATGAACAGATGTTAGGTCTTATTTATTCAGATTTCCATTACAGCTGATTTATTTTTGCTGTTGTATGCCACTGTGTCCAAAAAGTACATTTGCTGACCTTTTTCCTCTGTAAAAGAATGAAATAAAACGACAGCTGTCGAAAAATTAAACAACTTAGGGATAAAAGGCATACCAAGGTCAGTTTTAGATGAGTGATTTCAAAACCTCATAACAGAAACCCTAAAAACGACCTTTGCTGGTTGCTTTGCAACTGAAGATTTACTGGCTTTAAGACCACATTGTGTTCTTTTCTACTAGCTTTAGCTCGATACCATATCCACAGTTTAATTTCAGTGCAGCTATGTTAAGAAATAGTTTTTTCAAACTAAATCACGGCTGTAACACTTACTGGCACTTCTAACAATACATGTCGCTGAATAAGTTCTGCTTATTTACTGTTTTATTTAAGTCAATCAATTGAATTCAATATATATTTATGTAGCAGCAGTTCACAATAAATGTCATGAACTTTTTAAAGTACTCCCTGAGGTGTAAATATGACTTTTCTCTAGGACTGTTTTTCTTAGCTACTTCTCAGAGTAGAAAAGACAAGAGAACATGGCATTTAAATAATGTTTTTTGATATTTAAAATGTAGGAAATGGCTACAAAAAAAGTTAAATTACATTTAATGAAGGATGAATATGGATGAAGGCGTTTCAGGCCCACTGTTGAGTACAGAGGAGGATCTGTGATGCTGTGGGCCAATTTCAGCCACTTTCTCTGTCAAACACTTCTGGAAACATTGCCAGTGTGCATGGCATCTTTTTGAGACATTTTAACAGAAAAAAATCTCACCAGAAACTGAAAATGAGCCATTTTTGTATCATTCAGCAGGAAAATCAACTCAGAAATGGTTCCCTGGACAAAAAAAAACAAAACAACAAAAAAATCAACAAGAAGTTATGAAAGGGTTCCAAAACATCCCCAATAAGTCGGCCCCTGGCCCCGCCAACCCTTTATATTACAGCATTTTTCATCATCCTAAAGGTTTAGCCATTACCAAGCATTTGACAGCATTGGATGAAAGTTCAAAAATTTGTGAAAAATCTAAAGCTTGTGATAACATTCTCAAAATATTCCTGGAGGAAGCATTTCACAACAGAAGTACTCAATGAAATTCCCATAAATCCATATTGTGGATTTTTAAAACATTTTCAGACGACAATCTTACCATCTTCAGGTATTATTTAGTTAAAATGTAAAAAAATCACCAGTGTGCTCTAAAATTCCCAGATAACATCTGTAACCTGTGCATGCCGGAGTTTTTTTTTCATGCAACGGTTTCGTGAACGTGAAATTTCTTTTACTTTACTTGCACAGAGTTTCAAATTTTAACCTCATATTATATGGAGAAAAAAAAGGCATGGATTAGATCCAAACTGAAGAGGATTTCTATGGATCGTATGTTGAAGCAGTGTGGGCAATTTCATTCGGATAATCCAAGGTTTGTGAGAAATGGAAGGATTTTGTGAAAACATGAACTTCTGAAAAAATAGAGAGGAGGAATTTGAGAAAAAGAAAAATATCAAATGTTCAGGATCATCTGAGGAATACCTCGTAAAAAGATGTATTATTTTTTTTCGCAATAAGCCACGCCCACTTCTGTCAATTATAACCATATTCCAGACGGACGTTCGAGGCTGTCCGATGAAAAATCAATGACTAAGGTGGAAAAAGTATGAAATGGAGCAAAACTGACTCGCTTGATTTAGATGAGTTCCTGCTTTAACTCATCTACTTCAAAGCAGCGAAATTACCACAACTGTGAGCTCTGCAGAGGCCCGTCATCAAGTTACGAACCCGAACTCCGTGGGACATTTAAAACCTGCACGGAAATAAGCCCAGGTCCAAATGTAACACATGTAAACCCTCCACAAACAAACTTTATATACACATTCTCTCAGGTCCTGGGTTGTTTTAGGTTGTTTAGGGGTTTGATTATTTGATTCTAGTTTTGATTACTGTTCTTTGTTAGCCTTAGTCTCTTATTCTTTGATTAGATCCGCCTTGTTTCTGTTTTACTTTAGTTCAGTCCTTTCTCAGTTATTCTAGTTTAATTATGTTTATTTATTCCTTGTATTTAGTTATTCTTTGTTACTGTTAGTCATTTTTCTAGTTCCCATGTTGCTCTCCTTTGCCCCCTGCTGCCATTCTCGCTCTCTCTCTCCCCAGTCTGCTTTCTGCTCTCCCCCCTCACACCTGCAACTCGTTCGCCAATCAGCCCCAGTCTATTGTTTCAGCATTCACTCTCAAAGTACTTAAACTCCTCTCCTGCTCTCACTCCTGGCTGGTTCCTCGTGTTACCTTCCCGTAACTTCCCCATTTTACCCCACTGACTTTGCATCTGGATCCCTGCATTCCCTGTGGTTTCTGTAAGTTTTTTGTTATTTAATTTTCATTAAATTACTAAAGCCTACCTGCCGTCTCTGCTTCTCTGCATTTGGGTCCACCATCACCAAACCTCAATCATGACACATTCTGATCTATTTTAGTGTAAAATTGTTAGTATGATGCTCCAAATGCTTCTCATTAAGCCTTTATACAGACTGATTCAATAAATTAGAATATTATTGAAAAGTCTATTTGTTTTAGGAACTTTATCACAAAGCGAAACACAATATGGATGTTTGAAAGCCTTTTGTTATTTATGGTTTTCTGCTTATAATAAATAAAAATATGACAAAAATACAATGTTACATCAGACCATTAAAAGACACATTAATGCAGAAATGTGGCCTTCATGAAAAGTATGTTTCATATCAGCTTAAAGGTTGTCAATTTTCAAAAGGTATTTTTAATCTGACAAGTGAGCCTCATTGCAACGTATATTCTAAGTTATTGAATGTGACCATGTAAAAGAGCTCCAACAGTGTATATATGCACTGGATCTGCTATTGTGCACATCTAACTGGAATGCTAAGATAACTCAGGAGACAATGGACAGATGTTCCAGCTGTGCACCACATCTTATTTATCTGACAGCTCTGAAGCATCTGTTCGGTGTCTGGAGGAAAGAAACTAGAGGTGGAAAGCAGAGAGGCATGTTCTGTTTGTGTTTTTCCTGGACGCATCTTTGTTCAGACAAACAAGGTTTTCCCTCAGCTCCCCCCTTACTGCATCTACCTGCATGTTTGTCTTCTAAAGCAGAGTTTCTCTTCCACACTGCTCAGTCATCTGCTTTGGTGCTAAGGTTATGGTTTTCAAGCTCGTCACATCCTGACCTCCTTCCCCACTCCGTCTGGCCCGCTCCCCAGCCTCCCTGCTCCTCCAGCAGGCCCTCCCCTTCTCGCCATCACCGTCTGCCTTGATCCACCATTAACCTCAGCTTTCTGCTTTCATGCAATAAACGGCTCTTAACCTTGGCATTTGTGAAGAAATGCTGACCAAAGCCCAGCGTTTCAAACTACAGTAGCCACATTCAAAACTGAGCTCATCCATTTAACTTAATGTCTTTTGCAGATTGTTCTTTTTGCAACATTTTTTGAGGCGTGTTTTAGAGCTACTCGATTTTCCATCAGAAACAATCAAATATGCTATGAGTCACAAAAGCTAGGATGACATACTGTAGCAATAAAGTAGAAAGAAAAATTAAATGACACTTAAAATTTCCTAGATTTCACGATCGCCGGGTGACTGGTGCCTATCTCCAGAGGCCAAAGGGCAAGAGACGAGTATACACCCTGGACAGATCGCCAGTCAATCCCAGGAACACACAGGACCTTGGGAGGAAGGCGGAGTACCCAGAGAGAACCCACGCATGCACAGGAAGAACATGCAAACTCTGTGCAGAACAACCCCAGACTGGGATTTGGACCTAGGACCTTCTTGCTGCAAGGCAACAGTAGCTGTGTTTCCATTAACCTTGAAATTGCGCAAACTGAAATCACAAAAATAAATTCGCTCAATGGAAACACGCCGTTTTAAAAAAAAATTCTCCTTTTTCGAGACAAAGTTTTGCCGCTAGGATGAGGTGGGTTTTTCCGGCCGTATCAAAATTGGTTTATTTTGCAAAACTGCAATGGAAACACTTTTTTTGCATCACACGAGTCACATGATCAACAACCGCGCAAACCACGAAGAAGATGACAACAGGAAGCAGCTGGAGGATCATGGCGTGGCATGTTTTTAATGACTTATTGCGTGGACAAGCTTATTCACCTGGGATTTTAATTCAATTTCTTATTTAATGGAAAGACCACAATTGTGAAATTGTGTTTTTTCGACATTAGTAGAAAAATCGACAGATTTGTGCACCTTTGTAATGGAAACGCAGCTGGTGCTATCAACTTTGCCATGGTGCTAGCAATGTCAACAAATTTAGACCACTTTTGGATTTTCCCACTACACCTGTTTTTCTAATACAGCAGAAGCTCGAGATACGGGTTTAATTCGTTCCGTGACCAAGCTCATAAGTCAATCTGCTAGTATTTTAATAGAATTTTCTACATTTAAAACAACTGAAATAATCTGAATCAGTTCCAGCCTTGTAAAACACTGGCTGGTGTTGCATTCATAATGGCATCTTTTAGCTTCAGGATGGTGCAAATCACCAGTGTGCTGTGGGCATACTGCCTTGCCAGTACGATAACTTGCACACCACGTTCATGGTTTTGTATTATCTCCTGCTTCAGTTCAAAAGACGTCAACCTTTTCTCCACTTTCTTTTGCACTTTCTTCAGACCACTAATGCCACACACAAAATGTAAACAGTAAAAAAAAAGTAATGTTATGAAAACAGCAAAAACGTCATGAGCACAACACATCAAATCTGAACATCAGCCCCACCTCCTGCAGTTTTTGGTAGCGCAACCGCCTCCAAATCGCACATCCCAGCAGGTCTAACTGTAACCTTCCCTTGTAGTCTTGCAACTATCTTTCAGTTACACTTCTCCTGCCTCCTTCCTGCACCTTGCTGCTTCGCCCATCTTCCTTTCATGCATAAACATTTGTTTTTCTAATGTCTTCTACTCCTACGGGGCTTAATGTTTGAAAAACATCTATAGTGCAGAAATATTGTGTTGTATCCACCGCATTTACCATCTGCATCAATTATACCACAGGACATATGAAGATATTAATGTATCAGTGGATATTTATACACTTAGACGTTTCTAGAGGCTATAAAATTCTCCCGCCATCGGTCCGCCTCCATCGGCGTATCGTTGTGATGGATTAATGTGCCAGACAAAAGGAGTAACGGACATGGTCTCATACATAAACCCGTACATGCACAAGTCTGAGACCACAAAACCCCAAGGCTGGATGGCAAATGGATGAATCAAATAAACTCTTAAAGTGTATCTCGAGGAAAACTCAGCTGGATGATGGATCACGCTCTGCAGGGAGCTCGTTTCATAACTCCTGATTTCAGAACTTTCTACTTCTGTTTGGAGGGATGAATTCGGTTTAGTTCAACAGTTAAATCAAGTGAAGCTCCAGAGTCTATTTGCTAATAAGGACAGAGATGTGAGGCTTTTCTCCAGAGCAAACAGATGTCAGTTTGTGTGTGAAAACATGTGATCCAACCAAGGTCAGATGGAGCATGACTGCAAAATAAAAAATGTTTGTCTGCAATTGATTTTCTGCTGCTTCACATTCTGTTGGGCCGCAGCCGATGCTTTCAAGGGCCAATTAAAGCGACTAAAAAGAAAATCTAACACTGTAAAAAAAAAAATCATAAATCAATACTGGGAACTATGTCCAAATGTCAAAACAAATTGAAAAGAGATGCCACACTGTGCATCGATTATATAACAGAGAAATTTAATCACAGAAACTGATCTTCTGCCAGGTTATGATTCAATCTGAAACCTATTGTTTAGTTATTTATTTCTCAGCTTTTATTCAAACACAGAACAAACTCTTTATGATGAATTACACGCTGCAGGCTAACTTTACAGCTTAAACTTCACTCTGTGTGGATTTCTGTGCTCATCTTTAACCAAATTCACCCAAAAAAGACCCAAAAACTGTTTTTAATTCTAATTGTTTTGAAGTTTCAACATTTTGAACTTTAACTGGACCCTCTTCCTTGGTTGCTTTTCTCTCAGCCTTATAATGTGCATGAATGTGTCTAGGAAGGTGATTTCCTTGCCATTAAACTCTTCCCTGAATCTCCACCTATTTTATAACCTCTTAAACATAAAAGTGTCAGGTTTTCATGCAATTTTGATTGACAACCAGTTTTTTTTTTTTTTTTTTTTTTTTTTTTTTTTTTATCATTTCCCCCTCGATTTCCGACAAAAATTTCTCCCAAATGGAAAAAGGCGCTCAGGGAGCCGTCATGATTATTTTTTGACATTATGCTGTAGCAACCTTGTATGCACCGGGACTCATTTCCTGTTGGGCTGGAAGTTGTTTGTTAGATCTTGCAGCTCAGAACCGTTTTCCTGTGAATGCTCACCTACATTCAGAAGTGATTTAGTCACACAGCTTTCTCTCAGTTATTTGGTTTGGTTCAGCTCATTTTGCTTTCCTACATATACTTTTCAAGACACTTTAATTTCCCTTAAATCAGATTTTTAAATCATCTGGTTTCAATATTTTGTAATGTAAACTGTCCAAAAACCCAACTGTATTAGTGAAAACAATCTATGTTTTCACAAATATGTAATCTTTTCAGGGTGTTGGTGAGCTTTTTTTCGGTTCAGAAAAAACAAATCCTGCAGGATCACATTTAATTCACAGTTTAATGCGCTCGCATCAGCCAGCAACCCAGGAAATGCTGAATCACTTGTTGCTATGGGAGGAGGAGGAGTTTGAGGAGCCCTCATGGAAGCAGACGATGTACAAAAATGACATTTAGTTGTTTTTTTTTTTTTTTCAATTGAAACCGAGAAATTAAAAACTTTCTGTTGGCCAGTGTTTATGTGGGATATTTCACTGATAATCCCAACCCTTTAATTTCAGATTTTAAAGAATTTTAAAGCTGAAATGGAGGGGAGTGAATCTGGAGCAGCATTTTCCATCAGGACAGAGCACCGTTCAGCACAACAAATCACAACAACTGCAGTCTTTAAAAAGCGTCGAGTAATTATTTACATTTATCTGAGTAACTTTATCAGATTATATATCAAGTATGAGAGAGAAGTAGGAGCCAGAAAGGTAGCGTTATGTCAATACAGCATAACAATAACAATTTTTTTTTTTTTTTGTGTCCTTTCCAGCAGTGCATCAGTCAGAACTGTTGTCTCAGTGCCAACAGATTTACTTTCACAAGTAGAGCATTACAGCTTTCGCCATAATGCTCCACTTGACATAGAGATAGAAAAGAGAGGGGAAAAAGAGGAAAGAAGAGAGAACGAGAGCTGGAGAAAAAAGTTGAAAGGGAAAGAAGGAGATAAGAATAGATTAGAGAAAGAAGGATTAAGAGAAGTCAAGATAGCCTAGAAATCTGCTTCTACATCTGAAGGAAGCGACAAAAACAAAACAGAGAATTGAGAAACCACAGCGACAAAAACAACAATTATTTTGACACAACGCTACCTTTCTGGTGACTCTCCCCACCTCCAGTTACTTCATGGAAGGAAGAACAAGAATGTTTTGATTAAAAAATGCACCAGATAAAAACCAACAGGGTTTGTGTTGAAGTGAGACCTCTTGTTCATATGAAATCTTTGTTGTTTTAATGTTACTTTCTACCTGCTGACCCTGATGTGCCATTTGGAGATCAGTAGATAGTATCCATGAGGTACTCCACAGTACTCTAACATATATACATTACCAGGTGTTATTTGAAAGGTTTTAGGCTGTGAAACATAAAACCTGATGTTATGATCAGACTGTTAATACTTGAGCTGTACTCTTCCCAAATACTTTTTTATTCTTGAGTATTTGAGTAAAAGTATATCCAAGTTATGCTACTGTTACTTGAGTATAATTTTTGGGCACTCCTCTGCAGACTAATCAGAGTTAAGAATATCATCCTCAGTTTGTTTCGCTGTTTTGTTGGAAATCGTTATTTCATCGAGGTAAAATATCCCAAAATCAAGCGTCCACTCGGGCGTCCCCTCTGGTGACATCACAGAACGCAGGTAACTGATCCGAGGGTCTTTTTCTTGTTTACTGTATTTATTCGCATGTCTTTAAGTTAAGATCCTCCATCGAAGGCGTTTGCTCTGCTTACTATCGGCTCGATTCCTGTGATGTCATTGACCAAATGCACATAAGATAAGAACGAGCAATATTTTTCTGCTGTGAGCTTTGTAAAATCCTGCAGTGGAAATCCATACTCCACTACCCAGTTAGTAAAATAATACATCACTGGATAGAATTACCCTGCAAATATCGCCAATATCACTTAAAATATGAAGTTTGTTCTTATTTTGTAAATAAAATAACTTGGCAAAGTTTATTTGTTCTCCATTTTTCACAGGTAAAAATCACAAAGTAATACCAATCTAAACATGAGCTAAAATAAAAATCATTCCAATTAAACTATTATCTAAAAACTGTAAGAAACATGAAAACATGAATTCAGTCAGGTTGTTCTAGCTCCTTTTGCCTGCTGTAACAACAGATTTCTCCACATTGTGGAGAAGTGAACATCCTGTTTATTAACGTTCTCCGGTTGGAAGGTCTCCCGATGCTAAACCCGAGGCAGTGAGCCGGCCGGGATTCAGCTCTGCCATTTTACAACCTTACCCTAAATCCAAGAACTTTATGCAGCGCTGCCTTTGATCACATAATTATCACCTATCCACACCTTGGTTTTTACAACACACAGCATTAAATAAATATATGTGTCTTGTTAAAACTATGAAGTTTTATCCCCACCCACAGGAAATGAGCTCATTTGCAGATCTTTTCCTTTATGTGAAAAGGACATAAACTGTTTTTTTGTTTTTTTTTACATCCAGTTTAGTCAACATGATCTAAGAGTTTGAGTTTAAAATAGGACTTTCTTTGAAGCTGGGAAAAGTTGGTACCTTTAGTATTCAAATAAATTCAGGCTGTCAGCTTTAAATCTATTAATAATTGGTATAAAAATGAGGCTGAGATGCTGGAGTAGTGAAACACCCAGGAGTGAATTTAGAGAAGGTTTACTAATAGCTAGTGTTCAAAGTTGCAAACTAATTATTCAGACAAGAGAATAAGAGGAAAAAAAAAAATCGAAAGAAAAACACAACAGCTTTGGTGAAGTTTATTATTTACTCTCCTGGAACTGATGCAGTTTTCTGATTTTAAAATATTACACCGGAATGAAAGCTGCTCCTTTCAGCTGGAAATTAAGCTTCAAATGAGCATTTGAAACATTAAAAATGAAAACCCAGGAGAGAGACGCTCTCCCTGACTGTTATCAATTTGTTTGTGATGTATTCCAAGGAGCGCGTGCCGATGAAGTGCGAGCAATTTGGTCTTCATTTTCTTTCAGATTGCCTCATTTTCTTTTACCACAGTTACTGATTTCCCATGTTTCCCACTGCGTCTGTACGAACACCCCCTCCTCCCAAAAAAAAAAAAAAAAACCTGATTGCTTTGGGATGGGCTGCGTTCAGGGGAGGAAGCGCTGATGATTGGAGCAACATCAGCATTAATACGTTAAACAGCTCAATCATGACTCCAAATTGAACATATATAAAATGATGTGGTCATATTACGCTCTTATTAAGTGGAATTGTATCAATGTGTTTGGTTTTGCATAAATACAAACATGTGAGGGAAGATTCAGGATTGGTGCACAGAAATCTACTCCTGCTGAGGCAGCTAACCAAGGCGTTCCAGACCAGCCGGGATGTAAAGTCCCTCCAGGGAGTTCTGGGTCTTCCTTGGGGTCTCCTCTCAGTAGGATGTGCCCGGAAAACCTCCAAGGGGAGTAACCCAGGAGGCATCCTGACCTGATGTCCAGACCACCTCAGTTTACTGCTTTTGTTGCGGAGAAGCAGTGACTCTACGTTGAGCTGGCGGAGCTCCTCACCCCCATCGCCAAGGCTGAGTCCAGCCTGCGATAGCGCTAAGACAGCTTCCGCTGTGCGTATCGATGTATATTAAGATATTTTTGGTGTTTGAACGATTAAAATAGGCAGAAATAAGTGTTTTTAGAAGGGGCATCAAGTACTTGAGGATTTTAGCCATTCGTGGGAGCTTAAATAATAATAATAATAAATTTTATTTATACAGCACCTTCCAACAATGCCTTACATTGACCAAAGTGCTTCACAAAATAAAACAAATAGATACAGAGCATAATAGAACAGTGCTAGTTAAGATACAACCACAATAAAAAGATAAAAGGAATATAGAAATAAAAAAAAAAAAAAAAAAAAAAAAAAATTAGACATCAAAAGCCCTTTAAAAAAAAAAAAAAAAAAAAAAAAAAAGGGTTTTAAGTTTGGCTTTGAACAAGACCAGGTGAGAGATGGCGCACAACCCACTGGGAAGACTATTCCAGGCTGTCGGGCCAGCAACAGAAAAGGACCGGTCCCCCCACTGCTAGCGCCTAGAGCGAGGCACCTCCAGCAGATATTAAAAAAGGAAGGGCTCACTGCCATCACCCTAATCCTTACCTCTCTCCACAGATTCTCCTAAAGATTAAAGTCTGGACTCTGGCTGGGCCGTTACTTCCAGTCAGAAGAAACCTGCTGGTCAAATTAAAAGAGGTTCTCAGAAACAAGTCAAACTAAAAAAGTTCGTACGACTGTGAGTCAAGCACTGCATCAGGTTTCATTGAGCAGAAGTCCAGCTAGCTTGTTGCTATTTTCTCAACAGAGCAACAGTTATGTGCTCTGGCGCTGCTGGTTGCCTCAGTCAATCTGATCGGACTCAGACTCATCTTTCCATTAAAAACAACAAGAACAATATTAGGTGGAAGTGACGGATTCACTTAGAAGTTTTTCTGAGACAAATGTGGGTGAAAACGTCTGGATAATCATCGTTTAAAAAGCCCTCTGAAAAGCAGTACATAAAAACACTGATTTCAGGCTGCTGAATGATGAATCTAAATATGACGCTGGCGTCCTCCTCTGTCTTCACGCTGGGGTCAGCTGAGGTCCTTCAGCTTCCTCCGTTTGGTTAGTCACTGAAGCTGCGCGTAGGGAAGGTGAAGCGATGCAGGCACGCTCCTTAAACAAAAAGCTCGTCTGTCACTGTGTGAATCGCAACCGAGGCAAAATTTCACTGATGCTGAAGTAAAACTGAAGATCAATGACGATCCCCAACAGCAGATCGACGCCGACCAGCTGAGACTCTGCTGGTTGAGCGCTCACTCATGCAGCTGCACACGACTTGCGTCAAACTACATCTTTTGTCCCTACACACCTCTGCACCTCTCTCCTCCAGCCCTGCTTTCAATACCTCAATCTTCAGAATATCAGCTGATCATGCATTCATGCACGCTGAGGTTGTCTGTTCTCGCTGCTAAAAGCGGAGGCACGTCACCTTTCATCAGTAACATTAGCTCAAAGTGAGACTCTAAGCAGACCACCTGAAGGGATTATTCTGCTGTAGCCTTTGGCTCTTCAGAAAATTCTAGCTTTTGAGTTCCAGTAAAGTTAATTAGACCAATGTAAATCGAGCAGCTTTAAAGTTGGAGTTATGCTCCGTGAGACTTGGTACAAAAGTTTCTGTTACAGTCGAGCAGTAGTAATGCCGTTCTGACTAATTGAGAGACCAGATTTGCCCTGCATGTTGCAAAACATGGTCTTACGCCTGATTGGGAAACTGGTGGGAAATCTTATCAAACAGAATTTGACATTATGTGAACCAAGCACACTGCAAGTACTTTACATTTTCTGAGTCAAAGGCTTTTTTTTTTACCCCCACCCTGTTACCTCCTGGGACTTCCAGAGCATGAAGATGTGGTTTTATCTTAGTTGATAAAGAGATGCATACAGCTTCCAGCTGCTGGAAATGGGATAGTACGCTGAATAAAAATAAACAAAAACAACATTGTCTGTGACTCTTAAGTCAAACATTTATTCTTACTTATTTTGGAAGTAAAACTTGTTTCTAGAGGATGATACTATATATTCTTTGTGAAATGCAAATAAATGACTTCACTGAAAATCGAACAAAGACAAGAACAGAGAAGTTTCTTGGGTTTTTGCAAAATTATATATCTGCCCATGTAGGTTTTAAAGTGCTGTCTTGAAACAAATTATAGCAAATATTCATAAGCTAAAAATTTAGTTTTATAAGCTAAATATGTATCTCTATGCTGACTAAATATTTAGCTCGAGCTGAATATTTAGTCAGCAAGAAGCAGGGTTAACAAGGTAAATATTTAATTTAAAGCTAAAACTGAGCTAAATATTTAGTTTGTAAGCTAAATATTTATCTCCGAGCTATATATTTAGCTTGCTAACTAAATATTTAGCTCGAGCTGAATATTTAGTCAGCAAGAAGCAGTGTTAGCAAGGTAAATATTTAACTTAAAGCTAAATTTAAGCTAAATATTTAGTTTGTAAGCTAAATATTTATCTCTTAACTATACATTTAGCTTGCTAACTAAATATTTAGCTCGAGATGAATATTTAGTCAGCAAGAAGCAGTGTTAGCAAGGTAAATATTTAACTTAAAGCTAAATTTAAGCTAAATATTTAGTTTGTAAGCTAAATATTTATCTCTGAGCTATATATTTAGCTTGCTAACTAAATATTTAGCTCGAGATGAATATTTAGTCAGCAAGAAGCAGTGTTAGCAAGGTAAATATTTAATTTAAAGCTAAATTTAAGCTAAATATTAAGTTTGTAAGCTAAATATTTATCTCTGAGCTATATATTTAGCTTGCTAACTAAATATTTAGTCAGCAAGAAGCAGAGTTAGAAAGGTAAATCTTTAGCTCAAAGCTAAATTTGAGCTAAATATTTAGTTTGTAAGCTAAATATTTATCTCTGAGCTATACATTTAGCTTGCTAACTAAATATTTAGCTCGAGATGAATATTTAGTCAGCAAGAAGCAGTGTTAGCAAGGTAAATATTTAACTTAAAGCTAAATTTGAGCTAAATATTTAGTTTGTAAGCTAAATATTTATCTCTGAGCTATATATTTAGCTTGCTAACTAAATATTTAGCTCGAGCTGAATATTTAGTCAGCAAGAAGCAGTGTTAACAAGGTAAATATTTAATTTAAAGCTAAATTTAAGCTAAATATTAAGTTTGTAAGCTAAATATTTATCTCTGAGCTATATATTTAGCTTGCTAACTAAATATTTAGTCAGCAAGCAGCAGAGTTAGAAAGATAAATCTTTAGCTCAAAGCTAAATTTGAGCTAAATATTTAGTTTGTAAGCTAAATATTTATCTCTGAGCTATACATTTAGCTTGCTAACTAAATATTTAGCTCGAGCTGAATATTTAGTCAGCAAGAAGCAGTGTTACCAAGGTAAATATTTAACTTAAAGCTAAATTTAAGCTAAATATTTAGTTTGTAAGCTAAATATTTATCTCTGAGCTATATATTTAGCTTGCTAACTAAATATTTAGTCAGCAAGCAGCAGAGTTAGAAAGATAAATCTTTAGCTCAAAGCTAAATTTGAGCTAAATATTTAGTTTGTAAGCTAAATATTTATCTCTGAGCTATACATTTAGCTTGCTAACTAAATATTTAGCTCGAGCTGAATATTTAGTCAGCAAGAAGCAGTGTTACCAAGGTAAATATTTAACTTAAAGCTAAATTTAAGCTAAATATTTAGTTTGTAAGCTAAATATTTATCTCTGAGCTATATATTTAGCTTGCTAACTAAATATTTAGTCAGCAAGCAGCAGAGTTAGAAAGGTAAATCTTTAGCTCAAAGCTAAATTTGAGCTAATTATTTAGTTTGCGGGCTAAATATTTATCTCTGAGCTATACATTTAGCTTGCTAACTAAATATTTAGTTTACTACCTTAATATTTAGCTCAGAGCTAAATAATTTGTTTATTTATAAATGTATGAATAACATGGTTAAAATATGACTTTGAAAAATGAACCCCCATTTTATTTTCTCCTATGAAAGGCCAAATAACCCAACAAACAGCACCCCATTTTCATGTAAGCCAGATATTAAGCATTTATTTTTCTTCACCAACAAGCCTATTTCGGAAACAATATAATGAGACTTTGTCATCAACAATATGAAAGATATATCAACATATCTGGATGTGAAAGAAAACACAAAATGTTTTAAGTAAAACAAGAAAAGAAATCATAATTTAAAATTTTTATCATTATAAATCTATAATGTTTCGAGCTTAGGACAGAAATTAAATATAAAACAACACAAGATCATTTTCAAAAGACTCCATTTACATAAAGTCCCAAAAGAACATGCAGTTTAATACACAGCAGGTCTGTTAACTTGTTCTGTGTTTTAATGTGGACTTTAACGGCAGGTCAATTTTACCTGAGTACACCATGCCTCCTGGAAGCTTTAGCCTCCATCTTGAAGAAATGACGGGCACTTTATTATGCTTTCCATCATGATAATTAACAACAACTAACACAAAGATGCGTCGTGCCTCTTAATATGTGTCTCACAAAACATAAAGTGCTTCACCTCAAGAGGATGCACTGATGAAATACAAATGTAACGACTTGAAATGCAAGAAAAAAATGACACACTTTTACCATGTTTCGAACTTTCCTGCTGTTGTACAGATTCTCACAAGTGCAAAGCAAGCAGATGGTACAGCTGCAAAACAACACTGCAGACCTCATGCATGGTAAAAGGGTTCCCTGGACAGCTACAGCGCTTTGCAGAGGAGAGGGCAGCACATCTCCAAGATACAATGGCTTTCTCGGGACTCCTTCAAATTTATCAAACAGTCAAAGTTTATAGTCAGAGGAAGGAGGAAGAAGACAGACGGCAAATAAGAATTAGCATATTTACAATCACTTAGAAAGATGCTCAAGTATATTTTTAGCTGCAGTTGTATGGAGAGTCAAATGGTAAAACTTAAATATTTCAAGACTTTACTTCTTCCTACTGCTGCTGCTGCTGACAGAGCACCATCACATGGACATGTTTTAGCATAAAATCCTCTCCGACGTGTTTGTGGGTCAGCTACTAAACAAAAACTCTGAAGCACAAACTTTAAGTTTATTTGTGTCTGTTTATCTATTATCTGTTCTGCTGTCTATATGTGGATGAGATATGTTTGCAGATATTAAGGAATAATCTCTGACTTGAGGACCAGCAGTGAATTCTGTTCAAATCTGGCCTCTCAATTCTCCTTCAGATCCTTAATCCTTCAGATTAAGTCTCCATCTCCCACCAGGTTTTTCTGAATCTTGGAGTCTTTCAGTTTGCCAGTTTTTTTCTGTTATATACCATTTATTTATCTGATTTGCTCTTAGAAATGAAGTGAAATCCAGTAAGTGTCTTCACCAAGAATAAAACCTCACATCCATTACATGAAGTGAACGTTTCTTCATTCTCATACAGCTCAGAACCCACACTTGATCCTCAGATAAACACTATTAGATCTTCTTTACCTTTTTTATTGTTGAGAAAAATGTGTTACAATTCTCATGCATGTTAAATTTTTGTGAAATATATTTTCTAAAGCATCTAATCATGTGCTGAAGTTGCAAGCCATGTTTCAGTAACATGCCAGTAGGGAAATAAGAAGCAGGAATCACAGGTGAAGTTTTACAGCAGCTGGATTCTTAATTTTGCGCGAGTACCAATCGTTTTACTTAACCGTAATGGATTAATGTCCTGCTGGGAACTCTGACTTATGTCTGAATTAATTTGGAAAGACATCCAACTGTGAAACCACAGACTGTCCTTGTCGTTTTATTATTCTTGGGTTTTAAAGGGTATCTTTAAGGGTCTTTAAGTGTTTGTGGGTTCTTCTCTCACATGTGTTTCTTTTGAGGATTAATATCTGGTGTTAGGTTTTTAAAGTAAAATTTATGTTGTGTATAATAAAGTTCATTTCAGAATGGGAGGGAGGGAACACCAGGACAGTAAAATATCATCAAAAGTTAGTAAAATAAACTAAAAAAAAAAAAAAAATATCCATTACGTCTCGATGACTGTAGCATGTCTCCATAAACAAAACAGCTGGAAAACAGCTGTGAGCTGAAAATCCTTCAAAGATATTTGGAGCAGGCAATAATTTTCTAACATCTTATTTAGGCGATTTATTTGATCAACACTGAGTCGGCATGGCAGGTTTTTACCATCAGCTGTTAAATTGATGCGTAATTATTTATATACCCTTCAACATAATATAAACAAGCTATTGCTCATCTAAAGTGATGGATTAGTGGCGCATCTTTTCTCCCTATTTTGCTGTGATAGAATGCATCCATCAGGCAACAATTCTCCGCCCTGACAGGCTAAAACCGTGATCCTTCAGGATGATCAAAACTCTCACCGACTGTTACCTCTCTGTCCCCATAAATGACCGCTGAAGCACCTGTAAATCACAGCCTCGGCATAATAACTTCTGCGGCTTCATTTATAGGGACCTCTGAACTCGGCTCGGCTGGCGCATTAACATGCAGAGGAGCAGCAGAGCACGCTCACAGGGGCTGGGGTTTGGTTTCATAATACAAAACAGATGAGATGTGAAGCAAGAATAGCAAGTTACGAAAAGGTATTTTTTCTTCTTAATAATATCATTCCCAGCTTTAGTTTCAACACCGATGTCACCAAATTAGTTGCTGAGATTAGGGAGGATGGCACAACGAGACAAGAAAACAAGCAATCAAACAGCGGTTCTAAGGAAAGCAGAGAAAACAAAGATGAATACTATAATTACCTCCCAAAGTATGTGTTGCAACCATCCATCACAGCTTATCGTCCGTCTTTCGTAGTTGATGTAGTTTTGTGTGCGAGTCTCTCTCAATAATGAGGGATTATCACAAACATTTAAGGAGCTTTCGTTTTGTGCAGTTTGACTAAAATGTTGCCGTTTTTCAAAACAGCTCTCACTGTTTGCTAATGTTGTTAAGTCTGATCTATTGTTATGTCATTTGTCCAAAAAGATTACAATCATGTGCAGGTTTAATATCGAGATGGTAACCAAAAGCACAAAATAAGATAGCATTTATTTTTCCTCTAATTATGGGATTAAAAAAAACCCTTAAAAAGAACCAAACTTGAATGAATTATGTAAGATTGAATATTCAAAACATCTCCGGTTTTCATTCATTTTTCAAAGACAGATGCTCAGCTATGACATCATGGCATTAAGTGATATTTATGTCACTAAGGGGGATTTAAAGGACAAAGTCTTTAAGTGTTTTGTTTTCCATCTCCTTAATGCAACCTTTTTCCTCTGTGGACTTCCGTAAAAAGCATTTAAAACAACCCTCCTTCCTTTGCCGTGCATCACATCAAGGTGTATGCATGATGTTTATTTCATCAACAGACTGTAGGAAAGAGCTTTGAGGTTCCCTTCAAAAGTACCAGAGCATACAGTGCTGTGAAAAAGTATTTCCTCTCAGAGATTAGTTAAATGTTTTAATATAAGACAAATCAAACCTGGGTAAGTGGAAAAAAACAGTTCTGAAATGATTATTTAATTTATTAAGGTAAAAAAAAAGACGATCCAAACCAACTTGGTGTGAAAATATAATTGTACCCCTTGTTAAATCCTAATTTACCTGCTATCAGCCACATTTTATGCTTCCTTTCAGTAGCCGAAGGTTCCTGTAGAACCAAGAAATCTTTCAAATCGAACCAGTCTCAGAACAAGAATCAGAGAAAAACAAACCACCAAGAAATTCAAGAACTGTTGAACATCCAGTCACTGACAGTCATTAGTCTGAAAAGTGTTATGAAGCCATTTCCAAAGGCTCTGGGACTCCAGCGAACCACAGTTAGCAAGTTTCCACAAATGGAGAAAACATGGACTATTAATGAAACGTCTCAGGAGAGGCCAGCCTACCAAAATTACTCCAGGAGCAAACCAAGAACAAAATCTAATGCTCTGCAAGCCTCATTTGCCTCAGTTAAGGTCAGAATTCGTGATTTAACGATAAGGAGACTGGAGCATATCCGTCTCAAAAACATCTTGATGATCCCCAAGAATGCTGGGAAAGTATTCTGTGGACTGGCGAGACAAAAAGCGGACCTTTTCGGAAGAGTGACAGCATTTCAGAAGAAGATCTGAAATACCGACAGTCAAACATGGTGGTAGTGTGACGGTCCGCTGCTGCTTCGAGTCATCAAAACAATGATGGTGTTGAAATGGCCTAGTCAAAGTCTGAACTTGAATCTTTTTAAGATGCTGAGGCATATTCACTGCGAGAAAAACTAAGAAAAACTGTGGCTGAATTACAACAATTCTGTAAAGAAACGTGAGCTTTTTGTATTTACTCAGGTTGTCTTTAATAATAAAATGAGTTTGTTGATCTGAAATGCTGACGTGTGACAAGAAAGTTAAGACAGAAGAAATCTCAGTTTCAGTCTGATGGAGCTGAGCATTTAACTGGTTCTGGCTGAGTGTGAAGCTGGACTCATCGCTAATGTCTGAGGTGGTTTACCTTCAGCACGGTGGATCCCATCTCCAGGCCCACAAGGATCGTCCTGTCCACCAGCTCCGCGATCTTTGGGTCGACCACCTTCAGGGAGTCTTGGACGAGGTCTGTGACGTCCACCTGCCAGTCTGGTCCCAGCATGGTGATGACCTGATCCGTGCCCTCTGTGGAAGTGGTGTGGAATTGGGTCAACACTTTGACCATGGCCCGCTGGTACTGGAGGGCGCAGCCGCGATTCATTCGCCGGTCGTCGTCTTCGTCGTCTGCATCGCTGTCTCTGGCGCTCCTTGGACGGGACAAAAATGTGTTAAAGGGTGTAAATCTGGTGAATACTGCACTACTCATGAAATCCCATTGGAGTTGGAGGATTTTAAAGGTCTAAGCCCAAGTGTCAGAAATTTACCTCCACAAAAACTCCGAGAAACAACAATAAGAAACATGAAAGACGAAGAAAATCCTAATTTCTGTCATATCTTATTTAAAATCAGCAATATCCCGCTAATTTATTCCTAGCACTGTGTCTACTTTGCAGCATGAGCCTTCTGTTCTTAAGGGCCTCCAATAATAGTATAATTTGACATCATAATCTCGGGAAGATTCCTGGCACCTCTCCGAACAAATCAATCATTCTCTCCGTTCTCGTGGCGATGAGGACAAAGTCCTCCAAGGCAGCAGAAAAAAACGCTAATCACCTCAAAGCAGGGTTCTGGATGGATGCCCGTTTTTAATCACAGGAGCCTTGGGCAGCGAGGTCAGGCATGCCAGGTGCATCCCCCACTAAGTGCAATCTGCTCGGCATCAAGATGTACGAGTTACCCAACGTCCCTCAACAGGCTGCACAATCTGCCATGTCTGCCTTAAAGAGTGCTGCTTTCAAAAGACTCCCTTGAAAACAAAACGACTAAAGACTCTAATTTGTTGCCTCTTCACACTTTGTGTCAATCCTTTTACATATTAGCCCAGGGTTTTGTCATTAAATTCATACTGGCAAGTGGTTAAAAGATAAGGAATAACGGTTTTGAAAGAGGCAAACATCCCTATAACTGTGGTGCAGACCAAAAGCCTTGAGTAATCCTTAAATTTACATTCTGAATGAATTCAGCAAGCCCGGAAAACTGCTGATCAAAACCACTTGCATTCAGGTAGAAAGCAGCAATGCTTCCTCTCACAAAATGATGCTCTCAAGTGCAATAATATAGCACAAAATCTCAAATAAATCCATACCCATAAATTTTAATAATATGGCTGAAAATTAAGTATATATATAAAACTTTATTTATATTGCACTTTTCAAGATATAAAAATCACAAAGTGCTTCACAAGAGCATGAATAATTATTTTCAGTTCAGAACGAGGCAATGGAGGCGAGTTTGGTCATTTTTTTTTTCAGATCATTAAAACAGGAACAAACCACAGACTTGACATTTGCATCTGCAGCAAAAACAGAATCAAAGGTTATGCCAAGGTTCCCAACAGAAAAGCCGACGTCTCTTTCACCCCAGACTTGGATTTTTCTGGTGAAAAGATAATTATCCCAGCTTTATCTTCATTTAATTGAATAAAACTGTCTGCCATCTATCCTTTCACAGAGTCTAAGCACTTTAATGGGGTCATGACAACAAATGTCATTTTTCTGTGGTTTTGGGGTATAATATGATCTGTTGTGCACTGATGAGGCCGTGTGAATGTCAGGACTTCAGGTCAGCTGTGTTTCTTCCTCAAAAATGGACAAATCAGACAACAGTTTATCGTTCTACGTAGGTTATCTTTCAAGGTAATTCATATTCTCCAATTAGAGCACACCATCAAGCAAACAGCCCTCCCCCTCCCCTTCCCTCCTCCTCCCAGCTGATATGCCGGCTAATTTAAGGGCTAAGTCGTGCTAGCATGTCTCGCTACTCCACTTGAGAAGAGGATGGCTATTAAAAAGGGGAGCTGTTATGTTTGAGGGAGCTCAAAAACGGCTGGAAGTTTCTTGTTTCTTGCTTGAAATCAAGCGATTGGTCAAAAAAAGATGAGAGAGAACATAAGAGGAAGTAGAACTGCTGCGTAAACAAAATAAGTCTTCAAAATAAGAGCATAAACGTCTGATTACTTGAAGAATTAACTGTCAATAACCAAAACTTCAACACAGATGTCGAACTTTATTCAACTGAATGTTTACAAAACAGCCAAGTAAAGCGGTGGAAAGATTAATTTAGGGGAAGCTAGGTGCACTGCTCTTTTTCAAAGTTAGCCAGAGCCCTAAAGTGCTAAATGAAAAGTTAGCTCCGCTATTAGCACATTAGTGTGCCCACCAATGCCAGTTTCTATTATTAAAGGTATGCCATGGTTTTAGAAAATCTCAATTTCAAAACCATTATACTCTTTCTTGAAGTGCAATGATAACTTCTTACAAATTGTATCTTCCCGTTTGTCAGCCAGCTTTTTTACCAAGTCGAAAAAGGGCAAGTCGACTGTTTTGTAAGTTTTCAGCGAGCTACAAACTCCACACAGTCATGGTTTGGATGATAGAATTGCCACTCATCTCCTCAATTAAAATAACACCTGTTTGAAATAAATATTGGCAACCAGCTAACAAAATGTAAAGTAACGGCTTATAACCAGTTTGCCACTGAGCTGCTAATGCATTTTAACATTACATTAAAATAGTTTACAGACTCATAACCATATCAAACTGTGTTTATTCTGTACTTTAGGCCTTTCATTTTAAATCAGTATAATCATTTAAATAAAAATGTTGTGCATTCATGCCCTGAAAAATAATTGTACAAGTACAACAGAATTTTATATTCTGAACTTAGAACCCACCTCCAACTCCTTGCACGCCTACCAAGGTATGAAACTGTGTATTGGAATTACTTTGAGTACATTTGAAGGTAACTCTACCAATTTTAGATGGCGTTCATTCATGAGTTGCACTGTTCCATCTGAGAGGAATATAAATGCCTAAAGATTGGGACAGTATTCTATAAAAATGTTTTAATATTTATGTGAACTTGGGCTTTATGAAACATTATCACAGCTTCTATGTAGCACTCTGCAACAACAGTAATAAAAAAAAAAAAAAAAAAAAAAAAAAAAAAAAAAAAAAAAAAAAAAAAAAAAAAAAAAAAAAAAGGTTTTGACTCAGAGGGGCTGAATACATATGCCCGCTGCACATTTTAGGTTTTTATTTGCTAAATATTTTGAAAACCACTCATCATTTCCTCTCCAATTACAATTATGTGCTACCCTTTGCTTACATATCATAATAAATCAACATAAAATACATTGGAATGTGTAGTTTTAAAGTGGCAAAATGTGAAAAAGGTTAAGGGGTGAAAATACAAGGCAGGGTAAGGCAGAAAGATCCTAAATAAGACAGCAAGAGTTAGTCAAAGAGTTTACCAACTTCACTCAGGTCACTGAAAGTTTACCTTCCAGACTGTGCACCTGAAAACAAGGTGATTTCTTTCCTCCTCTGGAAACATAGTGTCTGGTCTTGTTAGAATCTCTGATACAAGAACACAAAGCTGCAGCTTCAGTGCACATGGGCTGCTCATTCGATTACACTTCCTTTCCTTTTTTAGAGCATCTTGCTGGATAATGCAGCCAGTGAGCCATTCTGCTGCACCGTAGCAAAGGCCCCCTCCAGGCCGGGAGACCCTGTCCAGTGCGAAGGGTTCAGAGTGACTCACTTTCTGAGAGTGAAGGAATGTTAGACGGAGAGAAAACAACAGACAGGATGAGTAAATGTGAGCCAGATCGACAGGAGTAAAAAAGACAATGACCCTCTCTATTACACACTGTTTGCTGACCCAAACTAACTTCTGTAGCTCATCATCAGGATGAAAATCTGCTCAATTATCTTGCATATCTTTTATCTATCACATATCTTGCAGTTACTTAAAATTATCTCTGAAGCCTTTGTAGACATCATCTAATGTATCATTGCAGCAAATAATAATGACTGTAAATAAACAAGACCAAGGTGTACGCAAACAGCCTGTAACCTCCGTCAGTGCTGGGGTTACTCAGAAAGGCAAAATCCTGCCAGTGTCTGTCTTCTTTCAGCCTCTATGACATGTTCAAAGTTTGTTATTCATGCAGACAGTAGTTTCAAACCTTGGTCATGCTTTGTTCTCAACACAAATCCTCCAAGTTTAAGTCTCAAGAGCTAAACTGATTACTCTTAAAGGGATCCACGACTTCTTGTAATAATAGTATTTATTTGAGAAACATTTGTTTCAGATGTAAAAACAATACAGTAAAAATACCGTTGGCTGTTTAGTTTTTATAAATTTAAATAAAATATTGTCACACGGACGTCGCCATGCAATGCCAGAGCTCGATGAAATAGAAGGCAGTGGAGAAATGACGAGAGGAAGTGAAGATGAGGAGCACTAAATGGAGGAAGAGATGAAATTCAGCTGAAAAAGCTGGTGTTTGTGCTGCTGTAACTTGGAAATGTCAATCTGACAGTATGCTGCAAGGAGCTCCTGTTGCTAATCCAAGCTGGTTACGGTTAGCATCAGGATCAAAACATTTTCTCAAATATATTAGAATGTTGTGTGATAAAGACTTAAAGATGCTTCACTGTCACTTTTAACATCCCTTCATTATCTTCCAATTCATTTTGATTTTGCGTTAGCTCCTGCTAATAGTGTTAGATCCTGCTAAAGGTGTTAGCTCTAGCTAACATAGTTAACAGCAGATTACAAGATGATTACACCTGCTAGTTTCAATTTATATCATGTGTGTAACGGCACATGAAAACTTTGAGGCACTTTGCCTAAATCCAGACATTTTGTGGGCTGCCCTAGTCAGCCTCTACCACCTTGACTTCTTGTGTTTTGTTTAAAGACCCGAGTCACTTTAACCTACCTGCGTCACTGGCCCGGCATGCATGGCACAGGTGAAAAAATGGCGAGAAATATAATAAAGACATACAATTTTTGAAGTAATTATGAGTGTTTACATATCACAAACAACTATGTTTAAGTTAATCGAAAAATTCCAACATACTTAGACCAACATGTTCAGCTAGTCGTGAATCCCTTTAAAATGTCTTAAAGCTAAATGTTTTTTTTGTTGTCTCTTAATTTGAATGGTTTATTTTTATCCTCATTCATATTCCATAAACATGAAAAGGTATCTTAAACTTAATATGAAAGCCACCCATGTAATAGCAGATGTGTTTTACAAGAATTAGAGGGAAAACATGTTATAATTGTAGTTCAACTACATATTACACCCATCCATCTCCAAAATTTCTTGGAGACTTGGTTGTGGAGCCATCAGTTTAGGTTTCCCATGGCCTGAAGACACCACCAACAGCTCAAACAGATGTGGGTTGAGTTGCTCCCAACTCAGCAGTGAGGTACAGTATCACCACTAAGTCATTAGTCTGGCCTGAGTTCTGTTTTCATTGGAAAATGTCCAAAAACCTCCTAGGAAGACGTCCAGAACGTGTCATTACCAAATGCACAAGCTACCAAAACTGGAACCCTTTCAACAAGGAGAAGGAGTGATTCTAGCGTGAGGGGATTGCTTTAACATCTGTCCATCCATCCCAGAGGTACACCCAGGCTTCCTTCTTTCCCCAACACATTCTCCTGCTTTTCCTGGGATGCCCCAAATTTTTCCAAGGCCAGAAGGGAAGTGCAGTCTCTAAAGTAGGTTCTGAGATGGGTCTCCTTCCATTTAACACCTTGACATAACTTTAGATGCTGATTAGCAAGATTTCTGCTCCGAGGACCTTCAAGATGACAAAGCCTCTCTCACCACCTCTAAAACTGAGTCAAGTCACTTCACAGATTAAACAGATTTTAGCTGCAGATATCCTGGATCGTCTTCTTTTGGTCCCGATAAATATTTCATGACCATAAGCGATTGCTAGAATGCACATTGACTGTTAAATCTCGAGCTTCACTCTCTGAATGACAGTTTAGTCCAAACAATGCCCAACCCCATCTATCCATTTCTACATTCACCTCGCACCACTTGTGAATAAGACACCAAGGCACTTGAACTCCATTTTAGGTAGTGATTGACCACCGACCTGAACGAATAAATCAACCATTTTCCAACTGAGAACCACGGCCTCAGCCATAGCATCCCAGCTGCTTAACACTGGAAAGAAAGCACGTAAAAGAAAGCAAAGATGAAACTCTGGACTTCCCAAACCAGACTCTCTTCTCCATGGCTATGCCTCGAGATCCTGTCCACAGGCACCACAAACGGCATTGGGGGACAAGTGGCATTCCAGACAAAGTCCACCCAGTACTGAAGAAGTAGTTCAGCGTAAGCCACGACCAGATCCAAAAAATAGATCTGGACCAGACAACCAAACTCCCTGTTTTCTGTTTAGTCAAGGGCTTAGACTTAAACGAGCTACTCCTAACCCCAGCTGCAAAGAACTGATTAAGTCAGAACCCCTTTAACCAGAAACATTACTTTCTGTGAATAGATATAGAAGTTCTGTACATAAAACAGGACTGCCAGGACTACATTTTTAGTCTCTCAAAGTGTCTCAGTCTGGCTGGTTCTTTTGACTATGATTCTGTTTTTATGAAAATCCATCATTTTACTTTCCATTATTGCTAATTTAGTAGTAGCTGTGATAGATAGAACTAGCCAAAAAAGTTAAAGGTAAAGGCACATGATTAAGAAATCGTATAGCTGATACATGTAGTGATGCTGTTCTTTAGAAAACCTGGAAAATTTTGAATACCAACAGTTTCAACAACCAATGCTGCAAAAGTCTCATCATTGAAAACAACCTGAATAACATGTCAAGGTAGTTTTTCTCAGGAGTGATATATCTTTTTCTGTTTTATCTGGATCCTGAGGCAAAAAAGCAGAACCAGGAAGATTTCAGCACTGTACAGAAGGTATTTGAGATACTTTATTTTTGTACATTATTACCACATGCTCGTTACCCAAAGTGCACAGAGCTCCGACATCTTTCAGCCTCCTTTCTGTTATCCGAGATTTTACGGGTAGTTGCTTGTTTTGGTCCAATTAGATGCTTTGCCTCAGGTAGAAAGCAGCAATGCTTCCTCTTACAAAATGATGCTCTCAAGTGCAAACTGTGCTAGAAGGCAGCCATGTGTGTGTCATACTCATCCTAACCCATTTCAAACAACAAGGCCAAGGTGCAGACCTGACTTGGCAATGTGTAAAGAACACAGAAAGATGTTCAGGATGAATGTGTGCTCCACTCCCCCGAGACGTGAGAAAACGGGCCCTGGGGGAGTAGAAGACTGCAAGTCAGGTTCCCAATAAAGAATGCAGTCCTAGGTTTTGGACCTTTGGTTTATTAAAATATTTCAAATAGAGCAGCCAAAAACAATCCCAGACCAAAATGTTTAATATGGTCATTAACACTAACATGGGTGGCTACCACTTTCACTGCCAGGGAACATCAGCACAGAGCAATTACATTTCTACCCAGCCTTGAATACAAATAGCATGTTTATGGCGCAGTCAGAGAAATGAAGGAATTATAAATGAGCTTGACTGCTTGGAAAACATCTTGCAGACCAACAATAATAAAAAACACATCCAGAGAATTCATATGTAGTTATTAAAGTTACTTTGACATTGTTGATGTTTCTAAAACTATGTACCCAGACAAAGAATCATAAAAACCTTTCATATAAGCTAAATCCAGTGGATTAGTCTTCAACATGTTATTTTTGAAATACAGAGAATTTTGCAATCTATCATACAAATTAAGCATTTTTCATTCTTTGCTCACTTAAAAAAAAAAAAAAAAAAAAAAAAAAACCTTGCAGTACAGCAAAACTGGTTTGCATATCTTGTAAACTATCTCAGAAAGGATAAAATAAACTGTAGCCAGAGCCTTATGGTGGCATGAAAAAGATAAAGTCAATAACCAACTGTTTTTTAGTTTAAGTTTTAGTTAAATTTTGCCTCCCCCATATACAGTTCCCTGTAAAGGGATCACATCGTACAAGAAATGCACATTGGTTGTATACTATATTACTATATTACTTAAAAACAGAGCAAAAAAGTAAGATGCTAATCCCAACGCAAACATCCACTTGAATTTAGCACATTTTAACTTTAAGTAAAATCTTCCACCCACATACAAAGATTTATCCTTCAGTACAGTAAAAGTAGTTTACAGAGGTTGTACCCTATATAACCAAAAATGGACCAAAATGCACTGCAGCCTGAGCCAACCAAGAATGCAAATCCTAATTTTGGTATGCTAAAGCTAACTCATAGTACAGTAAACTGTATGCAGAGGTTGTCCACTAAATCATTTAAACCAAATGAATAAGTTGCAAATGCTGGCATGCTAAAGCTAACATCTCCAGCTAATTTGTGCAATTTTAACAAATACATTTTTCATTAAGCATGTAAATTTACAATAACCTAATACCATAGAAGAAGTCAAAGAAGTTTACAGAGGTTGTATACTATATCGGTCAAATTTGATCCAAATGGTCTCCTGCTTAAGATGACCAAGCATATTAATGCTAGCATACTAATGCTAATGTCACCAGTCACTTGAAAATGCACAAATACAGTAATTCCAAAAATATCCAGTTCCCTAGGATAACTAATCCCCTCTTCAGCCTGGCCTGGATTTTTAGAGATTTCAGCAGAATAATGTGCTCTTAAATCACATTTAAACCGATTTCCTGAAGTCTAAATATGTCAAGGATATGTTTTATAAATCACAACTTAAAAAGCTATAGGTAAGTTCAAAATTATTCATACCCCTGACAGAACTGGATTTTAAATCATTTTCATTTAACCAAGACTTTTGATCTGATAGGAATTGTAGTATTTCTTAAATAATAAAACTACATAAAAGGAGTATCAAGTTAAAAATTTGAACCTTTTTATTTACTTCTTAATTTAAAAAAAACATGTTGAAAAATGTGGTATTTATTATTACATTTACTATTATTACAGTTGTATTATTATTACAGTAATCAGACTTTTCTCTAATTTACCAAGCAGTTTTGTGCATGTTTTCTCTGGTATTTGTTTTTGGTAGTGAGCTTCCAAGGCTTTGTGGTTGGAAGGCCTCTTTGCCATCTCCCTAATTTTTACCACCCTCAACAGATTCAAGTCAGGACTCTGGTTTGGTCACTCCAAAACGTCATTACTTCTAGTTAGAAGCAACATAAGAGATTATTAAGCCTAAATCTGCCAAGACTGAATAATTTGGTAGCATTATCCTCTACATGCTGAAGGTTTTTGATAAAGCTACAGTTACAGTCCAGGCTTGTTCTTCCAAGTCATTTTCTGTGCATACAACTTCCTCACTGCCTTCATGACACCAGTAATCAGGGACCTTTAGTGAGCCATTTTTTGGCTGCTTTGATTGCCACACAGCTAAGCCACAGGATTTCCTCTCACCACAGGTGAAGCTTTTCTCTCCTGCATGCTGTCATTTGATTTTACTGCCAGCATGTACCCCTTTACTTTTCTGTGGGTTTCTCTGCCACATAAAGAAACGGCACACAAAGGCTGCCTGTCACTTTTGATGATGCCACATTCAGACTATGAAGCTGTTGATTCCGACAACAATGGCCTTCCCACAGGAACCTCCATGTTTTCAGTGATATTCTGTCATCAGTGTTGGACACGTCCTTTCATGTGGCATGCCGTGTTTTGTTTTTCAGTTGCCTGATGCAGCAGGTGCCAACTTGTTACTAAATTTAAAGGGGAACGGAGCAATGTTTTTACACTGAAATTCGATCGGGGAAAATACCTGAGAGGTTAGAGCTGAACCAATGCTGGACTGTCAGGAGAGTTGTAGCTCAGGAAGACATGTTGTTTAACTGGAAGCAGATTAATTCATGCTTAGGTTTGCATTTCTTGTGTGAGCTTTGTTTTGAAAACTCAGAACTCATTTCAGGGGTGCTCCTGGCATGGCTCCCTATGAAAACAAGCAGGAGAAATGTTGCAAAAAACCTTATTTAGCACAATTAACACCCAGGTACTTTCTGAAATCACTAATATTGTAAATAAATGTCAAGGCGTTTACTTCTCACCATAAGTGAGTTTTAGTTTTTGCTATGAAAATGGGACCAAACGTCTATGTTTAGAAACCCAAAGGACCTCCCATGCCACCTAAAAGGGGAAGCTTGACAGGATAATTGATGATGTTGAAATCTGCATACTCCTCATTAAGTACAGCTAGGTAGTATTGGGTTGGACTCCTTTTAGATGCCTTCAGAACTGCATTTATTCTTTGTGGCACAAATTCAACGTCGGAAACATTCCTCAGAGATTTTAGCCCATATTGACTCAAGCATCACACAGTCACTGCAGATTTGTCGGCTGTACATGTACCAAAAGTGCTCCACTGGATTGAGATCTGGTGACTCTGGAGGCCATCGGAGGACAGTGAACTCATCATAATGTCCAAGAAACCCATTTGAGACGCATGTTATGTTAACTGATGACTAAATTACCACTGGCTGAGTGTTGGCCTTACAGCAGACTGGCTGTTAGCAATGTGCCAAGCGCCTCTTGCTCAAAGACTGCTTAGAAATGAAAGTACTGACAGACAGTTGTCTGACTTTTTTGCACCACTGCTTCTAATACTACGGTTAATGCTGCAGATACTTAAAGGAAAAACTACAAAGCCGTAGCAAACGAGATGCAGGCCATTGTCCTTATGGTCAATAGGCTGCATTTGTGCACACAAAGTCTTTACGTGCTCGGGCTTTTGCCACAAATTAAGCGCCACTCATAATCACTCACTGCCACATCGATTGGCTGATCTTGTTACAGACTTGTACGTGCAGCACTTTGTACCCATCAGAAACCCTGACACTGCAAAAAGAGAATAAATGAGCCTCTCAGAAAGATTATAAACAGCACAAACTCTGCAGAGGACGACAGCTGGCAGCTATTGCTTGGAAGTTAGAATCCTGAGACTCAGGGACAGCATCAGTCGTAGATGTTTTTGCTTCAAATTTTGAGGCAAAATCTGGAGAGAAAGTTTTTGTTTTTCTGTTTCCCTTTGAGAAATATGAGTTGTTCCTTCAGTTCACACACAATCGAATCTCCAGCTTTATTTTAAATGCCACTCATCCAGTCATCTTTGTGCAAGATTTATTTTTGCAGAAATAAGCCCCAAGTCTTTTTCTTTAACTTTCGAAGTATCGTGTCACTTTGCCTTCCAAACTGCCTTTTTTTGGATAGTTTCTCCTCCACATTGGTGATCTCTGGGGCATCTCAACCTTCTTTGCCATTTCCTGCTGTGCAGCCACTAGCACTGGGACTCCAGGGGTCCTGTTTTTATCTCCCGACTTTATCCTGGACTAGAAAAAAGTCCCTGCTCATTGGACTCTCACCCCCACAATCACGCTATAATACAGCACCCCGCAAAAGTACTTAAACTCATTGAACCTTCTCACCCATTTCTTAGAGTAAACACAGTTTCAATGTATTTTGGGGATTTTTTTGTGCTAGAAATCCTGAAGTAAATGTGAAGTGCAAGTAAGGTTTTTTTAAATAAACTACTGAAAGCAAAATTGTAAACGTGGAATGCATTTGTAATCAGCCAATATTCACTCAATATACAGCAGAACCACGTACCCCTGCAATTAAAGCTGCTAGTCTTTTAGCGTTCGCTTCTGTAGACTGACATTTTTCACCATTCTTCTTTGCAAAATAACTCAAGCTCAGTCTTTATTCTCACTGGCTGTGCTTTGGATTTGTTTCATCAGATTAGTATTTGTCTTTTTTGGTTCAGGTTTCCTTTCCCCTTTAATTCTGTTTTTGTGTTTGTGTTTTCTCCTCGTTTCGACCCACCATTCTGCTCTCCGTCCCAGCTGTTAATCATTTCTTCATTGCTCCTACCTCCTTCTTCCCCAGCTGCATCTGCTTGCCTGTATTTAGCTCTTCTGGTTCTTTTGTCATTTCCTCTCCCTCCTCAGTATATTTAGGTTGCACCTCGTTGCTTCTATGTGTCGCCGTGTCTTCCTGCAGTTTGTTTTTCATCCATCTTCATTAAATCATGAACTCAATGACCACGTCTCTCGGTTGTCTGCATTTTGGTCCAGCCTTAGACTCACCACAAATAGTGTCCACGCAAGTTAAACAGCAAACAGGACCTCTTATGGTTTTCTTTGAACAAACCTGTCTTAAATGGAAAACCAGTTTTGCGGATCTGCAACTCCTTCAGAGCTACCGAGGTCCCCATGTCTGCTTTCCTGATTAATGCTCTCCTTGCACGGTCAGTTTAGGTGGACATCCACGTCTTTGTAGCTGCTCCATCCTCTCTCCATGTTTAGATGAGCTCTGGGAGACGTTCAAAGCTTGGATTTTGTTCTGGAGTCTAACTGCTTTAAACTTCTCCAGAACTTTCTCTCTGACCTGTCTGCTGGGTTCCGAAGTCTTCGTGATGCTTTTGTTATTGAATAAATGTCGGAGGGAATTTGTTGCACTGGATTTTACTTAGAGGCATCAGAGTGAAGGGGGAAGAATACAAATTCATGTCAAAGTTTTTAGATTTACATTTCTGGAAGATCGATTATCACATAAAATCCCAAATATATAGGATATAAGAAGTAAATGGGGAAAAGTTCAAGAGGTATTAATGGTTTTGCAAGTCTCCCTACATGTATAAAATAAAGAACATGAACATGTATGCAAGTATAACCACAGTTTCAGCCTAGACATGTTTCAGGCTGCATTCACACCAGTCCCGTTTCGTTGAACTCTTGAACTCTCTCTGTTTGTTTGGGGAGGTGTGAATAAGAAATCAAACTCTGATTTGGACCAAAAAAGCGGACTCCGGTTTGTCGGCGGACCGGTTGAAGTGAACTCTGGTATGGCTTGAATGGATATGTGAACAGCAAGAGGACCGGAGACCGCTCCAAAAGCAGGAAGCGGACTAAATACAACCGAAACAAACACGTAACTCTAGCGCGAGCGGGAGAAATGACTCGTGGTCTTTAGTAAAAAGACTCAAGAGAAATCCTCCAACTGCTAAAATCTGATGCCACTCCATTTTTGAAGAAGGAAGTTGCGCTCAGTGTCTTCTTCAGAGTTTTTTTGTTGTCGTTTCCTTCACTGGTTCTTGGTGCAGCGCCCCCACAGGTGAGGAGGGGAACAGGTTGCTCAAAGGGTTTGGTTCGTTTAACACAGTGCAGTAAGAAAGTGAACCGCAGCAGCTGGAAATGTAGCAAATATTTCAAAACGCCCTAACTGAGCTGTTGTCTCCTTTAGAAATGCACTACCTCAGTGTTAGTTTGAACTCAGTTGATAAGATGATAAAAATCAGGTTGTTACAGTAAATTTTAGTCAGAAGTGTTTTTGTTTTTTTTTTTTTTTTTTTTTTAGTTAAAGATAATAAAACTGAAAAATAAAGAGAGGAGCTTTATTTGGAATTCAGCCTTATAAAGACAGAAAATGTCAATCGAAAGAATAGAGAGAGGGAAGTAAAAGGAATGTAAAGAGCTGGTTGCAACATGATGCAATGGTATGAAAGTTTTGACACGACTTCATCTACTAACGTTTATCAATTTTTAATTTTTCAAAAAAGACATGAATAAGGCGAAGAGGGATATATTTCTGAAAACTAAACTTTAACCAAAATACGTTTTGTACCCTGAACCCCGGGAACATGGCTGAGAAGAGCTAAGGTTAGACTAAAGGCTCCAGGAGACGTAAAACACTCGCTGGTGTGTGTGTGTGTGTGTGTGTGTGTGTGTGTGTGTGTGTGTGTGTGTGTTTAGCTCAGCCTCACCTTCTGTCAGGCAGAATGGGAACCCTCCAGCCTTTGATGAAGCTCAGAGCGTTGTCGGTGAGCTCCACCTGCAAGGGAAGCTTGGGCACCCAGATGGTGAGCTCCAGCGGTGCGCTCAGGTGCTCATAGCTGAAGATGACCCTGGCATTCATGGAGCCCCGGGTCTCCTTGCCGTTGACGAACACGTAGTCGCAATTCATGGAGACCTGGAAGAGATCACGGTCAGCCGTCAGAGGCCATCTATATGGTAATGGTCACATCGGCCGTGGGGAGAACCTAAAAGATTTGTGATGATGTGTACTGCACAGCGTGAATCCCAGAGTCCCTGCTACAAATCACAGCAGAACACTTCAAGGGTTCAGAAGAAACAGAAAATGTATTTGCTTCACATAAAAGTAATAAAATGCACTCTAGAGGTTAGAAGATTTGATTTCTTTTTACTTTCTATTCCTGTACGGATCGGTCAATACCAAGTTTAATTCTGTTGATTTTATTTGTTAACAGGTTCCAGCTAATTAAAACGACCTAAGATGCGCTTTTGCTCCAGCACATCTGAGTTCAGATGACTGCATTACCTCCTCAGGATGCCACCAAGTGCTTCTTTGCATGTTAATCACCTGTTCATTTCAGCCAGCTGTGTTGCAGAAGGGAAACACCTAAAACCTGCAGGACGGTGGGCACTTTTAGCTACTGACACCTCCGCAAGGAGGGTAAGTCACAAAGGGTTAGTGCTAAACGGTTCACAGTTAGTGCTGTAGCCAAGATCATTAATGGAAAATTGAGTGGAAGAAAAAACAATGTAATAGCAAAGGGTGTCCAAAGCCAAATGATACAGACAAGCTAAAGGCACTGTTAAAGCAATGTAAATTTTGCCTCAGTTGTGCCCTTGGTAACAAAGTGAACAGGGCAACATTTTCTTCTGATGTAGAGAAATCTGCCTCTAACACTACAAGGCAACCAGGCCCACCCCAGCGGCGTTTCCATTACAAAGGTGCCCAAATCTTTGTCGATTTTCTGCTAATGTAAAAAACCCCACAATTTTGCAATTGCTGTATTTCCATTCAGTAAGAAATGAAATTAAAATCACAAGTGAATAAGTCATTTAAAACATGATCCTCCAACTACTTCCCGTTGTCGTCTTCTTCGTGGTTTGTTCCAGCAGCAACATCCGGTTGTTGATCATGTGACTCATGTGATGCAAAAACAAGTGTTTCCATTGCAGTTTTGTAATATAAACCAATTTCGATACGGCTGAAAAACCACCTCATCCTGGCGCCGAAACTTTTTCTTGGAAAAAGGAGATTTAACTTGAAAATGCCGTGTTTCAATAAAGTGAATTTATTTTCGTAATTTCATTTTGTGCAATTTCAATGGAAATGGAAACGCAGCTACTGTTTGCTTAAGCTACCGGGAGAAAACAATTAAAGAAAAAAAAGCAACCTATGTTTCCTCAACAACTCACCACAACCACAAGCTAATATGCATCCATGGCACAGCGCATTAATACAGTAGTTAATGCAAAAGGAGTCCCAACCAAGCATTGAGTGCATGTACTGTACAGTTTATGGAGTAGCGGTTTCTGAAATGGGCAACATGCGCATCTGCCCAAGGCGACTAGTTCTATCGATTAAACACTTCATTTAGATACATAAATAAGGCCAAATGAGGTGAGTAACATTCCAATTCATGTTCTATTCCTGTGTGTAAACATTATGATGTGACCATCAGTGTATTTTACTATGTAAATAATATCAGCAGACATCTTGTTATCAGTTCTCAGTGCTTATCGTTAATCTAATTTTAACTTTTTAAGAGTGATTTCTGTCATATCATACTGACAGAAGTATGGATGATTCTTCTTATGGCTATCTTCTGTTGCAATGCTATACTACAGTATTGAACACTATCAAACATCTGCATCAGACAGCCTATGCTATTGATTTGGAAATAAATAAAAATATATATATATGGATGAAAAAGGTGCTAAAAAGGATATATATATATATATATATATATATATATATATATATATATATATATATATATATATATATATATATATATATATAGTGTTCAAGCTGTGCATTACTCAGGCAGCCCGGCGGGTCTATGAGTTAGGGGGTTAGAGGGTGCTGTTTTTTCAGTTTTAGCATCTGCACCCCAAAATGTCTGTGTGCAGCACCGATGTAGCCTTCAAGACAGCCCTGTTATGAATTAATAACATCCCAACGCTAACTGTTGTTTATGGTTAGCAGGTTTGGACGACATATTTGGTTTTCAGCAGAAAATATTACAGTTTTGAAGATTTAAATTCTTCTAAATCTGAACATCATGGGAAAGTAATACTAAAATTACAAACGACGACGATTTTATGATGTAGCTTGAACCGTTTTAAATAGCCATTAACTGGAAGAGGTGTTGCTTGGTCTCTTATTCTGAATATTTCTCAAATTGGAAGTCTATGTTGGGCTGTTTGCCGTCAGGATAATAGTCCTTAATCACCTCACAGTAGTTGGGAAAGTTATGCTATCCTGCTGTAATCACACCATTGCATTAGGCTGCTTCTCAACAGCAGTTTTATAGCCTATTAAATAGGGATGCACCAAAATAAAAATTTGGGCTGATAACCGATATTTACCAATATCATATAGAATATATATATATATATATATATATATATATATATATATATATATATATATATATATATATATATATATATATTTCATTACACTTTTGACACTGTGTATAAACAACCACACTCTCTCTGCTGGAGTTAAACATCCCATAAATATGTGTTGCATCACACTTCCACATTTTTCAAAAAAAGTATTAAACGTGCCATTTGTAACTTCTACTAAAATATGTTTTTTCCATATTTGTTAAAACTGTCACCTTGTCGTGACAGCATAGTATGAAACAGATAATCTGTGAAAAGATGGAGCCCCTCCACCTCCTCCCTGAGCTGCTATTGTCATCTGAAGAAATGCACCACCCCCGACCTAAAACAACCAATCAGAGCCAGGGGGAGGGGCTTAGCACTGTCAGTCACCCTCGTGTACGCGCTGCTAAATGTGCTAATGGTAGAGAAACAACTCACGGTTCCAGGAAAACTCTTTATCTGCCGTCATCGGTGGACATGCTAACTAGCAATAGCATTAGCGACAGGCTATGTTGTGGTGAACCAGCTGTAACTGTTATTTTTCATAAAAGTTACGCACTGCAGCTTTAAAGGAAATTTTCAGTGGAAATTTAAATGGGCACCGAACAGGCTAGAACCACCCCTGAGTATATGCATATACTTTTCATCGGCTACTTTTACCTTCCACTCAATGTTCTATTAATATACTTGGATAGAGTACAATGTGAACAACTGGCTTCTTTGGCAATCAATTTTTGTGGCTTAATCTCCTTGTGGGAGGTGTTGCTATCAACTCAGCAGTCTTCCCTATGGTTGTGTTGGCAGTAACATGAACATAAACATAAAATCTCTCAATTAAAATGTTTTATTGGTCTTCTATAAGTAAGTCATGATAATCAAAATAAAATAAATTCTTAGAATATAACACTAAGTGCAAATAATCAGGTTAATTTTTTCTGTTGAGATATTAAAATGATTAAGATGTTATGTTAGTTATGCACCTATGGTTCATTAAACAAATTACTGTGCACATTTTTTGAGATATTAAGACAAAAGATGACTCCACAGGATTTATGTCTCATAAAGTCTAGTTTGTTCAAATCCAAAACTGCCTTTGTTCACTTAAAAAATCCTATTTTTATCTGTGACTCAAGAGTTTGGAAGCGTTATATTCCAACCAGCACGGCACCAGAGGAATGTGCCAACCTTGAGAGAAAATCTGGAAGGAATCAGTGGAAATCAGCTGCCGTGTTGAGCCACAGCGAAAACCCGGAGGCTTCCCGGGATCGGCAGAACAAAGCCGACAACTGCTGCAAACAAAAATGCTTACAGGCTGCGGGCTCCTCTCTAATCTCATTTGCATCCTTTATACAGTCAAATTAGTGCTTCTAAGTAACCCCAGTGTTTGTTAAGCTTGTGCAGAGCAAATTAGGTGTTTACACCAAGCACCATGTCATCGTAATCGTCTATGAACAATTACACGTAATATGCCAAGAGAAGCTCTTAGGCAAACATGTCACTCTTCTGACATTTAAGATGAACTTTGCTTAGACCTGCTCATAAATAAATATATTCACACATTTCACCTTTCACGACACATTTCTGCAATGGCATATCATTTGAGGCACAGAGAGCATGAATTCAATATATCGACTTTTCTAAATTTAACTCAAAACCATTTTTCAGATTTTCCATCAAATCGAAAACCCTCCACAGCTTCATTTGAATTATAATAATAATAATAAAAAAAAAAAAAAAAACACCACACCACAACAGTAAATTATTAACTGCAGTGGAACTGGAGGGCTTTGCTTTTGGGCTCTCGCTAAAGATTTATCAGGTGTTGGGAGGTGGCTGGCATTGTAATCAGAGGATCTAATCTGCAGCGAATGGAGGTCAGCTTGGCCAGTCTTCTCAGGGCTGGGGATTCATCATAACTGGGAAGAGGTCTGGGTAATATAATTTCCCACATGCAGACACCGGAGTTGGAGTGTAAGGCCTTGGAAAGAAGACAGGGTTCCTCTCCGCGGTTCAGCTGGGGGCAATAATTTACGAGAATTTAAAGAGAAACTTCAATGTTTTGTTTGTTATTTTGCCATATAAGCTGGTCTTTTAAAAAGCACATTATGCAAGTCTAAACGTGAGAAATAGCGGATTCGACAAAAAAATGTCACGTCTTTGAAATAAGTGCATCCCTTTGAATCCCCAGCCATTTCTGAATAGTGCAGGGATACTGGGATTAATGGAGTGCAATTTACAGTGAAGCCATGACAGGGTATGTTACTTTTTTGATGTCAACATTTAAAATAATTTTTTTTTAATTTTTTTTTTCGGACTAAGGGATCAGCCGACTGTCTGGGAATAAAATATCGATGCTACGCAAGAGTTCAGTTAAACATAAGCTGAAATAATCATACAGTAAGGCTGCGGTCACACAGCATCTCCTGATGCTCAATTCTGACTTTTTGATGAAATCGGATTTTTTTGGCATGGTCGTTCATACTACTAATTAAATGTGGCCGCAATCAGACCTCTGTGTGAACCATTTATGACCCCAGAAGAAGAATAATGCAGACGTCACACAGCAGCGCACTGTATTCAGAACTAATGTTGGAAGCCACCATCGATGCATCGATTTTAAAGTTAATGGGAACCGACCGCATCGTCACAAGATTATAACAGCACGAAGGAAGCTAATAAAAAGAAAGAACATCTAATAGAAATGGACTTTTATGAAGTATTAACGGCAACTTCTATGGAAAAGTGTAGTTAGAACTCCTTTCATAATTTTGATTATTATATTTTTCAGCCATTGTTTACGTCCAGATTTACCACGTGTGGCTTCTTCTTGTGCAGAATTACGGCGCATGTCTCAGGACAATGACTTCAGGTAAAATGCAATATGACCGTTCAGACTGCAGAGGCTTGAAAACTATGGGACATGTATCCGATTCAGTACCACATACGGAAGTGCTGCTGTGTGAACGTATTCTACGTCATGTCATTCGTTTCATTTTCAGTCTCAAGTATCCAGCATGCCGAGGCGAGTGAAACGTCTTCATAGCGTAGAATGATTTTAAGTTTATTGTTATAAACGGAATTACAGTGGGTTTATTTTGACTGAACTAATAAACCATGATGAGTAAATGATAAAACCTAGCTGAAGCAGGCAGGGCAGTCGCTCTAAGTAAAAGATCAAAATGAACCAATTAGATGAGTCTTGATGGCAATTAGTTGCACCAGACTTTGTTTAGGGGTATCTGTGTAAAGGGGGCAGAATTCATAAACACCCCACTAACACTCTGATTTTTATTTGTAAAGCAAACCAAATCTGAGACTCATGTATCATCTGTCACATACAGTACACTAAAATACACTGCAATTTGTTGTTGTAAAGTCACAAACTATGCAGAGTTTTAAGGAAAATAAACACTTTGCAAGGCACTGTATATGTGTAAAAGATTGAATGAGATACAAATGGTTAGTGGGGGTAATAACCAGTTTATCACTAATTTCACTATGTTATAAATATCCAGCCGACTGATTGTATTTGGAGGGTTGGTGAGAAATCTAATTCTGGGGCTTCCGGTGTTATTTTTACCTCTGATTAAAAGTTAAATGCATAATTTAAATATCATAAATAACAGTATTTATTTATGAAAAAGTCAGAATTAGGGCTGTAACCAATGATTATTTTAGTTACTGATTAATCTACCGATTATTCTGATGATTAATCGGATAGAATAATGGCACATTCTGCACATTTGCCATGCAAGTCTTTTTTTTAATTTTTTTTTTTATACAATATTAGAAATACATTAAAAGATGCAAATAAACAATTCAGTCCCTTTTTTTAAATAAGAAAATAAACATTTTATTTTAGGCAACAACATAGCATTCCTTTATTTTACGCTTGATCATTTAGAGAAAGGATGTGTCTGCAGCTAAAATATTACTTCTCACATATCAACATGTGAATTAACTTAAAATTAACCGATTATTAATTGCATTTATCTTAAATGCAAACTGTATATATATATATATATATATATATATATATATATATATATATATATATATATATATTATATATATATATATATAAATATTCCCTTCTCACCCTCCACGGGTGGTCTTTCTCAACCTCTGAGCTCGGGTCCTCTACCAGAGGCCTGGGAGCTTGAGGGTTCTGCGTAGTATCTTGGCTGTGCCGAGAACTGCGCATTTCTGGACTGAGATGTCTGATGCTGTTCCTGGGATCTGTTTTAGCCACTGCTCCAGTTTGGGGGTGACTGCCCCGAGGGCCCCGATGACCACAGGCACCACTGTGGTCTTCACCTTCCAGGCCTTCTCCAGTTCCTCTCTGAGGCCCTGGTATTTCTCCAGTTTCTCGTGTTCCTTTTTCCTGATGTTGCAATCGCTTGGTATTCCTACATCCACCACATACATACACACACACATATATATATATATATATATATATATATATATATATATATATATATATATATATATATATATATATATATATATGCTTTTTTTGAATCTGTATACTCCAGTTAACGATTAATCAATTACTCCATTAGTTGATGATTATTTCAATAATTGATTTACCACGATTAATCCGATTAATCGTGTCAGCCCTTGTCAGAATCATGTTAAAATTTATCTCATTAAGGTGGGAATTGAAAACTGTATTTTCTATAGTGGCAAAAATGATAAGAACAACCTGATCTGTATGATCAGAGCTAAAAGACAGAAAACTCAACACACTGACCCCCAGCCAGCTATGATTAATCACAGCAGAGCCTGCTGACAGCATGAGCCTGGCGACTACCCCAAAAACAGCCTCGCAAACACGTTGCCGAAAAGCCCTTCAGCTCCTGCAGCTCCAGCCGCTGATAAACTTGGCCGGCTAATTGCAAGTCAAAAGCTGTTAGTGACTCTGGGTATCAGTGGTCCTGAGGGGGCTCGCTGAGGAGGGCTTTCACACTCTGAGCCACCACATGCCGTCACACTGCCGCTAATGCTCTGTGGCATCCTCCGCGGTGCCGGCAGATTGCCTGGGTGGAGACGGATCGTCGGAGCGCCGCCTCGGATCCGTGGCTGGTCTCAGAGCGCCGAATTAAGGACTGGTCGGGTTAATGTGAAGGTGAAAACACTGAAGGGCGTTTCACACATTTATTCCATGACATTAACTGAGCTAATTTCCCAAATAAAGGCAGCAGCTTCTGTCCTTTAAGTGATTTTACCCTAATGAGGGCGATCATACAGCATCGCTGATAATGCTGTATAAGTTAGTTCATCCACATTTTGCAGAAACAGCAGCTTGATGCTGATAAAACATCAGTATTCTGCCATTAAAGGGACTGTTAGGATTGTTTAAACTGTGTTTCATAATAATTTTCTTACCTCTAATAGAAAGATATCGCATTCCAGTGAGATTGTGGAAAAGTGCAGATATTAACAGTCTATGTCAGTTTTCTAAGTCAAACAACCTCAAATGAAGCTGCTGTTTAAATTTAAATTCAAGTAAAGAGGCCTTTCTTTTTGAGAAATTTAGATTTTTAGCTTTTATCTTAGTCTGTTCAAATGTTAACCTTTCCAGAAATTTCAAGACTAAAAATACTGCATTTGGTATAAAAGCCTTTATTTTCAGTAAAGTTCAGAGAAAAGAAAAGCTGTCATCTTCACCTGTAATTTTGAACTTTTTATTCACCTTTATTGGTGCAGGCCAGTTAAAATTATAAACCAGTTAAAAAGATGGGAATTCCAGTTTCGCAAAAACTGGAAACAGTCAAGGAATCTGCCTGGTTTGTCTCCAATGATTATAGTTTTCATTTGATTTTTCAAATCCACGTTCAACTTTTAGGTCCCAGTTAGTAAAACTGAAGTTATACAAAAAAAAAAAATACTTTAAATTTGGAACCCTAAAACACACAAATCTGGTCTCATCAGTGCAGATTCATGATCGTCTTTGTCAAATCTCCCCAATAGTTCATCCACAGACTAAGAAAAACCACAGAATCCCTTGTTACCAGACAGGCCGGTTCAGAAGACCTGCCTCTCTTATAACAACAGGTTTCGACTGGGAGGGCTTTATACATGAGCAACTAGTCAATAAGGGACTAAAATAAGAAAGAAGTGTAAAGATACAGCAAAAGTTTTATTTTCAGAGATGGTCACAATGTCCTAAGACTACAGATAAATGTCGATTCAGGGCTGCTAAGTCAAGTCTTTCCACCAGAGTCTTGGGTCTGGTCCCAAGTAAAGACATGAAAGTCCCGAGTCAAGTAAAGTCCCAAACTTTTGATTTCGACTCATAAATCATTTGACCAATTTTGTCAAGACAGCAACATGTCTTGGACGACACCATCAGTTGTTGGCAAGCACTGCTAATCCACCTCATCTGCTTTTGCTGCTCCTCTTTAAATCTCTCTCTGGTCATATGGTTGTAAAGACGTTGGAGTAAGGGATATGATCCTTCCCCATTCTGACTGATGGAAGTGATGGTCTGATGGTTCTCTCTGCTCTGCATCCATGAAGCCACCTTTTCAACTCCTCTAAGGTCCCCTAAGGTCATAGTTCAGGTACTATTTGAGCTTTTGAGATGCTAATCAGCTGCTCCCAATTGTAAAAACAACACCTTGTTGACATGGTTACTGATCATAACTGTCCAAAAGTAAGAAAAGGAAGAGCAAAAATCCCTTCAGCTTCACAGTATCCAAAAGAAGAGGCAATTACTTTCAGAAACAGCAATGCTTCTGCCAAAGAAAATATGAACAAAACTCATGAACATGAAAACTATAAACAGGATCAGTGACAAAAAGCAGCCCTGGCAGAGTCCAATGCGCACTGGAACAAGCCCGACTGTGTCAACAACGCTTGGTTAGGGAATGCAAGGAAGCCACCCAGATACCCCATACTCCAGCAGTATACCCTGTGTCAAAGGCCTTCTCCAGATCTACAAAACAGATGTAGATCAGAGAAGCTTGCTCATATGACCCACTTTGCAGTTCTGTGAAGGTAAAAATCTGGTCCACTTTTCCACAGCCAAGACGAAAGACACATTGCTCCTCCTGTATCCGAGGTTCAAGTTGGAGCCTCCTCTTCAACATCCCAGAATAAGCTTCCCCTGGGAGGCTGAGAAGAGTGACACTCAGGGACTGGAGGGCTAAACTTCTAAGACCAACTTAAGAATTTCAGATCAACATTAAAGCTGCATTATGTAAGTTCTACAAAAATGTTTTTTTTTTTTTTAAATATTTGTTAAAACTGTCACCATGTTGTGACAGTTTGGTATGAGGCAGATAATCAGTGAAAAGATGGAGCTCTTCCACCTCCTCCCTGAGCTGCTGTTGCCGTCTAAAGAAATGCGCCGCTCCTGACCTGAAACAACCAATCAGAGCCAGGAGGAGGGGCTTAGCGCTGTCAGTCACCCTCGTGTACGCGCTGCTAAATGTGCTAATGATGGAGAAACAACTCACCGTTCCAGGAAAACTGTTTATCTGCCGTCATCGGTGGCCATGCTAACTAGCCTTAGCATTAGCAGCAGGCTATGTTGTGGTGAACCAGCTGTAGCGTAGCAGAGAGCAGGGGGAGTGTGTGAGCAGTGCGGACATGAGGGTGACGACTGACAGCGCTAAGACCCTCCTCCTGGCTCTGATTGGTTCTTTCTGACTGGGTGGTGTATTTCTGCTATTAGTACTGGGAGCACTGGGAGAAGGCACAGGAGCTGGATTTTTTTTCCCACAGATTATTTTATACTGTCATAAAATAATGACAATTTTAACAAATATGTAAAAAACATTTTTCATAAAAGTTACACACTGCAGCTTTAAGGGAGAAGCTTTCCAGAGAAGAACCCCTGCAGAACTTGCTGTGAGAAAACCTTACAAGCCACTATTGCTTCAGTGCAGCCCAAACATTTCCTTAAAATTACCAATAATCAAATTCTTAAAGTTTTCATGATCAAATGCTTCTCATTAAACTGAGAACAGTTTTAAACCACCTAGTAATTTATCCTTCCTTCGTATTTGTGTTCAGTATGCTCCACTTTAATTGCCTTTGTTATCAAACAACAGGAGCAAAAACTGAGTAAAAAAATTAGAAACTGCATCAGTGCAAATGAAAACTGGAGTCATCCTGTTTGGCACTCACTCACACTGCAGTGCAACAGAAATCCTCCCAGATTTTGTTTTAAAATTAAATGTTGAACTAAATTAATTGCTCTGACATTTTAACAAATGGCGTCGTCATTTAGGGATAATGCATGCGTTTCAGTGCAGACTGAGAGCTGACATATGGTTCGCACTGCAGGGACCATGTCTTGTAGTTGTTTTGACGTTTTTTTTCTCCATGTGATGAATATTATGTGTTTGCTTGAGGAGAGGCACTGTCAGTGAGTTCATTTAGCTCGGTTAGCTAAATGAAGCAGCCCCCATTTGCCTGTTGATGGCATTATTGATGATGAAAATCATTCATTGTTCTGGTGATCTCTGAATTTAAAGCCTTTTGCTTAGATGTCATAAGGAATAATCATCACTTCATGAGGCTACAAGAGCTTTTTCTCTAACCTCTACGTATTTTACAATTAGTACACATTAGTTTTATATTCTAAAGTTTATAAATGTCCACGTTTGTGTCTGTTCTCACAGTAATTCTTAAAAACATCTGTGTTCATGGCCTCAGTCTGAGATCTTGCACTCCCGTCCATGTTAAATTCATGGTACTACCGAAGGTAAATGTGTCACACTAACATGGAGGAGAAAAACATGCAGGGTACTGTATGCATGCAGGATGACCACAGGCGTGTGATGTGATGTGCAGACACAGGGCCTTATCTCTGGCTTCAGATGGGGTTACGTGAGTCACATCCCCACAGGAGACAATGATCAGTGGGGGACGGTCGGAGTTGTCCACCACGGCCGGCAAATCTCCGCTCTACCCCCTGAAACGCTGTCACGCTTTTTTCCCTCTGCTCGTTCCACCTTGTACAGCAGCAGCGCACGGACACACACAGGTTGCCACACACACACACAGAACTGGCTTATCTGCTACAGGCTCTACATGCACACAGCAGCTTAGTTATTTCCAGAGAAGAAAGAACTAAATAAATAAAAGCGACAGTAAAGAAAAATGACAGCCTCCCAACTATTTTTACTCTCAGGGTTGGAAGGAAAAATACAACAGCCAGTGGGTTGGCAAATATCCAAATGACAGCAGGAGGCTTGAAATAAGGTTATACTGAGGGTGGAAGCCTGTTGTAGCTTTTGTTAAACTGTCTGCGTTAAGGACCTTTGTAATGGATGCAGCCCCGTACTTACCAGGTACCTACACTATACCTCAGAGTACCTAAGGGGTATTTTCAGGGTACCTTCTGGAAACCCATAGGCTGCCTAAAGAGCAGGTAAGGTACCTATGGGGTATATGCCTAGAGGGTTCCTATAGAGAACTTGCAGGGTAACTATGGGGAACTTTTAGAGTACCTATGGGGTACTAACCAAAGTGCCTACAGGATTCTTTAAGGGTTCCCTAATGGGGTGCCTAAAGCGTTTCCTTATTTTACCGACATGGTATGTCGAGGGTTTTGCTGGGGAACTTACGGGTTACCTATAGGATACCAACAGGGAACTGAAAGGGTACCTTTGGGTACATATCGGGAATGTACAGGGTAGTTGTACTGGAGAACTTACATGGTACCTCGGTAATTAAAGTGTACCCATTAAAGAAACTGTATGATACTTTTAGGTTACCAAAAGGGTACCTATGAGGATACATTTAGACTTCTTGCAGTGTACCAAACCGATGTCAAAAGGCTACTTATAGGCAGCTTTAAGTGGAAAAAAATAAGTGCCAGTACGCCTCTTAATGTCATACAAATATGGGACAAATACAGAGGTGATATTTTTTATATAGATCTGTCTATCAATTTATTGATTCAGTAGCTTTATTGCACAGAAATTACAAAGAACACGAAAACAAAGCCAGTTCTAAATCAAATCCACATGAGTCAAATTCAAAGTGTCGAGCCACTTTCAATGACTTCTAGCCTCATGGTGTTAACATGGGCATAAAAAATAACACTGAAAAAGCAAAGATGGACAATAATCCTTAAAAACATGAACTTTTAAGTCCCTGTTAGACTAAAGAGTTCAATAAGTACGGTCTGTAAAATATATTTACAAACCAGGTAGTACCTAATCTAATAACTTTTACTCAGTTATATTTACTGGAGTAACTTTTTGGAAAAATATTACTTTTAGAAGTAGTTTTACTACATCATCTCTTTTGAAAAATATTGCTCTTTTACAGCTCTTTTTTGAGTCAAATTTCTGGGTACTCTACCCACTGTGAGTAACTTCATTAAATGAAGAACAAACTTGTTTCAACCAAAACTGCACCAGGTACTGACACAAAGCTACAGTTTATGTTAAAGTGAGAATTCTTTGTACACAAGCTTTGTTGATCTGATGTTAGTTTCTATCTGCTGAGATATCTGAACGTCAAAAAGACACAGTAAACACTATTGTCACTGGAAGTACTTTAACTTGTTCCAACATACATATATACATTACCTACTGTATTAGTTTAATAAGTTTTATATTGGAAATATAAATATATTAAATATTTGGAAAAGTCTTTCTTCTCCCTTAATTTGTTATTCTGTAATTATTTGTATTTAAATGACAAATTTTCATTTTAGTCTTTAAAATACCAAACTTTGCACATGACTTCATACTTTTTGTCTGTCTATGAACATCATTTTAAAATATTAAATCAGATGTGATCAGTAACTCTGTACTTGAGTAGTCTTTTGGGTAATTTATGCTTCGCAGTTTCTGCCATATTACTTCTTTCCTTGATATGTATTTCATAGTTTATTGTTATGTCTTTAGGTATTTTCCTATCACGATCAACTGTGTTTTTACTTCAGATCAGATCTTGCCATATTCTATTCAATCCCCTGTATTTATTATTGCTCGAAAGGTCATATATTCATATATATATATATATATATATATATATATATATATATATATATATATATATATATATATATATATATGTGTGTGTGTGTGTGTGTGTGTGTGTGTGTGTGTGTGTTTGCATTTTGTTTTTAGTGCATTTCTATTTTGTTTTCTTAGATTAGTTTTAGCCTTTTTTGTTCATAATTATGTCCTCGTTATCTTGCCTCTTGTTATTAGTGTCCTTCCCATTTGTACTGTGTTCATATTTACCAGTAATCTTCACTCATGCCATTCACCAGCGCTGCCTCATCATCCTCATGTGTTTTACCCGATTTGCTGCTCAAGCTCGTGATTTTTCACTCTTTAGCAATGGATTATCTGTTTTCATGCCCCGATTCACAAATTTCTTTGCTGGCTTCCATGCCCCGTTTTTCCTGTTCCTGGGATTTGAGAGTTTTGCTTTTTAAATTTCTCACTAATGCCTCTCATCAGTAATTATCTGCACATTGGTTCTGTCTCTTCACCACGAAACTTGACAGGCTGCCGAGCAGAGCATGCTGGTTACAGACCGAGAGCAAGCATGCACGTTTTTTTTGTTTGTTTGTTTTTGGGGATTTTTGCTGCTTGTGTGTGCAGAGCTGTAGGGGAGCATTTTGATGGGGACATGCAAACTGACATAATACCTGTGGCAACACGGAAAAGTACCGGTACGCACCAAACGCTACAAATAAGCTGAGGTGTAAAATTTAGAAGTGGTGGTTCTGCATACTGGTGCGTAGCAGCCCACTAAAAGCACTGCTTATAGCGTGTCTTTAACAAATTTTATGAGATCTGTGGATAATCAAAGGGTATTTATGAGAATCGCTGCAAGATCCTTTCAGAGTACCACCAGAGTACCTATTAGGATACCTTTAAGCCCCTTTTCAATGGCTGTGGCTTTAACCGGTTCCTCCCCAGTCAGCGTCAGCCACATTCATCTCCATTTACAGATCTTGTGCAGTTCTTTCAAGTTTTTTGGAATTACCTCAGGGGTGGTACAAGCCAGATCATGCCAAGTATTGCATACAAGCGATTTGATTGACAGCAGACTGCATTTTTTGATTGACCCATAGATTTACATCACTGCATCAGCGAAGGCAGTATTTACCGACTCCTTAAACAACATCTCAACCACCACTTTCAATCCACAAGACAGTAGTAACTGGCGAGGTGGCGAGCTGCAAATTAAGTGGTCCATGGTCAAACCTTGAGGCCCAAACCTTTTTATCAATTGTAGTGGAAAATCAAATACAGCATCATCTGAACAGGGCAACCCGCAATGAACAAATATGGAGAGAAATTTTAGAGAAACTGGCCACCCTTAGGTAAACAGACAAAATGACATCATCAGAGCGTCGACCACATTCCCACCATGCCCATATTCATCCAAACACATCAGTAAACATGCTGTCATAGGAGACACACCCAACTTGGCTAGAACTGAACCAGAGTGAGACTTGACAATGGAGAAGGGGCTTTAGAGTACTTACACAGTATCTAGCAGATGCCTAAAAACTGCTTACAGGGTTTCTTTAACAAACTTAATGATATATGTGGGGTAATTAAAGGGTACACATGAGAATTACTTTCAGCATACTGACAAGAGTACCTATGGGAATACATTTAAGGTACTAACAGGGTGCTTACGAGGGATCTGTGGGATTCTTGCAGGGTACCTAGCAGATGCCTACAGGTTACTTACTGTGTTTCTTTAAACTTACAGAGCTCCATCCAGTAATTAAAGGGTCCCCATGGGAGCAGATGTATATTTTAATAGTACCAACAGGGTGCCTATGGGGATACATTTAGGATACTTACAGGATATCCAAGGACTTCCTGTAGGATACCTGCAGGGTACCTACCAGATGCCTACGGGCTACTTACAAGGTTTCTTTAACCAAATTACAGAGATCTGTGGGGTAATTAAAGGGTACCCAAGGCAGCAGATGCATAATACTTTTGGGGTACCAACAGGGTACCTATGGGGATACATTCAGGGTACTTACAGGATACTGATGGGGTACCTGTAGGATACTTGCAGTGTACCTAGCAGATGCCTATAGACTACTTATTGGGGTTCTTTAACAAACTTACAGAGCTCTATAGGGTAACTAAAGGGTACCCATGAGAGTATCTGCATGTTGCTTTCAGGGTACCAAGAGGGTACCTATGGGGATACATTAGTGTACTTACTTACCTAAGGGGTTCCTGTAGGACACTTGCAGTGTACCTAGCAGATGCCTACAGATTATCTACAGAGTTTCTTTAACCAAATTACAGAAATCTATGGGGTAATTAAAGAGTACCCAGGAGAATTGCTGCATGATACTTTCAGGGTACCAACAGAGTACCTATTAAGATACCTTCAGAGTACTTACAGGGTACCTATGAGGGATTTATGGGATACTTACAGGGTACCTAGCAGATGCCTACAGGCTATTTACTGGGTTTCTTTGACCAAATTATAGAACTCTATGAGGTAATTAAACGGCTCCCAGGAGAGCAGATGCATGATACTTTCAGGGTACCAACAAGGTACCTATGGGGATACATTTAGGGTATTTGCAGGATATCCAAGTGGTTCCTGTAGGATACTTGCAGGGTACCTAGCAGATGACTTTAGGGTACTTACTGGGTTTCTTTAACCAAATTACAGAACTCTATGAGGTAATTAAAGGGCTCCCAGGAGAGCAGATGCATGATACTTTCAGGGTACCAACAAGGTACCTATGGGGATCCATTTAGGGTACTTACAGGATATCCAAGGGGTTCCTGTAGGATACTTGCAGGGTACCTAGCAGATGCCTTTAGGGTACTTACTGTTTCTTTAACCAAATTACAGAACTCTATGAGGTAATTAAAGGGCTCCCAGGAGAGCAGACGCATGATACTTTCAGGGTACCAACAAGATACCTATGGGGTTTATTTAGGATACTTGCAGGGTACTTAGCATATGCCTACAGGCTATTTACTGGATTTCTTTAAACCTACAGAGCTCTATAGGGTAATTAAAGGGTGCCCATGGTATCATGGTATCATGCCTGCATGATACCTTCAGGGTACAAAGATGGTGCCTAAAGACTGGTTACAAGGTACTTACAGGATAAGAAGTCACATCACAACACAACCCAGACCCAACGTTTTTCATGTCTTGGTTCCAAGCTTCTCCAGCCTCACCAGAACCCCTTATTCTCCATTCTGAGGGTCGTTTTATCGAACTGTCATGACTCATGTATTTCCTGGGCTTGAAGGGCTCATTTTAAATTAGCCGAGAATGTCCAATGGCAGGATCACTGAAGCAAGTCCACTCAATATCACACGGCCCACCGCCTTGTCTTTAATGGATCATGAAAAATGATGAATGACGTGCTGAGGCAAGCCACCCCACCCCTCCAACACCTGCTCTCTTCTACTGACAACACAATGCAGCACAACTGGAGCCCCACCACCACCACTACCTTCAAGAAACAAGTCTATACAGTAGACGTATTGATCAAAAACCTGCAATAGCACTCATTTATAATTTAATTTGCTCTCCCCAAAACATATAAGTTATTAACTGGTACAAGCTCCAGTACAGGATGTTGTGGAGAGCATAAGGAAAGGTTGCTCCAGCAGATAGGAGAAAGAATATACTGGACATATGCTGGAGCAGACAGAGCACAGTTACAGCTAATGGCGTCATGGCCCTGGTCTGTAAAATTTGCCTCAGTCGACCTTCAGGAGCTGCTCGACCATGGAGAGAGCTTTCATTAATCTGACTCGATGTGATTATCACCGAGAACAGATTCATTATTCTTGAAATGGAAGAAATGAGTGGGCTAAAATGTAAAGATTTCACTCAGAGGAAGCCAGTAATGAGCCTGACAACTTAAAGTTGATTACATTCTTGACCTCCTGCTCATTCAGATTTCATTTATATATCTGCTGCCATGTTCAAACTGTCCCACAGGCTTTAAATAAGATCCTGAAGTTGGAGACGTGATAAAGCAGAAACAGGTTCAAAAGGAATGTTTCTTACTGTTTCTCAGGTTCTGTGGTAAAAAGCAAAACTTGAATTAAAAACAACTTTTTTTTGTTCACATTTGCTGCAGCTGTCACTGCAGCTCTGACTGTAAAACATGAGGCAGACGATCTGTGAAAAACTAAATCTGGCTCCTCCTAGTCACTCTCTAATGCACGCACTCAGAGGAAGCCTGGAAGAATAATCTAACCCGTGAGTCAGTCCAGTTACTGTGGTTACGGGCCTTCACAAGCAGCTTCAAAGGTAGTCTGATTTGTTAGAGTTATGCTTTAAGCATGTTTTTATCCACAAACATACGTTAAAAACAGAGATTTTACCATAATGAGGAGGCTGAGATGGTGTTGTATTCATTTTTTCAACATCAAATAAATAACCGTGAATGTCTGAACTTTTTTAACGAGAACCAGCTTCATAAAAACAATAGAGAATATTATAATTCCTCTCATTTTTAAGGGTAATGGTCATTTGTTTTTGAAGTTATGCAAACATGCTTTCAGACGAAGAAATATGGCTTCAGCTGCTTTTTGTTTGTACCTTCAGATATTCTTCGTTGTGTTTTGTTTGGGGTTAATTACATTTTCTTTTCTAAACTGAATAGATTTTACAGCACAAACTAAAAAAAACAACAAAAAAAAAATCAGTTAACAAGAGGTTATTCTTATGCAGAACAGAAATGTTCCTGAACTAACAAGACCAAAAAAGAAACAAAAAAGGTAGTCCCTTTCTTCATCTCTAAATGACTGCTTTCCAGAGTATTTTTCTCTTTAGTTTCTTACAAAACAAAATCAGCACTAAACAAATATGAATGTGCTATTATTACCCTGAAACAAAGGATGGTAACAGTTACAAAACAATGAGAAAAATGTGCAGATCAGTTGTTTAAAGAGAGAGAAAAGAAAGAAGAAATACGAGAAGTGATAAAGAATTAAAGGCAGTAGTTTTATGCTTATAATCTTCCAATATTATGGTATATTACATTATTTGGGTATGTGCATGAGTGTGTCTCGCCATCAAAAAAAGGCATTTGCAAAATTAAGGAATGAAAGCAAATAACATATAAATGAAAGAAAATCTTTACCTACTGAGCTTTCCATTCAGTCTTGATATCGCAGAATATATCATTGTCAATGCATGCATCATTGCATTCACAAATGACTGCAAGGATGCATTATTTGGTAGACTGTAAAGTTTCAGGTCCCATGGATTTAAGCTCTGCAGAGCAATAACATGTTGGGCCACTTGGATGGAGATTTTAAGTTTTTTACGTCCGCACCTGATTTCAGTTTTAATGACTGTTAAGAGTTTCAACTGTGGCTCGTTGTTTAAAGTTGGAGAAGTCATTTCTGAAAAGAGGAATTGGTTAAACCACAACTGAACAAAAACTGTCCTTAATCAAAGTGAATGTCCTCCTCAGCAGTTGCCACAGTTTGAACACGTGTCATTATGATACAGCATCGATTGGTAAACATCAGCCCAGAATCTCTGATGCTCACATGGACAGAATGGGTCATTATCTTGAGCTTAAAAAGAGAAGTGTTTGTCATTAAATGTAAATCAATGGATTTCTCATTATTCCCATGTCCAAACTGTGATAAGACAGCTTTGAGAGTATTACGGGTAATTTATGAACACAGCTGCCTATCTCATGGTTTCGGACCAGCAGAGGGTCTGCTTGGCTTTAAGGCTGTGCTAATAATCCACTTTTTTGATAATTTTGGCTCCAATCACAAAACTCTTTTTTTTTTATTGCTTTTCTTCACATTATTTTAACATAATCTGCTTTGCAAAATGCTTTTATTTTGAAAGGGTTCCATTATGATTCCACCTCTTTTGGAAGTTGAATCCACAAATTTTTGTTTTGAAAAGCACAAACAGGCAGAAAGAAGAGAGGAGCAGCAGCTGCTGAAATGAGCCTGGCAGGTGGAAAATGACTCATGGTTGCTATGAGATGTCCTACAGTAAACTGCACAGATTACCAAAATCACCGGCAGCAACAGTGGCAGCATTTAGCATTTCGTTAAAAATAATAGCAATAATTCAGGCAGTAAATTTGTGTGGGAACATGTTGGGTTCTGAAGCACAGCTGCAGATCAAAAACACATGTTCTCCTACTCCGTGGTGTTTGCACTATTCAACACTTATAAATGTCAAGTAGCAGTAGAAATAAGTGACTAAATTTATGGAAGATATTTTCCCTAAATATAAATACATGTATGAGATCTTTCAGTAGCAAAGCTGCTTATTTAAAATATCATTTTCTTATTTATTATAGGTTGTGACAATTATGCATTTTATAATATTCACTGTATATCACTGTTAAATTTGGTTTTGCATGTACATTTTATATTTATTTACATTTTTTTGCACATTTCTGATTTGTGTTTATTTCTTTTTTTCTGTATAAAATCTTACATTTACAATACAGTTACTTTAGGGGAACACTGAACTTATAGGTATCAGGGGAAATTGTGTGGCTTAGGTAAAATAACATCTGAGGTTCAACAAATCCATCATTTTTCACTGTGTCCACAATCATCAACAACAACATCCTATTGCCGGTTAGTAACTAACAAATTAGATCTGCATCAATTATTTACAAACACAGTCGCAGTTAAAAAGAAAGTACAACGTGTATAAATTCAAGAGTTTTACCCCCATGAAACCACTGGTATTCATGGGGGTTAGGGACCACATATAGCCTGCTAACAGATGAAATCTGTGAACACTTGAGCCCCCCTCTAAAAACGTTTATAACTTCCTATTTTAATACTTCAAACGCCAAATATACCTTAATATACTTAGCTAGCATCTACAGTCTTGTCTCTGCTCTTGGGGGTTCAGCCAATCAGCACCAAGGAAAATGAATGGCGCTCCTGGATTGGTTGCTTCGCAAATGCTAGCCGATAAGAGTCCAGCAGCATTGGGCCTCGGTATCTCAGCTTCCCAAGATGTATTTTTTTTTTCCAAATATTTTAAACTAACTTTACTAAAAAATCTGCAAATAGGCAGTTTTCCTCAAATAATTTCGAGTTACATTCAACAGAAAATCTGCAAACACTAAACCGTGAATAGGTGGGGGTACGTTGCAAAGGAGATTTCTGGGGTGCACTTTGTTTTCACTCTGCTTCTTTCATTTAGTCTTAATTTTATCTCAATAAATAATGACAGAGGAACCTGATGGTTGTAGTTTAGGACCATAATTTTTTTAAAGTGGGGGCCACCAGAGGGCGCTAGGGAGCCTCAGAAAGCTGAAGAGAAGATGAGAAAAAATAAATAAATGGAAGTGTTATAATCGCACATTTTTTTAATCTTTTTTTTTTTTTCATAAATACTAATCCATTTTTAAATCATTATAAAATATAGGCTAAAATAATTTCTTGAAATATTATTTGCCATGTTCACCTTTCTGATTGGCTAATTGTCACATTTATCAAGCTGCTTTGCTCCTTAAGGTAGCGTAGCAAGCACGAAATGGAAAAGTCTGACAACAAAAGGACCGAAGGAACCGTCCAGCACCCCGGCTGTGGAGGATACTGCTGCAAAAAACCCTAAGAACTCATGGTCAACTAAAATCAGAAGGTACGAGGCATCATTTATGCTAAACAAATGTATCAAATAATTAATAAAAGTGAGAAATAAACATTCTAATAGTCAATGTTTCTTTACATATTTTGTAGCTTTGTCTTTGGGTTTTCAAAGGGGGTCCCCACCCAGAAGCTAGCACTGTTTTGGGGACCATGGCATGGAAAAGTTTAGGACACTTAAATACTGAGTGGTGTAGGGGGTGTACTTACTCTTTTTCGGTTTGAACACTTTTTTCATGTTTATATATGCAGTTTTTATGACACCTCTCAAAAGCTTTTAAATAACTGAAGAACATAGATGAAACTGAGTAATTCAAAATTTAAAACTTGGATCTGTGTTTTAGGCTAAAACTTAAAAGATTTGAGCAAACATATTTTTGTACCTAAAGAGGAACTATCTAGAGTCAGCACACAGCTTCAGTTATTACAACTACAAACCAGTGATCAGGCCTGAAATCTGGGTGTAGAGATGGACTCAGACCTGAACCTTCAGAGACACATAAAGACAGTTACAAAGTCAGCCTTCCATGTACATCTAGAGAAACTCATCCATGTGTTTATTTTTAGTCGCATTGATTACTGCAACAGTCTTTTCATAGTTCTGCCTAAAAAGTCAATCAGACAATTGCAGCTGATCCAAAATGCTGCTGCTGGCATTCTCACTAAAACCAGGAAGACAGAACACATCACTCCAGTTCTAAAGCCCTTCCACTGGCTCCCTGTAACTCAGAGAATAGATTTTAAAATACTTCTGCTAGTTTATAAATCACTGAATGGCTTAGCACCAAAATACATTAAAGACCTGTTGCCATTGTATCAACCTTCCAGACCACTCAGGTCTACTGGTTTTAGTCTATTCTGCATCCCAAGAACCAGAACCAAACATGGAAAAGCAGCTTTCAGTTTTTATGCTCCTCTAAACACTGAGTTCCTTTAAATTAAGGCTAAAAATCCACCTGTTTAAGGGCTCTGCATGGTTGAGTCAAAGTTGAACTGTCACGTGGTTTTCAGATGTTCATTTTCACACAGACCCTTCACGGTCCACAAGACACACTGAGCCGAGCTCCTGTGAAGCCCGTCCCGCTGCAGTCTACGTCATGGTGTTTTTTCATAGGTGTGGTTTACAACAGTACAGTAAACACAGCGATCATGGCAGAGAGGATCAACTATTAACATCCATAACACCAGTTCACATGAGTGATAATGATTGAGGAGCTGGATAATCTAGTTTTATTTTCCATATTATCAAAAAATAAGAATGGAAGGCTTCAATGGGACGTTCTACCGCTGCATCGGACCGGAACTGAGCAGTATTTTTAAAATTATTATTATTATTTTTTTAAATGTACGAACTTCCTCACGGCTTCGGACAATTGCTCCTCAAAACAATCCATTCTGCTCTGTTGCTGAAAAACCGATTTCTGGAAGTTGGGGCTGTTTTCCACATAAACAAACACCCACAAGATTCAGACCAATCACACAATAGTTTCACATGGAGAGGGGGGAGAAAAGTTCACCAGGGGGGTTGTGACAAGAAGGGGCGGACGACACTAAACTGAGAACAAAATGATGCGATTTTCATCACACAGCTGCGACAATGAGAAATGATTTCGGCAGTTCGACTCGACCATGCAGGGCCCTTTAGACCTGCTTTTGATTAGTAATAAGTGAAACACTGATCAATACACTTGATGTACATTTGCTTGATGATTGCTAAAATTTTGATGTATTAATGATTTTGATGCATATTTGTTCAATGTTTTTATGATGCAAAGCACTTTGAACTGTATTGCTGCTGAAATGTGCTATACCAATAAACTTCTTTTCAGTTTTTAAAACTTTTTTTTAGAAAACCAAGTTATAGAAAGTTGTTTTTGAAAGACTGCTTCAGTTTTAGATTTTTTTAAAGGTCGCCTAAAGGTCTGAAAGCGTGAAATTTAAAGAGCCAAAAACGGGAGCCGACCCAAGCAACACCGTTTGCACTGCTGCATATTTGAATGTTTTAACATACATTACTCAACATTTACTTCCTCCTAAACCACATCTCCCTCCACAACATCATTTTCATTCGTCTCACCAGTGCAAAACAACATGATGACACATCAATGCCCCCTATACAGTTATCCATTATGGCTGTAACTGACTGGAGTGCAAAAACAACAACAACATTGCAGCGTCTGAAATGGCCTACAAGTTGTTGAGATCTAAATTTAATTAATTTAATTATAGTAGATTTGACACTTCACCCTTGCATCATTCTGGGACGCTGCTGTGGAAGCAACCAGACTTGGGAACTGCGTGAGGACAAGGACAAGTGTCTTTTGCAGGAGCTGCAGGTTTGGCACTTCTAAAAGCTTTTACTGTTCATTTGTTTCCTTATCGATTTATATATGTAGAATCATATCTACCTCCCCTGATGGCATCTAAGGCAGGAATTAAATCAAAAACACATGTGGGGCAGCTGAAAATGCATTTTTTATGCTTTCCTGATGATGCAACTGTGGCTCTGTGGAGGGTTAAAGGGATTACATTTGCCCCGAATCACATCTCCCAGACACAGGCATGGAGGAAATGTGGTTTACTGTACCTTCACGATGTCTTCATTAGACGACTTGCACTGCACAAAGGCCGAGACGTCCGTGACGGCCCCGTTCATCTCTATGGAGACCATTTTGACGGGAATGGCCACGGTGCGTCCGGTCAGAATGGCCGTGTTGATTATCTCCGTGTCCTGTGGGGAGGGAAGAGAAACAGACCAGGCGTTCATGACACAGGGAGAGGCGGGGAGCTATTTTCCTCGATATTTCATCAGCGTGGGTGAGGTCCACATTTAAAAAGCATTACCGTCGCGGCCCCGTGCCGTCCAGGTGCTTCTCTCAGTGCCAGATCACAGCTCATTTCAGTGCACTTAAATATCTTTCCTTGGATTTCATCAACTGACATTTTCATTTCAAGGGCACTTTTCTCCCAATGAGTGAGAGGAAGTAACAGAAAATGAGATTTGAAAGGACAGGAAAGTATTACCCTTTACTTCAATCATAAAGGGGAGTCATTATGATTCTATGCACAGCCTAAATTTCAGGACAGACATTTACAGTAGAGCACCACAGGGTGTTATGCAGCTAACCTTTACATGATTGGAGTGATAGCACTTGAAGATGCTTCATATTGTCTTAACATGAATGGAAATGGTTTATGACGTGTTTCAGCAATGCCTCCTTCTCCTTCATATGGTATGTTGTGTTCTGCCCATTCAGTAACTATTTCTGTCCTTCATAAACTGACTACGGCTAAGCAGGTTCATCGAGGAGAGCAACTGGCTACGTTCCCACAGCAGGTCTCGATGCTCAATCCAGATTTTTTTGCCGGTCGTGGTCGTTCATACTACGAATTAAATGCGACCGCAATCAGGCTTCTGTGTGAACGGTTTACGACCCCAAAGCGACCTGCATGCGCAGAAAAAGAATGTTGACGTCACACAGCAGCGCTCTGTTTTCGGAGGTAATGACGGACGGAGCCGTTTATGGATCGATTTTCAACAATGGGAGCCGACAGCATCATCACATCACAACGAGATGAAGGAACCAAAGCAAAAGAAAGCACAACTCATAGCAACGCCCTTTTGAGGAGCATTGACTGCAACTTCTGTGGAGAGGTCTGTTGGGATGCTAGTCGGAACCAGGAGGGGGGAGATCGGGCCGTACAGACTGCCATGAAAAAGTCGGATATCGGTCACATATGGGCAAAAAAGGGGGGATTTGGGTCGCATTTTTCAATCAAAAGGAGCAGAATAGAGTCTTTTAAATTAATCTAGCGCATGATTTCAGGTAGGTATGTTGACTGATGGAGAACAAATTCCCATAAACTTTCCCTACAAAATTAAATAAAAAAAAAAAAAATCTGGAAATATGACGAGTAGCAAAAATTAAGCACGACTAGCAAAGTGTCACCTAGCCAATTATTTGAATCAGGGTGTCCAAAGTGTGGCTCGGGGCCCATTTGTGGCCCTTGAAATGATTTTGTTCGGCCCCTGACAACAAGTCAAAAATAGTAGAAATTGGTCCAACAAAATCAAAAACAACTGACGACCAAAACAATTTTGAAATTGTCTGTTTTAATAAGCCAATAGTCTGAAACCCTTTTTACATTTTGGATGTTTAATGATTTACAGATTTCAAAATTTTTTTGTTTTTGTTGAGCAGGTACAATAAAAAAAAATTACAGTAAACTAACTATTGCATTTTTAATTGAATGAATTTTGTGGCCCGCCAGTAGTTTAAATTTGGCAGTTTTGGACACCACTGGTTTAAATGATATTTCAAAAATTTTGAAGAAAGCTGCAAAATTTCCACAAAAAAAAAAAAAAAAACTTCTGTTGTCTAACTACCAAAGCAGACACCACATTTCGATGCAGAGACCAGCAGAATCCCATTATTATTCGAAATACTTTTACCATAGTATTGTAATTGGATTTCTCTCCGGGTCCTCTGGTTTCCTCCCACATTATGGTGGTTTGGACACAATGAAAAAACGAGCAACACCCATTTAAAAAAGAGAAACCAAGTAGAATGGCCTTTATTTCGGTCGAACAGAACAAGAACGCAAAAAAGAAAAAAGTTCTGTCACTTGAACTAAAACAAAAAGCAAGATCTCAACTTTTGGAGATTTAACACCAGTTTCTAAAATATTCCATTATTCCATTCCTGTGGCTTAGTCATTTTTATGCAGTTTTTATGCTCCTCTAATCTGGAACAAACTTCCAGAAAACTGCAAAACAGCTGAAACACCAGGTTCCTTTAAATCAAGGCTAAAAACCCACCTGTTTAGAGCTGCCTTTGATTAATAATAACTGGAACACTGACCGGTGTAATTGATTTTGTAATTGTCCATTGCTTTTATTGTTTGGTTGGACAATGAGACAATTGGTTTAATGGCTGTTGTTGTAGGCAACAAACAAACAGTGCATTTCGTTTTACAAGTCCCAGAACAGCAGACAAAAAAACAAATAACTTCTACAGTAGTACTGTAATAAATTTAGCTGGTACTGGTTTGCACGTGCGTGTTTGGGTTCTCTCTGGTTTTCTCCCACCAAGGGAAACATACGTGTTGAATCTATGTTCTCCTTAAAAGGTGAGAGCATGTTTGGAGGATTGTCTGTCGGTAGCTCCATCAGTTATTTCATGAAACCTGCTCACTTTTGTTCAAGCAATCCCGCCATCGGAACGTCTTAGTGGCCCGTTCCTACTTCAGAGGCAGCGCAGGGAAACTGTTCAATAAGAAGGGCGGATTTACAAACCCAGTTACTCCAAAAAGAAGTTTACTGCATTTTTACCCTTAATCTCAAAGCTCCTAATCAACCCTAGGAGATCAAGGGATTAAATATTGAAGAATATTGAAATTATAGGCTGTGTGCATAAAAAAGTACATTCACATACAGTCATACATGTAATTTCTATTCAAACAATGTTTTTTACTTGTATAGACCTAGAAATAATTGTTGGCGCAGAGAAATGTGATTCTCGTTATATGGAGGTTTATTTTTTAAGGTTTTTCTCAGTTTTATGTACATTTAGAGGTTATTGCAGTTATTGAAATTCACAATTTGGCCCAAACTATTAAAAACTCTGAGCATCTGATGACATATTTTGTATAATATATGATAGACACGGTATTACTACTGCTTGTGTGTCTTCTTATAATGGCTCTTATTTGTTTGGAATCTATAATTTTGATCTGATCATCCAAACAGCTGTCGGTCCATAAATGATCTCTGTAGAAAGAGCGAAGGCTCTTTGTCACCTCTGGAATATTTGCTTTTAATAAATGCTTCCCTTCTGTTTACCGACAACCACAGAATGATGACAACCTTGAATAAATACAGCTACAAATGGAATATTATTCCTTTTTTTAATCCTCACCAATTTACTTAAACATATATGCACATCATTCATTTATGAGTTTTGGGGGAGGGGGTAGATATGCTTTTTTTCTCGTTCTTGGCAAAGGAGCAACCCAAGAGACGGTCTAAAATCATGCAAGTCTCCTAAAACTAAAAATAGCACATTTAAATTTCAGCGCAGCAGTTTTGATGAGTCTGCAGAGCATACGGTAGCATCTCTCCCCTCGTGGGTTTAATCTAAACTGCAAGGCAAAGAAGTGTTTAGCAGTCGAGGGAGAATTACGCAAGCTCTGCTCTTATTGTTATTTAACACAAAAAAACAAACATTGCACCACACTTGTGAAATGCTTTCGTCTGTTTTTGTTGCTTTTCTGTTTGACTCCCACTCGATATCTTCATCATGCCATACGACCCACCTCACCCAACTCTGGAATCGCTGCAACCTCTGTTCAACAGAATAAAATCTGCATTTATTTGCACTTCTTAACACTAGAAATGTGTCCAATCATTTGTCAAGAGCTGGATTTACAAACTAGGTGCAAACTTGCAAGCTATGGTTTGACAAATATTACCACTGTCACTGATTAAAAAATCTGATCAGATTAATCACACTCTGGTGCTGTGATTAATCACAAAGCTTAATTTAGTAATCTTGAAATATGAATATGCATGCAGTGGTGGTTCTTGCAGGAATGGTGCCCTGGGCAAGCTCCTCCTTCTGCTGCACTCCAACCAATTAAAATGCAAGCATTTATCTGATTTTTAAAACTTAATTTGCAGCAATAAGCAGGTAAAGTAGCCTCCCAGTACTCAGCAGCAACCAAGGGACATTTACTTCACTGCAGATCCATACAAGTAGTAGCAAACTTGTTCAGGGAGCAACTGACAGATAAGATGTATTTTATTTTCTAGTTCTTGGGTGACCCACCCCTTTCTAATACCGCCCTGGGCAACTGCCCATAAAGTCCCTGTCAAAACCGCTGCTGTAGGCACGTTTTCAAAACATGTTTAAGAAGATGTTTTATTGTCTCAAACTAAGCACTGAAGATGAACAGTCTTCCAGGTTTTCATATTCAGGAAGGTTTAAAGAAGGTAATTTTAGAAATGTTAACTATAATCTGGTTGTGCTTTGGTGGAAGGATAATTCATCATTGCAATATGTACATACTACCTTGGTTTTATCCAAACTTCCATCACGGTGTTTTTAAAGCGAAATTTGCTGCTGAGCACAGAACTTTGACTTTCCTCGCTCATCCTTTCGCTTGCGACTCCACGTTGCTGGTCGCAGTAAAAGATCGTGTAAATGGGGTCGACACGGGAGGCGACATGCTATTAATTTCGAATGGAACTTGTATGATGAGGCGATAACCGCTTGCCCTCCTCCAGCCCAGCGACCGGCGATATGCGTGCACGTAAAACGTCAAGCTCGCAGGCAGGCACACGTGCAACACGACACAAGAGAGTTGAAAAATGTTCAACTTCCGTTGCTGTCGTTGGTCGCTCCCTGTCTGTCGAGCCCACAATGGGCTGCTGTGACCTCGGTAATGGTAGCCCTCCACGAGAGAGAGGCTTTTAGATCAAAACAGGTCATTCTATTAATTATGTAATATCAACGCATTAAACTTTTCAGATTAATCACATGCATTAATGCGTCAACGTTGACAGCCCTAAAAGATATACATAATTATATGTGCATATCCACAATGGTGTGTCTCGATACATTACAGCATATAACCAAAAAGATAATTTCATTAGTGATGTATATTTCATCTGTTTATTTCTATGATTATAGCTTAAAGTGAATGAAAATACAAAAGTTGATTTCTCACACTTAAATTAGTCAAATAAAAACTTATATTTTAAGCAAAAATGCTGTTTTAAGCATATAAAACTGTTACAGAGGGAGAGTTAGTCATTAAAAGTCATTGTTGAAGAAGGCTGCTTCCTGGAAAAGGTGGGAATCACCATAGCAACTACTGACTCTGCATTTTCTGAAACTTTGTCCTACATTACTCAGCAGGTTCTTCTTTCTTATATTAAGAATAAAGCGAGTGTCAGACATTTAGTAGAGCTAAAAAGAGAAGGTTTTATGCTGAATTTTAGGTTTTGTTTCTTTCTGGATTAAAGGATTTTGTCTCTTTTTTTTTTTTTTTTTTTTTTTTACTTGTTTTTATTTTATTTTTTTAAATATGCGTAATTTCCACAGCGGACCCTCTGTGGGTAACAGACTGGACTCTGTGGTAAGAGCCTAATTGAAAGACACCGTCCTCCTAAGCTCCACTCGCTGTTGTGGCATCTGGAGCGCATTCACTACACGACACACTTTGCAGATAAAAGCACGCTCCTGGGGGAACTCTAATTATGCTTACCTGAATTCATCCCCAAGCAAAAAAGAAAAAAGAAAAACAGTCATCACTGCACAGTTATCATTTCAGTAATTACAATGTCTGCAAAAGGCAGCCAGATACCTGGCAGGTACAAAATCAGGCGCTGCTGGTGAAGTACATACCGTCCTGAACTGGTTTATGTTTGGCTGCTTCAGTGTTTTTAACTATAGAGAGCTGGGGTTTCCAAACTTTTTACCACAGGGGCCAATTTTATCCATTTTGAAGTCCTTGCACGTGGCAGTACCGTCCCATTTTATCCCTCCTCAGCAATACATTACACCGAAAATATGTTAAGGCAGCAAACAACTGAGTCGGATTGTTGCAGGAACGGGATCTATAAATCACTGCAGACCTGCAACATAAAAACGGTGTCGTCTTTGAAACAAAAAACATTAATGTTATTTATTTGGTCCAACATTTTGCATTTTTGGGGTCTAAAATAAGGATTTTAGTTTATTCTATCAACACGGGTGGAGTAGGAGTCACTCTTTCTTGCTGTTTCATAAAAAGTCGCTGGTTCCCACTTTCCATGAAATTAAGATAATTAATAGAAGACAGAAAAACACTTTCCATTTTATGATATAAAATTTCTGTCAAAATCTCACCCTAAAAATGATAAAAACAGGTGTCCATCTGCATGAAAATGCCTGTGCTGGAGGGTCAAATTTGACATGAAGTCCTTCCAAGGGCCACAAATGATTCCACTGCACCGTGCTTTGGGACCCCCAAGTCTGGAGTAAACCTCCACATCTAAACCAAGCTCTTTTTAAAGTATTTTCCACCATTTAAACCAATACCAAATCCAAATTTTTTAGAAGAATATTTTAAAAACTCCATCCTGTTGGAAGATGCTGTGCAGCTCAATTTGGCCCCTGGCTTTTTGTTTGATGGGCACTGAGGCGAAGTATTTTAGTGAGACATGAAAACCATCAACTGTACGTTTTAATTGATGTGTTTGTGGCTCTATGAATGTGCAGCAAAGGTATATTAGGAAATAAATTTGTGGCTCTCTGCACTACAGAAACACTTAATTTTTTACATTTTACTTAACATATGGTAGCTGTGTTTCTAGCATTAAGCATCACTCTACCCCATAACATGCATTATTCACCAGGTTTCTTGCTTGTTTGGATTTTCTTCCCTTCAAAGCAAAACAAAATCAGGTGTTTTATGCTGATAGCGACTGATTTAACCATACAGCTTGTTTGCAATCAGTGATGCTCCAAACACAAACCTGGCTGCGGTATTTTCATATTTTAAAACTAAACACATCTTAAGCTGAGAGTCGTGCATAAAAACCAAGCAATAGAAAACTCTCGGGACTTACAAGCACTGATATTTAGCAGCAACATACAGACAACAGTGATGTACACTGTGTTCAACCTCCTTAGTGGTCGGGTGAATTCAGAAGGAGCAGGTCGCTCTAATCCAACAAAGGCAAAAAGAGTTCAGAAACAAGATTTGTTTGTAAAAGTTTTCAGGTTTTAACTTGTGCAAAAGAAACCCTTTCAGTTTGGGATTTTAATGACAAATTCTGATTAATTATGATGCCTACATTCAATTTTAGCCTGTACAGACTAACTAAACCCCAAATCACTTTTTTTTTTTTTTTTTTTTTTTTTTTACAGATAAACTGCCCAAATTGGGCCTTAAGGGTGTTATCTTTACGTTTATGTGCAAATTGTGAAATTTCACGTAAACCAGTTTAATTCTGCAATATCTGGCCTAAAGCTGTCTCAGTGCTGCCCTCTTAGGGTTGAACAATGGCTACTGCAGTTGAAGTTTCCTGTTGTCTACAACGGTACAGCTTGGTCAGCGTTCATGTCACACAGTGGAATAGGTCTCCTCTCTGCTCTGACTGCAGGGGGTTAGCTGCAGGATGACTGTGTGACTGACAGTTACTGCAGAGCGATCCGCGCTTTCACATGACGCCATAAAAGTCTCTAATAACACAGAAAAAAGTTGCAAGATTTGTCGAAAGTCGCTTTTTTAAAAAAAAAAAAAAAGTCACTTGAGGGTCTGAAAAGTTGCAAAATATAGTGACAAGGTGGATAAGTTGGCAACAGTACTTCTTTCCTCCTGACCACGTCTATTGGTGGAATTTATCTCAATTTAAAAAAAATGTTATTACAGGGAGTTTAGAGAACATTTGGGGACATAATTAACTTTTTATGCACTTAACCCCAATTTAGGTAGTTAAATAACTGCAGATGTAGAGGAGCAATAAGTAATTGTGTCGTCTGCATAAAAACGTAATTTGATGTTTTATAAATCTTAACAAAGACTTCTTATATAAGGAAGAAGAGGAGGTGGTCCAATAAGGAGCCCTGAGGAACTAGTTAGCATGCACTTGCAGGCAAATGGGGTCGACAGTGTCAAAAGGTTCTTAAATAAGGAAAGAAAGTCATGTCACACTTTAACAGCAGCAGTTGTTGTGCTGTGAGTTTGTGTTTGCCAAAGCTGATAACAGGAAAAAAATTAATTTTTGTTGAAATATTTCTTCAGATGTTCACTTATGAGCTGTTGCTTTAGCAGTTCTTTCAAATAATCCATATCATGCTGCAATAATGTAATATATATTATAGCGGGTTCACACCAACCCAAACAATGTCTCTCTTTAGAGGGCTGGGCTCAGCTTTCAATATGCTCCAAAACAAGAACAGAGATTTCTAACTTTAGTAGTTTGTTTTTATTTATTTTTTTTTACACCAACTGTTTCTCAACAAGCCTACAGAAAAACAAAAAGCCTAAAACTTGATGAAAACCCAAAGAAAACCAGTAGTGAGCTGAAAATGAATAAAAAGGCACCGTCAGACCTTCCAATGTACAAAAACAGGCTTTTTCTCTTGTTAAAAACTGATAAATTAATGATAATTTCAGGCAACGCTGAGCACTTTGTTATGGTCCATGTATTTTTTAAAAATTGTTCAGAAGAAACAGTTGACTGATCGTTTAAAAAAAAAAAAAAAAAAAAAAAAATCAACCCTTTACAGTCTCTCACGAGAACAGCAGACTTTGCTCTTGTAAAAAGCCCAATAAAAACAGCACCATCTAGGAGATCTTACTCTGTAAAGGGGAGATTAAAATATGATATGAACCACTGGTGAGGTAAGATGTTCAAAACAACTGCAAACAAAGAAAACGAAGTTACAGCTTTGGTAATTTAGTTTTTCTTTGCGTATCAGAGTAAAAATCTCACTTTATTTCAGATTTATCCTCCAAGAAGCAGGTTTCAATCGATGATTCTGTCCTGAACGTTAATCCAACTTCTTGAGACACACAGGCTTTTAGCATTTTTGTATTTATTTAAAGACTAAATTTTGTGTCTCTGACAGGGTTGCAGAAGTATTCATGCCTTGTAAAAGTTTTCACATCTTGGCATATTACAGCAAGGGTTGCACCATATTAGAAATATTGAGATGATGATATCCAGGACCACTGCTAGTCATTTGGGTGCCCTGAGCACAAATGCTTAGTGGTGCTCCCCCGCCCAAAAAAAAAAAAAAAAAAAAAATCACTAATTTTAAAAAAATTTGTTTTAATTAAGTTACATGGAGACAACTGTATTTAAGTGGGATTAAAATGAGGAAAAATAAAGTTCAATGAATGAACTGTAACTATTAGGAGTCTAATACAGAATTTGGACTCATTCTATGAAGTTCTGTTAGAATAAGACAGATTTTTGTGCTATTTTCACGTTTGTTTGATGCAAACCCTTAAAAACAACAAAAAGGTCTGACTTTACAGATTAAACTGACCCATCTAATCATGATGAGTCTTGTTCTTCTGAGGAGGACTCATTATGAGGAGATTTTAGTCTTCAGATCAGCAACGCTGGTAGGGAAAACCCCCAAAAGACTTGCAGCTGTAGCAGCCGTTTACAAATTCACATCTTACTATTTGGATTTTGGATTGCAGAAATGATTCTCACATCAAACTTAAAGGGCCTAAAAAAACATTTCTATAAAAACAATCAGGTACATCCTCACATCTAATGTTTTATTTGTGTTATTTTGCAATGATTTTATACACTATACCCTATATCTATCCACCAGCTGATTTTTTTTTAGCCATAAGAACTCCTTTCCTTACAGTAGAACATTAGTATATGTTGGAAAATTATTTGTAATTATTGGTTGTCAAAGCAGGCATGTACTAACACGTGGTGAAAGCTTATTATTATCCCAGAAAAAAAAAATCTGATATATAAAGACCATATGCAACCATAAAAATTCAAAATGGCAGCCAAAGTTCAAACAAAAGCTTTAGAATACAGTCAGAAAAGATGTTTTAAAAGATTAGATGAAAGTCTTGCTGCTTGCTTTGAAACACCAAAACATGAAGGACATTTTAAGACCTTCAAACACCACTGAAACTGGTAAAGCACTTATTTCTCACTGGTACATCAACATTTCTTCTGTGTTTAAGCCGCCTCTTCAGGATATTCAAGAAAAGATGCTGCATCTCAGGTCCCATTAAAGCAACTTAAACCACGATGCAAACCAACAGGATTCAGCCACATCCAGACATCAGAGCACAATAGGGGAAAAACAGACATTTGGTCTAGTTTTCACTTTAATTGGATTTTAGGTTTAACGCTATAATGTACTAAGTAGAAGTGAATGAAATGTAAATTTTGATGTTACATGTAGCTTGTTTTTTACTGAGCTTTGTTACTGAAATCCAGTCCAGACTCCATCAGAACCGAATGAACTCTTCACAAGGGTCATTTGTCTCTTTGTAAAGACGATTACATATTATATAAGACACTCTAATTACTTTCCTTAAATTGCAACATTTTATGTTTTCCACCTTGTTTCCAGCTTGAGCAGAAGCTGTTTCCTAAGTTAGAGACAATTAAAAGCTGCCAGTGTTGTTCCACTTTTATCCTTCACAAAAACGAGTTTTTAGTTCGGTTCAGCCAAATTAAAATGAATTGCTTCATGTTCATAGTTCAGCACCTAAACATTCTTAACTAAGTTCACAGCTCCAACTTGAACTAGTTCTTGTTTATTTATCATAACTTGTACAAATTAGCGAATGGATAACCCCCCATGCCTCTCGCCTGTTACATTCTCTGCTGTTGGCTTTGATCAGATAAACTGTTGTTATAATGGTTGAATTTCCAAAACAGCTGCTCTCATTTTCATATTTTAGTAGTTTCGTCAACAGAAAAGATCATCTTCAGAGAAAAACTGCTCCATTTAGATTACGTTAGTGACTTTGGTCACTTTTAAGCCTCTTATCACCATCAAGACCACACAGATGGAATTAGAGAGTTTTTTTTCCTCCTTTTAAATTATTATTGCACAGTTGAAAACCCACAGTAATACCGAATAGCGGCCAAAAACGGAAATCTAAAGTTGTCTTTGACAAAGCATTCACTCATTGCATGTTTTTTTGATAATTCTGCAACCATAAAATCCATAAACCAACCATAAAATTCAGATTATTGTCCCACAGTGGGGAAATTCAGCAAAATGACGGGCAATCGAGGCATATAGATTCACACAAAGATAAAAGTAAAACTATGAATCACAAACTGTACAGTAAGAGCAAAATTACAACCTAATTCAGGTGGCCTTTTTTTTTTTATTTTAGTCGCCATGTTCCTCTTTAATCCTGATTGTCTCTAAGCACATTATGGAGGGAAAAAAAAGTTCAATCACGTTATGTCTGTGGTTCCTTCAGTTGCTTACCTGCAGGGAGGACGGAGAAAGGAGTTCAAAGCTCCAGCTTCTTTGGGCTGCATCGTCAATCCATAAACAAACATACATAAACCCCCTCAGTGTAACCTGAGGGTTTGAAGGGTAGGAGCTTGAGCCTCCAGTTATTATCCTTAGGTAGAAAGTAAATCTGAAGGCAACACAGTAAAGTTTAAAGCAAGGTGGAGCACGTAGGCCGAAATGACCAATACAGATAAGCCCCACCTATTCGCTGCTCAGTATTCATGCATTTGTCTGTGAATGTAACGATAAATAATTTGTGGAAAGTTTGCCAATTAGCCTATTTTTTCATAGAGAATATCTAAAACATTAAAAAAAAAAAAAAAAAAGCAGGTTGGGCAGCTGAAATACCTTGGCGCAATGTTACATGATACGCTATTGGCTGGCGTTGCAAAGCAGCCAATTATTTTCCTGACATTGAGTGGCTGTACCCCCAAGAGCGGAGATAAGGAAAACCCTCGATGGTAGCGCCCGCTAAGACGGTTTCCACTATGCGTATTAATGCATAATAACTCGTGCCGTGACTTTAATGTTGATTAATTAATTACATAGATTTTGACGTATTAAAAATTTTAAAGCAATTAAGCACTTTTTTTCCTGCAAAAGACCCATGACAGAACTTTTGTATTTGCATGTTTCTGGTACTCCTGTAAATCTGACACACAAGCGACATCCACAAACAACAGCGATGGACGACAAAGCCGCTTCTCTTGGCTCACTGGGGCTTAATTTTTGCTTCAAAAATCGATCTGATGAGACGCTGGAAAAGACTCTTCTTGTGTTCAAGTTGTGCTAAAAGCAGTCGGCCAATCAGAGAAGCTGTTCAGGCCTAAAATAGCATCTCAATGCTAAAGCACAGATGTCCCCAAAGCTAATGTCAGCGTCCACAGTCCACATCTCTAAAGAAGGATTTTTTCAAAGGAGTTCCATGAATGATCAAGAGTTCCTGAAACACTTTCAAGCTGAATGGGTAGAATAGCACTTTGCACAAATCTGATGGTTCAAGAACCCGAATAACATATTAAAAACAATAAATATCTTTGTTGTTCAGCTCACATGGCTATGTTTTTAATAATTTGGCAGCAAAAACGGTTTTTGAATTGAAAATGTTTATGTTGTTGATATATAGTTTGATTAAAATGCAATTAATTACAGACCCTGCAATTAACTCGATTAAAAATGTTATTAATCCCACCACTAATATTAAAGCTGCAGTATGTAACTTTTACAAAAATGTGTTTTTTGCATATTTATTATTTATGTGAGACAGATGATCTGAGAAAAGATGGAGCTCCTCCACCTCCTCCCTGAGCTGCTATTGCTGTCTAAAGAAATGCGCTGCATTGGAAACAACCAATCAGAGCCAGGGGGAGGGGCTTAGCGCTGTCAGTCACCCTCGTGTACGCACTGCTAAATGTGCTAATGGTGGAGAAACAACTCACCGCTCCAGGAAAACTGTTTATCCGCCGTCATCAGTGGCCATGCTAACTAGCATTAGCATTAGCAGCAGGCTATGTTGTGGTGAAGCAGCTGTAGCATAGCAGAGAGCAGGGGGAGTGTGAGCGGTGCGTCCACGAGGGTGATTGACAGCACTAAGACCCTCCTCCTGGCTCTGATTGGTTGTTTCTCACTGACTGGTGGATTTCTGCAGCTATTCTGGGAGCACTGGGAGAAGGCAGAGGAGCTGGATATTTTTCACAGATTATCCATCTGATATTATACTGTCAAGACATAGTGATGATGTTAACAAATATGAAAAAAAAAATGTTAAAGTTACATACTGCAGCTTTAAGGTATATTTGGTGTCTCGACCATTAAAACAGGCAGTGACAAATTTTAGAGGAGGTTTCAAATATGTTAGCTGCTGGTAGCCATTGTCCACTGAACAGGTCCTCAAAAAGCTGCCTGTGTGCACACAAATACTCAGCAAAGTGCAAATCTTTCACTCGTCCACAAACAGAATCTTGTTGTATGACATCTAGATGAGACTAAAAGAACTACAATGTTAAGTTCAAGGTTCTCCAAAGTGTGAGCTGAACTCATGAACTGAAAACCGTAGAAATATAAACATTTGTAATTATGAAACAAATACAAGAGAGTGGCAGGGTCTGAAGTTGTTTTACAAGACAAAGTCATGGAAGCACCCATCTCATTCTGCAGCGCTGCTCAACACATCTGGGTACAATATGCATGCAAATCCCAAGTGTCAAGGGAGGACAAGAGATTTTAAGTGAACCTTATGTTACAGCAGATGGGCCATCCACAACATCATAACTGCAGCTCAAGTATACTTAATGGAGCTTCATATGCAGAGCAGATCTAATTATGCAAACAAATACCAGCCAACTGGGAGTTACCTCACTGACAAGCCAAGCATCGGGCCTTAAGAACTGCTGCTATGCACAAATAAACTGTTAGCATTATTTATGTGTTGCAGCGTATGAATTCAATGCTCCTGTTGAAGAGTCTCAATCTCCAGAGATGACCTTTGTCCAAAACTAAGTGCTCTGGAGGAAAACCGGCTGTACGCGAGCCGCTAATCCTCAGAGTAATTTATCAAGCGCAGTAAAATGTCATTACAGCCACAAACAATAATTTAAATCTATGATGATTAGGGCAAAAAGCAGGGGGGAGTCTGATGCTCTCAACGTCTCTGGCTTGATTAATGTCTTTTTGTTTTCTTAATCTGTTTACTGCCTTCAGTAATTACTACCTGGTGTAAGGCAAACAGAGGGGACACTCGGACTTGTTGGCTCATAATTATTATCATGTCATCAGCGTAGGTAGGTGTTTATTACTAATATGTCTCATCATTTTACCCTCGGAATAGCACAAAACAACCAAAACCTTTTACATTTTGTAGGGTTTTTAAAAAAATTTTCTTGTTTAGATTAAATTAAACATAGTTGAAACCAGAAGTTAACATACACTGTAAAAAAAAAAAAAAAAAGACAACCGCTCAGACTATACCGTCTTAGGCCGGTCAGAAATAAAACTATTTTTCCTTGGAGCCACAGTGAACAGATTTTTTTACTTTCTTCAAATTCAGGAGTTTACATACCTTTTCTTTAGTATTTTGTGAAATTCCCAAAACTTTCAAAAAGCTTCTCACAATAGTTTTCTTTTTCCACAAATATTTTATGGCACTGATGTTCTCAGGCTCACAAGCGTTCCCCCTTTTTTCTCCAAATGTAATGATGGTCATTATGGCCAAACAGTTTAATTTCAGTGATATTAGACTACATTGACACAATAATTAATGAAATATGAGCCCCCACCAAGTATCAAGTGCATATTTGATATATTTCTTTTTCAACCACACTTTTTCCTTCCACTTAACTTTCACTTATTATGGCTGGATACAACGCTTCATTTCTTTTTTTTTACCAATACCTTTTTGTGACTTGCTCTCCTTTCTGGAGGGTGTCAATAAATCTCAGCTGCACAGTGGTCAATAGCCTGGGTCTCATGTGATTTTCAAATTTTGTGTTTGTTATTAGCTTTAGGTCATAAACATCAAAATGAACAGAGATAACTGTATCACATATAGCACTCTGTGTGTAATAAATGTATAATTTATAAGTTTTTTTAATTTAAACTGTATTAAGTTGCACCTGCATAGTACAAAAAGGGGAAGAACAAGGTTTCTGGTTAAAAAAAAAGTCAGACTTTTTTGTCCTTTGTTGTTTGCCTTTAAATATAATAAATGTGTAATAAGTGTTGTGCATTTCCATATAGTTATATGAAAATGAATATAACTACATGGAAGTTATATGCATATTTTTTCTGAACTTTAAGACTTGAAATAATCATGAAAATCCAGTTCCACATAGTTATATGGAAATGCACAACAATGCACAAATTTCTATAATTATAAAGGATTTATGTGTGCAAAATAAAAACAAAGTCCATATTTAGGTTTGTCAGATGCTCACTAATCTTCTTTGATAGTGTTTTTGAAAAAAAACAACAAAAACAAACAAACAAAAAAAAAAAACACCAAAACACCACCAACATAGTTTGGATTGTCAAACACACTTGAGGGCTTTGCTAATTTTAGTGTAGCCCTCCTGTAGGATAAATGTTCACCAAGCAGCTGGAATTTGCAGAACAATTACAGGTAATAGTAAGACAGGCTGCAGTTGACACAGTAATTTCGCTGCATGAATCAGGTAACTATATATAACAGCTTTCCTACTGTTCCCCACAGGTTGCTAAACGCAGACACAATCAAAACATGGTTGGAATCGGATGCATGACAAGTTTTAGTCTGAATGAGAAATAAGGCATACGTTGTATTTAGTTTCAATGCATAGCAGTGAACAATACAATGCCAACTTATTACCATTACATTACAAAACAGACCTTGATATCATCAAAAGGCAATGTTTTCTTTTTTTTTTTTTAATAAGCTCCACGCTGCTCAAATTTAAAAGGGATAAAATGAAAGGATCAAGGCTCATGAGATCAGGTCTACTAATGGCTTTAATGAAAAGCAGGGAAAAAAATCTGTTACCCTTTTTGCCATCTGTTTTAAATTTTAAAAACTCAAAATCAAGCCTGCTAAGGTACCGTGTTTTTTTTCTGTCTCTTTCAGCAGGATTATGTAAAAACTACCAATTTAATTTCACAGGGGTCAGGCGTGCCAGTCAGAATGGGAGGAGGAGAAACCCAGGGAGCTTTTAAATTTCCTCTCATTTCACTGAATTAAACTAGCATTTAATAAGATACTTTTAGTTTTGAAAACAAATTTACAGAAACCTATCTGTAAAAAAAAAAAAAATCTGATTTTATCAGTTAGAAAATGGATTGAACAAGCAGTTTGGAAATCAAACTTTTTTCTATACTTTTTTCTGAACTTTAGACTTGAAATAATCATGAAAATCCAGTTCCAGACTGTGTGAACCTTTTTTTTTTTATCCCACTCACCATTGCCAGAGGGATGATGGCCTGAATGTCCCGCTGCACCACTGTGAGCTCCGTCACCACCTTTTCCGAGTCCAGCACCGGGTTCTGTCCCTTGTAGTCGATGTTCCAGTTGATCCTCCTGGTCACGGAGAGGCTGGTGAAGTTCTCCATCTCAAAATCCAACTGCATCACCTCCACGTTCCCCAGCACATCGCTGCGAGACCATTTTAAAAAAAGCAAACAGACACAAAGCAGAGTCAGAACATCTTTACGCAGACCACTGGGAGAAACCCCGATCTTTCAGGAAATGAAATATCTTAATTATTAGCAATGTTACTGAGTTAAACGTCAGACTTCTCCACCTTTAAAGATCGCTGAACATGAAGTGGAAAAATACTGATGTGTACATTAGGGCTGTTATAAACAATTATTTTTGTAATTGAGTAATAGATCGATTATTCAGAGGATTAATCGAGTAATCAAATAAAAAAAGTGTTGTAAAATAACATTTTTGGTAAATTCTGTCATAACAGCAGCATTAATATTGGATAACAATATGACAATATGACTCAAATTTTCAGATCTGTTCATCCCTAACAATTATTTTTCTGTAGCTTAGAAAATTAACCTGTAGCAATAACAGCTCAGTCAACCTGGACAAAAATGACACAAAAATCTGAAATTCTATTCAATTTAAAACAAAACAAAACAAAAAAAAAAAAAAAACAAAAAAAAAAACAAAAAACAGAAAGAATACTGCAGTCTTTAGTTTATGCATCATCTTCAGTCAGTTTAATAGATGAATTCTCACTTTGCTCGGCCATTTGTAGCTTTTGTGTCCATATGAGTAACGGATCTTTGGGACCTTAGTCAAACACAGAAAAACATGCCAGCTGTGCCCACGCCACGATGCGCTCCGCCACCCATCTGTTGCGACCGGGATGGTATGAAATTTATGTTCCGGTTCGTCCATAAAGCTCCACTTGTGCTCAGCATCAGCTGGAGCGCTCCCCGCTGTGTCCCGTCTGTCTGCATGCCTATCCGCTTCACCCGAAAACAGCCACCCGCCGCGCACTTCGCCGCCGGTCGCTCCGAATCAGCCACCAGGCAGCAGCTCCGGGAGGACGTCCGATAAAAGAACGGCTGTCGGTTTCCATGCATCGTGGTGGTTAATTTAATGATGCTTAATGGTCCCCGAAAAACGATGAAAACTCAGACATGTCCGGGGAAACAAGACGTTTAATCATCTTATGTTGTGCTAATAGCACTTAGCATTCCTCAACAACTCATTGGCGGAAATGAGAGCGTTGCGCAACACTAATAATTATCCGGCCGAAACACATGGCGCTAAATAGTAAAAAGTAATTTAACAAAGCTTCGAGCCAGATCGTTTGCCTCCAGGAATTTTAATAACACTCGAGGCACTCGAATCATTTGATTATCGTTAAAGGCCTAGTGCACATTAAGTCCAGATTCATAGAGACACTTATCTATCAATCTGGTGTCTTCAAGTTATCTTCAGTTTAGTGTCCCTCAGTGAGGAAAATTCAGGTGTTCCCGTAGCAAAGTGACAGAAAAGTTGGTCAAAATATAAAGAAAAGAGACTAAATTTATAGTATAGGAAAAATACTGTACAGTTATTAAAAACAGTATACTCAGATTCAAATTGTGCATAAATATTTGTGGATAAAAAACAAAGACTTAATGAGTTTGGTGGGAGCAGTGACGGTTATACAGTCTAACAGCTGATGGGAGGAAGGATCTCCTATAACGCTCCTTTGTGCACCTAGGATGCAGCAGTTTGTCACTGAAGGAGCTCTCCAGTTCAGCAATAGCTTCAAGCATGGGGTGGGAGACATTGTCCATCGGTGATGTTATTTTAGCTGGAGTTCTTCTGTCTCCCACCACCTGCACTGGGTCAAGGGGGCATCCAAGCACAGAGCTGATTAGGTAATCTAACTGCTTCCTCTCAGCTGTAGAGAAGTCAAAAAAGGTCTTTGGGAGTGTAATCTTCAAATACAAACTATAAGAGTACAGAACCTTTAACAGTTTTAGAAAACAATGTTTTATTCTTGTCTTCTGACTGAAAATAAATATTTTAAATTAGTTTTAATGAATGTACAAAAAGCTTCTTGGGCCAAGAAACAAAAAAAAAAAAAAAAAAAAAAAAAAAATCTAAAAATTCTGGTTTTGGTTTCTGTTTGATTCAGTGATGCATTCAAGGTGGTCTGCACAAGTTGTCAAACACATTCAGAGAAGACAAGCCGCTTTTATCCCACTTTATTCCGTCTACAGCAGCATTAATAACTCCGTTTGATTGGGATATCAAAATTCTGCCCTGATACAAGGCAGCTCTTAAAGGTCACAGCGAACTCCTCGCAACATGAACACTCAAATAACTGGTTCCTTTTGACAGAAGAAATCACTGAATTTGAAAATTCAAATTAGATTTATATAACTTTTTTTAGAGACTAAAACAATAGGGACACATCTAGAGTGAATAAGTTTGTTTTCGCTTTTATCATGGTGATAATGGCATTTATTGAAGGCATTCAAACAAGAAACGGGCAGAGAGAAAGACAAAGAAGGGCAGACATGCAGCAAAATTTCAGACGTTGAGTGTCAAAGTATAGGGTTCTGCTCAACAACTACATCTTGCAGCATCTCCAACAAAGTTCACAAAGTCAAGAAACCAACTCTGCAACATCAGTTGTAATGATCCCAAAACCTGAAATTATAACAATTTCCCCCCTAAAACGAACAAACTATCGGCAAGTCCTGGTATGTTTTGAGTCACCATTGTGTTCGAAGGTCCAGTTTTGCTTCATCTTCATTTTCTTTCTTACAGTTGCTCTCTTATATTTCCTGCAGCCCCCTTCTGACAGATGCTAGAACTCATGGAGGAACAAATGAAGAAAAAACATAAAATCTTACCAAGTATTGTTGGTGTAGTTTCTAGTGCAAATATATTGAATACACTCAATAAGACAAAACTAACTTCCAAGTAATTGTTCAGCAGATATAGGAGCTTGCCTTAAGTCAATAATTCCTTATTATTGATGAAAAAGTTCGAGTTATAAGTGAAATAATCTGCCAGTGGAGCAAGACATTTTTCCCATATTATAAGTTAAAATGAGTGTCTGATTTTCAGTCTCTCTTCTCTTTCTAATATTGATTGATCTGATCAATTCCTGGGAAGAGTGGCAGCTGTCTTGAATGTTTTAACCTTGTAAATATTTCTTCTCAGTCGAGGAAAGGAATTCAATTTGAAAACAGCCTTGTAGCCCTTCCCAGACAGTTGCTGGTCCAACACCATTGCTGAGGTCTTTGACATTTTGTTGATGCAACTGTTTGCTCCAGAGCATCAAACTAACAAAATGCCTGCTTTAATACTAGTTATAGTTCAAAGTTCTAGTTATAAGTGAAATAATCCACCAGTGGAACAAGACATTTTTCCCATATTATAAGTCAAAATGTCTTGTTCCACTGACAGATTATTTCACTTTTCACTATAACTTTTTCATCAATATTAAGGAATTATTGTCTTAAAACAAGCTCCTGTATCTGCTGAAAAGCTACTTGTAAGTTAGTTTTGTCTTATTTCAAGTGTTTTCAAGATATTTGCTCGAGAAACTAGACCAGAAATACTTGGTAAGATTTTGTGTTTTTGCAGTGTGTATTCATACATAGCATTAATGAGCTTGAGGTTAGATTTTTAGTATGTCCTTCTAAGATCCTAAAGTTCTTTTAACCAGTCTTTCTTAGGTGTTATTAAGGCTCCTGTTAGTCAAACAGATTTTATGTTTCAGATGATTCAGAGCAGTCTGTTCCTTAAAAATGTTCTGCAGGAGATGTGAGTGGATGGAAGCTGATCCGACTTGTTTTTTCTCCTCTATGCATGAACCACTGAGCCTTGGTTTGATGCAACTCATCCGCTCAGTTTAAAGAAGTTGTCAAACCTTAAATGAATCAATGATTGGCTTTAAATGCAAAGATCGTCTTGTCGATAAACAATCAGCGCTCCTTAATCCTGGTTCATTTTTAAGTCTGCGCCTTTCACTCTTAGATTCCCACCAACTGCTGGTTTTCTGTCTATCTTTGCAGCTTTTTCTCGCTGACACCTCCACACATAGCAAAGAAAACCGTTTCTTAACCTCATTTTTACTATCACCACAAAAAACCCCCCCCCGCCAGTGATGCAGGAGCGATGAAAGCCGACCTGTTATCAAAGGTCTGCGTGGCAGTCCTGTAATCCTCGGGTTCAAGAAGCCTAACATTAAACTGTCTCGCCGGTGGTGAAGGGGCAGATTAATTCTCTCTCCACTCCTGATGGGAGTCGTCCCACCCAGACATCACCTTTCGCTGAGAGTGAAGCGCTCGCTGTCTGCTCCTCACAAAAGCAGGAGCCCGCCCCCTGAATTCAGTGTGTGAGGCTTTTAATGAAAGCGAGATCAAACTCCGTAAGATCCTCCGCCTATACCAGGTTCCTCTCTCAGGAACATCGTGATGAGATCTCTGCCTATTTGTCTCGACATCACTCACTGAAAACAAACACCCCTGTCTGTCTGTGACTCAGTGAAGCTGTCATCAACGTGGCCCAACGGAGGGGGGGAGCACAGGTACAGTCGCTTCATATGAAGCCGCCTGCATCCAGGCTGGGAGAGAGAACGATGCTCACACTGCAGGGATTAGGGTTAGAAGGGAGAAGGTTCCTCTGTCCAAGTGAAGAGTATCTAAGTGCATGAATCAGCATGAAAATGATTCCTACTGCAGGCCTACTTAAAGATCCAGGTAAAGCTGACATGTGGAGTCTCAAGAGGATGCATTCACACCAGCCCTGTTTAGTCCACTTTAACTGAACTCTAGTTCGTTTACCTAGAAAGTCCGGTTCGTTTGGGGGTGTGTGAATGCGTAATCGAACTCTGATACAAACGCTGGTCCATGTACAGACCCAGGTCTCGGTTCGGTTGAAGTTAAGTGAACTCTTTCGCGGTTCGAATGCATATGTGAACACCAAGCGAACTGGAGACTGCAACAAAACCAGGAAGTGAACTATAGCTCAGGGCATTCTGGGTAAATGGAACCAAAACAAATGCGTGTGTCTCGCGCTAGCGGGAGAAATGGCTCGTTGTCTCCCAAAGATAAAAGAGAAATCCTACAACCACTAAAATCTGACGCTGCTCCACTTCTGTTTAGATTTCGTGAAGAAGGAAGTTGCGCTCAGTGTCTTCAGAAGTTTTCATTTCATTTTCTTCAGTGGTTCTTGGTGCAGCGCCCCCACAGGCAAGAAGGAGAAGAGATTGCTCAAAGGGTTTGGTTCGTTTGACTCAGTGCAGAGTAAAAGTGAACCGCAGCAGCTGAAAATGTAACAAATGTTGCAGTTTTGGTCCCCAGTCGATCTGAGTCTACTGGACTATCAGGTGTGAAAACACCCAACATGTCTCCTTGCTTCTAGATGCCAACATCAAAATCCCCATCATGACTCTGCATTGGTTTTCACTTCTTCATATTACTTTGATTTTATCTCTCTGGGTCATTTGTCTTGCAACTTGAATCATTTCCAACTAATAAACAAAGAACCACATAAAGGGTATAATGGGTGTAATTTGGTACAGACCAGTGCTGGGTGTGTAAAGGAAACATTTAAAGCACCGTGAGAGGCCCTAATAAGTGAACTGATACTGTTAACAGGCAATTGCAGGAGCATCCAACAGTGAGAACAGGAAAAGTCAGAATCATCAGCACAGCAAAGAGTTATACAGGGGTCACATTGTGGATTTACATGAGGCAGGGTGGTCACATAGGACATCCTGTTTACAATACTGCAGTCATTACTCTGACCCAGGCTTCGTCGAGACCCGAGATCAGTGTTAATTTGGTTGAATAAGCTACGGTCACACAACAGGTCTTGATGCACAATTCAGATTTTTTTTTTTTTGCTGAAATCCAATTTTTTTTATTTATTTATTTATTTTTTTGTTGCGTAGTCGTTCATACTATTGAATGATGTAACTGCAATCTGGCTTCTGCATGAACAGTTTAGGACCCCAAAGCGACCTGCAGAAGAAGAACACAGACGTCACAGCAGCGCTCTGTTTACGGAAGTAATAATGGACGCCGCCGTCTCTGGATCGATTTTAAAGTTGTTGAGCAACAGCAGCCGACAGTTTTGCCACAAGATCATAAGACGAAGGAAGCTAAGAAAAAGAAAACAATTATTAGCAACTCCCTTTTGTGGAGCGTTGACTGCAGCTTCTGCAGAGAAGTCTGTTTGGGTGTGTAGTCGGAACCAGGAGTGGTGGGATTGTGACGTGATGAGCTTTACTGACGCCGACGTCTTTCATAACTTCATAATTATAATTTCTAGCCACTGTTTACGTCCAGATTTATACCATCTGGCTTCCTCTGGTGCAGAATTATGACGCATGTCTCACATCAATGACGTAAAAGTTGGATAAACTGCAACATGACAGTTCAGACTGCAGACTCTTTAAAAGCTATCGAATACGTATCCGATTTAGGACCAGATATGGAAGTGGCTCAAGTCTCATTTTTTTTTGGGGGGGGGGGGGTGAAAAGGTCGGAACTGGGCCATTCAGACTGCAGTGAAAAAGTCGGATATGGGTCACACCTGGTTGCTGTGTGAACGTTGACTAAAACTTAGAGGAAAGTATTTCATAAACTATATTTTTTTAAAACGTACAAAACAAGATGAAACTTAATAAAAACTAATTTAGGAGGGCGAGAAGGTAAATATTTTTGTCAACAGTTAAAAGCAAGACGAAATCCCGGGATGTGTAAAAAAAAATCCATCCACTGTCGATACCTGGGGGAAACTCCTGACACACAAATCTATCCATCCATCCATCATTTTCCACTTAATCAGAGGTCGGGCCGCGGGGGCAGCAGCCTCAGCAGAGAGGTCCAGACTTCCCTCTGTCCGGCCGCTTGGCTGCTCCGGGGGAATCCCAAGGCGTCCCCAGGCCAGCTGGGAAACATAGTCCCTCCAGCATGTCCTGGGTCTTCCTCTGGGTCTCCTCCAGGGAGGACGTGCCCGCATCGACTCAACTCTCTGCAGATGCTGCACCAATCTGCCTATCAGTCCCGATCCAGAGAGGGCACTCAGCTCGTCAATGATGATCCTCCTGAGCAGGAAGAAGTGAAAGACCGCATGAATTCAGAGCGAGGTGTTGTGTCGCCTGTCTCCGGTTGCATCTCTCCCCCAAACGTCTGTTGCAAGAAAAGGGCTGACACAGCCAAGAAAGGAATGTTTCACACTGGGCGTGGAGCAACTGGAACCGGGGAAAAAACCCAGCAAACACGAAGACTTCAGGAAGCAAGCTGTCCTGGGATCAGTGCAGGAGGTGCAGAGGTAGAGGGTTACTTCAGTCGGGATTTTCCAAGACAATGAAGTGGGAGACTGATTTGCTGTGAAGTTGTTGTCATTTGGGAGGTCAGCTGGTAGCTGCCAGCAGCTGATTGGAGACCCAGGCTGTTTAATGGCCCAGTCTTCCCAGGACAAATCTGGAAACCAGTCCTCAGAAACACTTTTTCCTCTCAGCATCAGCAACTCCAACTGGCAGGAGAGTTGTTGCTAGCTAGCAGCTCCATGTGACCTTTAAGTAAATAATTCCTGTTACTTGCATGGTTTTTCCTTTTCTTGTAAACAATCTGTTGGGTTCTGTTTATGCACAAGTCAAAATGCAAATTTTATAATTGTTTTAGGTTATACCTTACGCAGTAGCACATTTTTTTAATCCAAGTATGCTAATTTTAATAAATGCACAGTATTTTTTTCTTATGTTGCCCCTTACTAATTGGTCTTTTTTGTCGTTTTTACATTTTTTTTCTCTTTGTGTATATCTACATGTTTCTATTTGCCTGTCCCTTTGCTAAATTTCCCCACCGAGAGAAAATAAAGGATATTTTTGATTCTATTTTTTGCACTAATCTCCATTTACTCCAATAAATTAACCTGCTTCACATTCGCTGCCTCCTCTCCACGAACAGAGCATCCAAAAGCAGATTTGATAAATGATGGAAAAAATTAAAGTTAACCTTAGGGAGAAGAATTAGAATAACTTCATAGCAAAGGACAGAAAGAACAAACATGACCCAAGAAAGCAGAGCTCTGTTCCCATTAGGTTAACGATGTACATTGTGCAAAGCACAAAGTGTGTAAATTAAAAAGCAGGACTTGGGGGTTTTTTAGAGCTGAGGGGAGGATTCAAACTTTGATCAGAGGTCTGTTTGAACTGATTTAAAGGGAGAGTTCAATGGATCAAAGAACTGCAGGGTGACAACAGCAGGAGAATAAAAACAATGTATGCAGAGGCTAAAATGGTTCAACAAAGAAAATGGAGCTCTTGAAGAGACCATGATATGCTCAGTTTTTGGCCTGATTAACAAGCTTTTCTCTTCTCCTTTAGTGTTTTTGTTTCTGAGGTCCTTCTCGGTAATATCAGGGTCTAAACTATTAAAACCTTGTTCCTCTCATCTCCACATTGGTCATTTTTCCACACCACATGAACCAAAGTTATCAATTAAAACCCTTTTTTTTTTTTTTTTTTTTTTTTTTTTAAAGTAATCTGATATCTACAGTTAAGACCAAAATTATTCATACTCCTGGCAGATTCTGGTTCAAAAGGAATTTTAAATTTCCCTGAACCAGTGTTTTTTTTCCCAAATTTTTTGTCCAGGGGGCCGAAACTGGCAAATTTAAACTACTACCAGGCCATAAAATTCATTAAATTAAAAACGCAAAAATTTGTTTGATTCCTTTTTTTTTTTAATTTGCTCAACAATTTTTTTAATGAAATATCGTTAATGATTCAAAACATAAAAAGGGCTTCAGATTGTTGTCTTATAAAGATATACAGAAAAACAAAACAAAAAAACAACAATAAAAAAAAAAAATTCAGTTGTTTTTATCATTCTTGTCTTGTGGTCAGGGGCCGAACAAAATCATTTCAAGGGCCACTAATGGCCACAGGCCACACTTTGGACACCCCTGCCCTACAAGTATCTTCTGACTGGAAGAAATAATGTTTTGGAGTGGCCCAGCTCGAGTCTAAACTTTAATCTGACAATCTGTGGAGGGATTAAAGATTAGGGTGATGGCAAGGAGGCCTTCCAACCTCAAAGACCTGGATCTGATCAAAGATACAAAGATAAATAATCAAAACAGGAGAGAAAACATGCTACAAAGGTGAACCCTCACTCCAGTCTTCTGCAGCTTTCAACAGGTTATCTTCAGAATGATGCTGCCACCACCATATCTTACTGTGAATTGCAGTGCTTTTCTGCTTCATACAGTCTTGCACAGAGGCCAAGAAGTTTCATCTTGGTATCATCTGACCAGAGCACCATGTTTCACCTGTTTCCTGTATCTGATACAAGGCATTCTTGCATAAAGGCCTGATTTGTGGAGTGAATGACTAACAGCTGTCATCATGGGCCTCTTGGCTGCTTGTCTGATTAATCCTCTCCTTCCTTCATTTTGGGTGGACGTCCATGTCTTGGTAGGTTTGCAGTTGTTCCATCCTCTCTCCGTGTTCAGATGACGGATTGATCAGAGCTCTGGGGGATGGTCAAAGTCTGCTGGGTTCCTTGGTCTTCATGATGCTGGTTGTTCTCTAATGTTCTCTAACAAACCTCTAAGGCCTTCAGAGAATATCTGCATTTATACTCAGATTAAATTACATGAAGATGGACTTTTCATGTTTTATAATTAGGTGGCTTTTGAAGCAACTGGTTGCACTTGATTTTATTTGCGGGCATGAAAGTAAAAGGGGATGAAAACAAATGGACACCTTACTTTTCAGATTTTTGTTTGGACATTTTTTGAAAAGCATCCATCCTTTTTAAAGAACCTAAATTACAACATTTTCAGTCATGCTTTACATCCTTAAAATGAACATTATGGACGTGCAAATGAGCAAAATGTGTTCTTTTAAAAGAGATATTTTCTCTGTTTCATATTTCCTGGGTGGCTGGCAGTTAGTACCAGCATTTTCAAAATGACTTTTTTTTTTTATCTTTTATCCCACCAAGTTCTTAAAGCAAAAAAACAAAAAAAAAAACAAAACAAGAATCTTATTAAATGATCGACTTTTTCTTTGTGCCAACTGCGACGTCGGTATTACCAGACTGTTTTGGAGAGCATTATTTATCCCAAGCCCACTGACAGCGATCAATAATGCATTTGTTCATGTGGTGTTACCAAGCAGCTGCTATTATAGAATGAGATTGTTCCAGGCGGATGGTTACAGGAAAAGACAAAGTACACAGGATAATTCCAGCACTTAGCTAAAGTGTAATCTAAAAAAGGGAGAAATTGTAGGAAAATAAGTTAAGAATAAAAACAGGGAGGGTGATGAAGGAATTAGCAGGAGGTAAAACTAAAACTTCATTCAGTCAGAACATCTGGAGTTTGTTTCCCAGGAATAACCTGAGACTAAGTGACTGTAAAGCTGCTTTTTTGCTGCCATAAGTTTGCATTTTAACCTTAAATTAGCTTGAGTTTTACTTTAAACTGGTGGATGAATGTGTATTTAAACTGGGGGAACTGAGATGGACTACTTGCAGTCATGTTTTAAGCAACAAGAAACCTAAAAGAATCAACTCTGTTGGCCAAGATTATGCACACAAACAAGGACATCGGTTTCAGGTGCTCACAGACATTAATCAACTTAAACACTAATGTTCTCCTTAATAATAAACTAAACTGATTTCTTAAGAAAAACCCCTACAAGAGCTTTGTATTTTTGGGTGTTTTATTTAAAATACCAAGTTTATTTTAGCATCTTCAAAGAGCTGAGCCAACCGCAAGCATCAAACAGTAAAACAAAACAAACAAAAAAAAAACAATCAAATGCATTAATACAGAGTTTGCTGCAGATTTCCCCCAAAATAAAACAAACATCTTAAAAACCATTGCAATGCCAGCAGCATAACTTTATACCTGATTTGCACATTTTTAACCTCTGAGGCATTTATAGAACTGCTGCAGTTATACTGAGAATAATTTATACAAAAGTGGAATCTTTTCACAAATAAGGTGATTTCTAGCAAGTGGTTGCACTAGATTTTACCTTGTGGTATCAGAGTAAAAGGGGGTGAATACCGATGCAAACTATTCTTTTTCAGATTACTAATATATATAAAAAAAAAAAAAAAAAAAAAAAAAAAAAAACTTTGGTCATTGTTTTCCTTCCACTAAACATTTATGCACTGCTCTATGTTGGTCCATCACATAAAATCCAAATAAGAGCTTGGACAATGTCTCCCACCCTGAAGCTGCTGCAGAGCTGGACAGCTCCTTCAGTGACACACTGATGCATCCCAGGTGCACAATGGAGCATTGCTGCAGATCCTTCCTCCCAGCAGCTGTTACACTTTGAAGCTGCAGTATGTAACTTTTTAACAATAATTTTAACAATTATGTAAAAAACATATTTTTCATCTATCATTATTTCATGACAGTAGAAGATAATCTGTGGAAAAAAAACATCCAGCTCCTGTGCCTTCTCCCAGTGCTCCCAGTACTAACAGCAGAAATACACCACCCAGTCAAAAACAACCAATCAGAGCCAGGAGGAGGGTCTTACCGCTGTCTATCACCCTCATGTATGCAGCCCCCCCCCCCCCCCCCCCCCCCCCCCGCTATGCTACAGCTGCTTCACCACAACATAGCCTGCTGCTAATGCTAAGGCTATAAGGCTAGTTAGCATGGCCACCGATGACGGCGGATAAACAGTTTTCCTGGAACAGTGAGTTGTTTCTCTACCATTAGCGCACGTACATGAGGGTGATTGATAGCGCTAAGCCCCGCCTCCTGGCTCTGATTGGCTGTTTTAGGTCGAGAGCAGCGCATTTCTTTTGACGGCAATAGTAGCTCAGATCTGTCTCATACCATAATGTCACGACATCGTAAAAGTTTTAACAAATATGGAAAAAACATATTTTTGTAAAAGTTACATACCGCAGCTTTAATCGGCTTCAATAAGTGTTCACATCTCTGCTGTCTTTAATTTCTTTTAACTAGTATGTTGCTGCTTTCTATGTACAAATTTGCACACTCTTTAGATCTTAGTGTGCCATTTTATTCTAATGAAAACTATTTTAATACCTGTATAGTATTAATTTTCCTATGCTGTAAATTTGCACTGTCTCTTCTTATTTTTTTCAGTTTTTATGTATCTACCTTAGTTTGAAAATGCATGCCCCCATTTACCTTTAACTTGCTGCTGGTACACCTGAATTTCTCCACTCTGATTAGCTGATTTGATGGGTGTGAATACTTTTGGAAGGTACTGAGACTAAATCAGAGCGATTAAAGGAATTTATTTTGAATTTTCCTGCATTGTTTTGCCAGAAAGTCTATCCAGACTTTTTAAACAAAGACTGAGGTTCATACATTTTTAAATGGAAATCTTTACTTGTAAAACTAATTTCCAGTCTGTTTGACCAGAATAAAACATTAAAACCTGATTGTTTTTTTCAGGAGCTTAGGTGCACAATCATTTACCTTTCAGCTTCTCCCAGACCTGGCTTAGTTTTTGACTAAATGCAGCCTGACACACTGCTCCTCCATCCATGCTTGACCCCCACTGGACATTTCCCACATGTTGACAGGGCGGCAAAGATTACAAGACATGGGTCACTAAATATAGCAGGAAAGGTGTAAACAAGAGAGAAATGGTGGGCCACTCTCTGTTCCTTCCTCCAACTCCTCTTTCAGCCATAAGGGCGTCCGTGGGGATGCAGATATGTGGAGCAGCCGTTGCTAATGTCCCCAGTCAAACTCCCACTGCTTCGGTTCTTAATGAACTGAACGCATTTCAAAGTTTGATAGATGGTTGCTAATTTTTAGTTGCTTCCCCTCAGCGGCTGGAGCTCAGAGGTGGAGTGAACCTTGCTCTTGTAAAGCCCCATGAGTAAAACGTGATGGATGTTGTTTTTTTACAGGGTCTATTTACCTGAATTCAATATCCCCAATAAAAAGACTAATATATGAATAAATGTTTCACAGAAAGCTGTTCTGAAGGAACTAATCAGATAAAAGAAAAAAATATGAACAAAAAAGTTTTTTTAGGCATTTACTGGGGACTCTAAATGTAACAAAAACTCAATTCTGATTGGCCAGTTTAAATGCTTACCGTCCAATCAGTTTCAGCTGTAAAGATGGTGCTATATACAGTCACCTTCAATAAATTAGAACATGCATTCCGATGATGTTTGCTTGTCAGATTAAAAATACCTTTTGAAAATAGCTATTTTTAAGCAGTTCATAAACTTACTTTTCATTTAGCTCAAATTTCTGTATTAAAAATGTTTTTTTTAACTGATCTGATTGAATATTCTAATTTTAAATGTGTTTTCATTAGTTGAAAACAGAAAATCATAATTATCAATAAATGCATAATTACTCAATATAATGCGTTTCACTTACAAAATTAAGTTACTAAAATTAATCGACTTCTCAATATTCTATTTTACTGAATGCGTCTGTTCACCAAAATCTGTGCTCATAATTCAGTTCTATACACCAACCAAATGCCCTGGTATGAATTACAAAACACCACATCTATCATCTTATTGCCCATTTTAAAAAAATCTACCTGCTGTCGTTTATTTTCCAAAGATTCTTTCAGTACAGTGGAACCCCGGTATTTGCAGAGATTAGGAACCACAACTGCCTGCTAATCGATAAAACCTACAAATACTTGAGACCCCCTCTAAAAACGCTTTTGACTCCCTATTTTAATAGTTCACACATCAAATATACCTTGATATGCATTAATACAAAGTGGAAACTGACCACTACCACCGAAGAAGCTAACATCTATAGTCTTCCTTAGTTTTGCTTTTGGGGGAACAGCCAATCAGTGCCAAGGAAGATGAACGCAGCTCCGAGATTGGCTGCCAATAGCAATGTCAACCAGGTATTCCAGATAACCAAGCTGCATTTTCTTCTGAATATTTTAGATATGTGCTACGGAAAAATCCATGAATAACTTGGAGTCACGTTCAAAAGAGAAATCCACAAATAGGTGAATCTGTGAATACTGAAGTTCGAACAGGCAGGGCTCCACTGCTCCTCAATACCCAGATTGAAGCTGAAGGCAGGATTTGGGTGTCCTGGATTAATTACAACTCTCTGAAAATTTAAAATCTTTTTTTTAAACCACTTTCTATGAAAATCCACTACATCTTCCCACATTAACAAATACTTTAACAGCAAATTTAATGGATTCAAGCAAATATTTACAGGTTTTTAGCTTTGTCCTATAAAACATGTGCCATTTTAGCCAATGCTGTGTCCTAAAGGGGTAGTTTACTGCTAAAGAATGGTTTGAGCTTTCCAAACTACACTATAAAAAATGATTTATGACATTTTTGTTGATCTTCAATCTTTTAGGAAGAACAAATATGAGTGTCTTTGTGTTGTAGAGACTTGGGAGAAGCTTGGGAGTGCAGAGAGACTTTGACTTACCTTTGCTTCACTGCTTTGTTCTTGCTCACGTCGATGGTGGTGATGGAATGTTTGGCACCGGACTGCACCTCCCAGTCTACTTTCCACTGAGCATTCTTCGACTTGGTCTGCAGCAGGTTTACCCCTTTCTTTGCTTTGACCCTGCAAGGAAACGACAAGGGAGAAAATGAACGGCACAAGTCAGTTTTATTACAGGGTATGATTTATATCGCGGGTCGAGGGCGAGCGCCCTCTGTGTGCGCAACGGACCTCCACCTCGTGTTGCATCATAGCAAAACCAATTCCACAGATGAATCAGTAGCAGAGATGAATGAAGACAGCAGTGCGGTGATACATGAGGCCAGTGGGCTGGGGCTAACACTGTTGGCCAACACCTCCTGCTGGAATACATCTACAACCCCTTAACAGAAGCCACTGGGCATTTGTACATTATTAACCAGCAACATATGAAAGCTTTATTCATGTCCTTGGTGGAGTTGTATATTATTGCACCTGCATTGCATTCTTTTTTCTTTTACAATTTTAATCATTTTCAAGTTTCTGATGCTAAAATATAAAATTCTGTTCTGGGGAAATCTTCCTTTTCTAACCTTCAGCTCCACGGGGAGAATTTCCTGCAGAGGCAAGTCAAGGTTAAAGTGAGGACATGTTTGATTTTTAGCTCAAACATGCTACAGAAGTGAGAATGTTTGAAACTGGAAACCATACCCATCCCATTCCCAAATTTGCATTAAAATCAACCAAAACATGAGTGTAACAGATTGAACACTGAATAATTTACTGGCACAAAGGAAGCTTGTTTTTATTTAATTTAAACTGAAATCGCTTCACTATACACTATTAATATAGATTATGTAAAGAGGGGATACATGATTTATGTGAATCATATATTTGAACTTGATATAATTTTTTTTTTAAACTTTATTTTTGCACATAACAAGCCATGCTTTAAGGATAATAAATCCAGAAATGTAACAATATGTGCTTGCATCTTCATGCCACCTATAATTATGCTTACCAACCTAATTACAAGCACAGACATAAATGCATGGATGCACACACCAATTTACATAAGCACCAACATATGCTGCACATTCAGTAGTTTGTAGTGTCTGGAGAGAGCCTGTACTCTTACACAGTGTAAAACCACAGAATACATAATCACAAACGAGGTTTATATAACCCCATAAAACTGCAATACCCATAAAAAAAATCAAATGTATGTCCTAAAACTATACATTTTCTTAAAATATGCTTATCTGTGTGCTCTGAAAGGGAATTGAAAGGTGGAGAAGTAAGGTCTTGTTTGTAAATATTTTTATTAAAAGGTATAATTGGGATTTTTGGAGAGGAGGTTCTTTGGAAGTATAATCAGACAATAGTCTCCCTGTAGTGGAAAGTGCTCAGCGTTGCATCAGTTGGAGAGGGCTAAGAGCAAAGTTGACTGCTACCATCTTAAGGCAACTGCTGTTTCACAATTTTATAGTAATTGGCCCAAAACCTATTTTATAAACCTTTATACTGCTTTTTTTAATACAGTTCTTCACATATATGCCTTCTATAAATCTATAGTCAGTTAGTTACACTGAAGACCTCGTTGGTAATTCACAATAATGTTTTCAAATTATACTAGAATTGTAAAGCAGATGTTTAATGCAACAAAGCAGAAAAGTAGGAGTAATGAGTAAAAAAGAGCTAATGCTGATTTTAACGGCTTAAAGCAAATGACCCAACAGCTCAGAGCTTATGGCTACTGCCAGTGGCTTGAAACTATCAACTTAGAGTTAAAAGCTACAGCTAACTGATTAGAGCTAAAAGCTAGAAACAACTCTCAGTGCTAGCATGTCACAGCCAACAACTCAGAGCTAATGGCTAAAACTAAAGACTTAGAGCTACCAGTTCAGACCAAAGAGCTAAACTTAAAAGCCTAAAAATAATAGTGAGAGATAAGTACTCAGAGCTAACATGTCAGCTAACAGCTCAGAGCTAATGGCTAACGCTAACAGTTTTAAAATAATAGCTACAGTTTACAACAAAAAGAGAATGCTAAGCGTATTGGGTTAGAGGTAATACCTGGAACTAACAGCTCATTTAACGGCTTAGGAGTTTGAACTTAACGGCTATAGCTAATGGCTTAAGGCTAAAGGCTTAAAGCCGATAATCAGATACAAGTTTGCTTTGAATTGCCTGTCGCTTTTCTGCTGGTACACCTGAATTTCCCTACTGAAGGACAATATATCTATTCTATTCTAGAAATGGTTAAATATAATGGCTTACAACCAACATTTCAAAATTAACAGCTAAAGCTAATGGGTTAGAGAGAATAGCTAGAGCTCAAAACTCAAAATCAATATCTAAACCTAATTGCTTCGAGGCAAAAACTGGAAATAACTCAGCGCTAATAGCTAAACGTATCATTTTAGAGCAAGCAGATAAGCACTAATAATTAGAACTACCAGCTAAAGCTAATGACTCAGAACTCATGACTATTCAGAGCAATTAATCCTGACAACCCTTCTGTATCTCTAAATTGAAGTTGTGTAGGTTGCTATTCACCACAGGTACTGTGGGTACTACAAAACCTCCAACACTTCTGCAGAACCATGATGCTAAAAAACAAAACAAAAACTAAGCTATCCTTTTAACATTAAGTGGTATAGAGTATTTCACATGATGTTCAGCTGGAAATTTAAAGTAGAAATTAAGTATGTGAAAAAAAATCATATAAACCGTTTTATACAGTAAATTGGACAGATTTGGTTAATAGATAATAGTAATATTGTCCCAATGTTGTGATATCTGGCAGCGGAATGCTGACAGAAGTAAATTTAATTAGAACATGTACTTAAAGTTTCATATACAGCTAATAAAGAACTTGAGAATTCTTCCCATGAGACCAAAAATGGTGCTAATTTAGTAACAAATAATTTTTGTTTGTTTTTCCATTCAAGTGTACTATACAGATTGGTTCTGGCTGGCAGATGTCATCATTGACTTTACTGAGGATGGCCATTAAGCTGAACACAGCCAGATTACAAAAGAACTGCAGAAAGAGAACATTTAAAAACTCCCATCTTCCCTGTTATTGAGATGTTTGCTAAACGAGCAGAGCCACGCCTGGATGCTTTCACCGCTGCAGTGATGGAGAAAAACGGCTCAGACTAGCAGAAGCAGAGGATATTATTGATCTGATGGTTTCATTTTCATGAAATATAAGACAGATGAATTATTAACATATCTGGCTTTTGTTTATCCGATATATATCTTTCTTTCTGTTCATTACCAGCAGTTATCTGCTCTAAGACATTATTTTTTTTACCAAAACTGTAATAAAGCCTCAATATTAGTGGCACATAAATAAGTATCAGTTGCAGCTCTTTAGAGAAAGACCTTAATGTCTTTAGAATAAAGGGATTTTACCTTGTTTATGGGGAAAAATGTTTTTCTCCTCAGATTACCACAGATCCACTTTGACTATTAGTTTTGAGTGTAAATTACAACTAAATTGTTTTTTCTTTCAATTTGGTTTGAACTTGAAGGTCTTTGCAACATCTTTCAAGCCATTCCATTTACTTCACCAGACAGAAAAATATAAATGTCCTGCATATGTATTTGTAGTAGCTATACTAACCAGGGGTGAGTCCTTAAATTACTTATCTATAATTGGTAAAAACGATTGACTTTTAGGTAATCCTTGGCCCACTCTTTAACCTAAGGTCTCTGTTGGCCATTGGCACTCTTGAGGCCTCAATATTTTTATAGCTTCTTTGGTTCTTTGTTGAGCTCTTGGTATTTCTTTCTTGGCATTTCATCTTTTAAATGTTGGCGTGCATTTGGATCTCAGTCTCTGTCCCTATACAGTTTTCGTGAAATGTTTTTCTTGCCTTCTTTGCCCACTAACTCAATGTCCGGTTCTTATTCCTATCATTCTTCATTATCCTCAGTTGTGTCTCCCACCTCAACTGTGAGACGTCCAGTTCATGCTTTGCAAAGACAATCCTGTACAGCATTCATGCACTCGGTTATGGCATTCCATGTATTGCTTTGTTTACCTGACACTTATATATTATGTTGATATCAGCCACGTCTTCAATCTGTCCATGCATAGGTTTTTCATTTCATTAAGATTTCCCCTGGTCCTATTTCTATACATTCATTGTATACATTCTTCCTGATATATTCCTGCATCTTTGCAGTTTCATCCTGGATGGTGACTCTGACTAGCATACAATCTCAGGGTGCTGGACTTGAGGGTTTTTTTTTCTTGTATCAGTAGCTTCTGTTTCTTTTGGCCAGGCTGTTATACCAGCAGGGCATCTGATGACTTGGACAGCATACATATTAATGGCTTGAACTCCAGGACCTACCCTTACTCTCTGTAAGGATTTGGTTGTGACTGACTTCATTGTGACTTCTTTGTGGTATATACCAGAACCTATTTCCCCTCATTTCTCGGCCTCAGTCTATATAGATTGTTCACACACACAAAAAGTGTTTTACATGAGATAAAAACTGGAGGTAATGGGAAAAAAAACAGAATGAGCTACAGTTAAGCACAAAATTATTCATATTGGCGGCATATTTAAATTTAAAAAGAACAATTTTTATTTATTGTGTCCAACAGGAAATGAGGCAGACTATCCCTTAAAAAGACGATAAACTGAGAAATCATTTTGGAAAAAAAAACAACATGTTAATTCTTAATTGGGAAAAGAACTGTCAAACCTTTTCTTAAAGGGTGCTTCCACATCATCCCTGTGTAGTTCGCTTTAAGTGAACTAGTTTGTTTGCTTAGAAAGTCTGGGTCATTTGGGGAGGTGTGAATATGCAATCAAACTGATGCGGACCAAAAACTGAACTCTGGTCCACCTAAAAACCTCGGTCTCGGTTTGGTTAAAGTGCGCTCTGGCGTGGTTCAAATGCATACGTGAACGCCAAGCAGACCAGACATCGCTCCAAAAGCAGGAAGACTAGTACAGTGCAGGGCATTCTGGGTAAATTCATCCAAAACAAACACGAATGTCTAGCGCAAGCAGAAGAAATAGCTCGTGGTCAGATGTGGAGTGAAGAGGCCAAAGACAAAAGAGAAATCCTATGACCACTACCATCTGACGCCAGTCCATTTTTGTTTACACTGGGTGAAGAAGAAAGTTGCGCTCAGTGAGGTTTTTGTGTTGTTTCCTTCAGTAGTTCTTGGTGCAGCGCCACCACAGGCGAGGAGGGTAAAAACAGGTTTTTCAAAGGGTTTGGTTTGTTTGACAGTATTGTGGTATTTATTTCTGGCACCTTTAAGGGTGGAAATTGTCATCACTCTAATCTTTAGCTCCCTTCACATATTTGCCATCTCATTCAAGTCCAGACTCTGGCTAGGTAACACAAAAACATCAATTTACTTACCAGTTAAAAGAAGCATGTTTGTATAAATAAGAGATTATTTCTCTGCCACTAACTGTATTAAATACACACGAACCACACGCTGACATTTTTGAGACTGAACCTTATTCTAAGATGATAGAAGCTCATTTTTGTTTTCAGTCTGCTCTAAACATTTAAGTAGAAAACGAATCTCGCATGTATCAAACTGAAGAGGCTAGGAGAGTCGTTCAGTGCACGTAAGACAATTGCTGCTCAAAACCTCTCAACACAGCCCCAGAGCAAAACAAACAATTCAATTCAATTCTTTTGAAAAGTTTTTTTCACATAATATTCTTTATTTCTCCATATCATTCCCTAAATAAATAACTTCACAGAGGGTTATCCATATTTTCCTATGCAGCTCCTTTTTATTAAAAGAGAAAGGAAGACCAGCTGCAAAATTAAGTAAATCTATAGTTAGTTTTAAGAAAGTCTTTTTGTTTTTTTATCCTTAACAAGTCATGTGAAGCAGAAATCCTCAGATCAAAAGATGATGGATCTGACATTCAAAGCATTATTTCAGCGCTTATTTTGTTCTTTCATCAAACCCTCCACATTAGAGAAAATGCCTTAATTATCTGATACGGCATGTCAGGGCGAGATAAAAGAGAAATATGTAACGTTTACACAAGCATCTTGATCAAGCCTGTTGCCTTTGATGTGGGTTGAAAAGGAGAAACGTAATACCCTCAGACGATCGCTAAATGAGATGACCCATTTGCTGCTTGATAAGTGCAGCTTGTAAAAAATACAGATCATAAAAGATGATAATTACACATTATTGTAAGGCATAACCATGTCCCAACGCTGTTCCTGGGTTAGGGTGCTACCCCAATGAATAATACTTGTATTTGTATTCATTACCTGCTTTCATCAGCAGCTTATAAAAGCCACTACATATTCATCATCATCTTTTGAGAGAGGCTGCAGAGAACCAGAGCTTTTAATCAGCCGGCCCTTTTCACAGACTCCGCTTCACTTTTGAACCACAAATGAGAGGGGATGGAGCGCTCCCTGTGGGACCGCCGCGTGAACCGGGCTCCCCGTGGAACTCTCTTAATGCTGATTAATGAAAGAGCATGGCTAATGTACAAGCTGAGCAGCAGCAAGCAGCGAAAACACACGCCCAGATTCTCAGAAGCTCCGCGAGTCCCGCCGCTGCTCCTGCGCGGCGAGAGCGGAAAGGCAGCGTGAGCCACTTCAGACGTTACTTACTCATTCCACACAGATGCCTTCTGCCATGGCAACAGCTATTAGGCTCCAAGTTGGCTGACGGACTGCTAAACAGGAGAGCTTTTGGACAAGACATTCCAGGCCAGATTTCTGAGCTGCCTCTTGAATCCCCTTGGAGTTAGCAGATTTTCTGTTTTGTTCTGTTGACCACAAAACACCTTGATCTCTGATTGAAGCTGCAGTGAGCTGCTGCTGCTGCTGCTGGTGCCGCTCAGAAAGAATGTATTTTTCTTTTAGCCTTTCCAACGTTTGGAAAAAACTTCAACACATTGTAGTTCCATCTTTCTCCCTTTCAGCAGATGTAAATATTACGATAAAAACAACAACGTTGCTCGAGATTTGACAGCAGTTGTGTTTTATGTTGAAGATGGAAGATGAAGAGCATTTTTGTTGAAGCTTGTAGATTGATCTGGGAGAAAACAGAGGAAATGAATGAAGCTTTAAATCATCAGGCATTGTATCCATCCGTCCGTCCATCCGTCCATCCATCCATCCATCCATCCATCCATCCATCCATCCATCCATCCATCTGACCCTGTATCCAACTATCCATCCATCCATCCATCCGACCATGTATCCAACTATTCACCCATCCGTCCATCCGTGTTTCTATCCATTTAACCATCCAACTGTTCATCCATCCAACTATTTATTCCCTACTTTCATCTGACCCGTCTAGTCATCCATCCAACCCTCCATCTGACCATTCCTCCTTTCATCCTTCCGTTCATCCATCCGTCCTTTCATTTATCCATCTTTCCATCCATCCATCCTTTTATCCATTCTTCATTTTATCTATCCATCCTTATTTTTATCCATCCATCCATCCTTTCAGCCAACTGACCATGCAACCTTTCATAAGACCGTTCATTCCATCCCTTCCTTCCATCCTTGGATCGGTCCATCCCTCACTTCTTCACTGTGTCCATCTAACTGTCCTTAAAATCAAACATCCATCCATCCATCTGCTCATCCCTCCATCCAACCATCCACCCTTCCATTAATCCATCCATCTCTGCTCTCTTATGCTGATCTTAGAACTGTTGCAGAGGTAGAGGTCCAGGACAGCCATGAATCCCAGGTTTTTCCAGGCCAGAAATGACATTTTATGCCTCCTCAGAGTTCTGGGTCCCCCTTGGGATGGAAGGGACTCCGCTAAGGAGAGGGGTCTAGGAGGAGGCGTGATCGAATTCCCCATCCTCAGCTGACTGCTTTAGATGGGGAGGAGCAGCGGCCCTGCTCCATAGCTCACCCCAGCTGAAGCAGCTCCTTAACTCATGAGCCCAGAAATCCTACAGAGGTGGATTATTTCTCATCTTTTAGAATCTCATTCTAAGTATGATTCATATCTCATGGCTATAGCTGAAAGTTAGAAGTGATGGACAAGTAAATTTGGCGGTTTTCCTTTTGGAAAGCTAATACTGGCCTTAAGTTCAAACTTTTTTTCTACAAAAGATGTTCTTCCCCACCTACAGCCCCACACCAGGAAAAACATGCTTTCTGTTTCAAAGCGTTCCCCATTTTTCCTCAGTTAAAGTCGACTGCCTTGCACGGAGATCCATTTCTGACACTTTCTGCAGGAAATCCTGGCAACTGCCTTTCCACCCTGTAATTTCATCTAACTGGCTGCTTTTAATAAATAAAATATGCAAAGCAGTATTAAATCAAATCACAGCTTTCAAGTCTTTAATTATTCCTTAATGGCCCTTTTAAAAAGCACCCATCTAAGACGTTTAGAAATAATGACTCAAGTGGGAGACAAGATGAAAAACTGGACATTTTTTGTGTAAAAAAGTTAACTTTTAGATCGTTTTGAATCTGTAAAAATAGCGCGAATGTTTAATAATCTGCTAAATGGCAAGTTCATTTTCAGAGGGTCATTAGGAACACACAGAACTTCATACCAAAGACGATGTTCACAAAGTGACAGTCAGGGAACCTATTGGCTGTATGCGATTAAAGGTAAAGGTTCCATCATGGTTGCAATTTAGAAAAAGAAACTGTCCTAACTTTAAAAAAAATCCAAGATATCTGCCTTCAGTAAGTTTTTAAGAACATTTCTCTCAAAATTCATCAGCTTTTTGGATGAGGTAACCAATGAAGCTTCTTGTTCACACATGGAAAGAGGAAGGCCAAGCAGAGACCTCCCCATCATGTGCACTTGTGCATTGTCTGCACTTTTTAGCATGATTTTTACCTAACCTGCCTCCACAAGTGTTTATGCTGAAGAAAAGCTATGTGATTATGTTTTTAGTGATAATATTTTTGTGTTTTTTTTATCAGCTATGGTCTTCAGAGTTACATTAAAGTGAAACTAACCTCCCTGAGAAAGCAAAATCCCAAACCTCACACATTTTGAAAAATTTCATCACAGCGGGCAGTGCGAAGAGACACTGGCGTCCAATGGCTCAAGTTGGAGACTTGTGCACTTTAAAATCAGACACTTGAATCAAGCATCAAATATGCTCAAGACGTGCATCTGGGCAATATGTGGAAACACGTGCGTCAGGAGGAACTTCATGACTCCTTCGCATAGACTCCTCCACCGTCTCCTGCAGACGGTATCCATGTATCTGAATAAATACATGGATTCTTCAGCATGAAAATAGTGGAGGCTGAACGTTGTGCTGGACGGATTTGGCGAGCTCAGATGGGGGAAAATGTTTACCGTGGTAACAATGTTTTGACCCATGATCCCGACTTCTCGCTAATCCTCCTCCAGGCAAGGTCCTTCCTAGTCCTCCACATAGAGGAGTCTCAGCTATCCAGATGGCAAAGTTCAGATTTTCCAACTCCAGCATCTGCCGCATTGTATGCACGTCGAATGCTCGAAATCTGAAAACATGCAGCACCGGACGGGCAAAACGCACAGCGCTAGATACGCAAAATGTATCACAAGACTTCTAAACACCCTTAGACGTGTGTCTACTATAGACTTTGCAGGTAGATCAGATGCCCCTGATGCTCAAATCACGTTTGGTCTGAACGCAGCATAAGGGGGCACGGCCAAGAGTGGGGATGAGTAGAGGAAGCAATGTTCCCGGCTTACCGACTTTGTCGCTATATTTAGTGATTTTTCAGACTCCTCTAGTGACTTTTTCTGTATTATTGGAGACTTTGATGGCGAAAGCACGTGAAGCACCGATTGCTTGGGAGCCCTGCTGCAGCCCCACTCTGTCCTGTCCAGTCTCACAGTTGGCCTGCAGTCAGGGCAGAAAGGAGACCCATTCCACTGTGTGTCCACATTGCAAATGAATCACATGAGTGCAAAGCTGAGAAATGCTAATCGATCAAAGCTCACCATTCCAACTCCTGACTCGTCACGGTGTGTCTGAGTGAGATGGTTTCATACCCGAACGCGGGGCTGTGTGACGTATCGACCGAGCCGTACCGTTGAAACTAAATAGGAAAATTCAGCTGCAGTAGCCACCGTTCAACCCAAAGAGGGCAGCACTGAGACAGTTTTAGGCAAAATATTGCAGAACGAAACAAATTTACATAAAAATGTCAAAATTTGCACTGAAACATAAAGATAGCTATTTAGAAAGTTTATCAGCAAAAAGAAAAAGTTGATTTGGGGCGAGTTACCCTTTAAAGTGGGCTAAATAATCACATTTTGGAAAACAGCAGATGGTTGGAAACAAATTAATGGCAGAAATAACAAAAAATAACGATCCATTCCTGTCAGATGAAATATGTTTTATTACGTTTAGTTTGGGCTTTCAAAAAATGTGGACCTGTATTGACTAATCAGTGAGTTGAAGTCAGGATACACGGAATAAGATTTAGTCTCCCCATTTCCAACCAAGCCTTTTTCCTTCAATGTATCCCAGTATTAACAAAACAAAACAAAATGCATTAAATTCAGTTTCTTCCATGAATCTGTTTCCTACCATCTGCTGCTTTAAGACTCAACATCAAACTTGTCCTTCCTAAAAGTGTCCACAGTTTCCTTGGCACTGCAACACGTAACTCGCTGCAGATGGCAACTCTTCAGCGACAAATACGTCTTCCACCTCGGAACACAAGCAGCAATCTTATCAATCATCTGAAACACTTTATCTGTGCTGTTTATGTTCGGCTTTGAGGTTTTCTCGGCAGCATAACAGAGACATGCAGCTGGATAGCGGAGCCTGCCAGGAACAAGCTTTAGCTGTTCATTTATTATTTTCAAAAAAGAGGGGGCTCCGTGAAGCTGGAGGAATATCAGAGAGCAGCACCTTCAGCTGCCAGTTTGGACACGACGAGTTCAATGTTCTTGGTATTTAAAGTTGACTAAAGCAGAAAAAAATTGAAGAACAAAAAGCCAAAGTTCAAAACACACCTTTGTGCTTTTCAGTTAAGTAAGCAGTGATTTGTTTTTGGAGCTCTAATTAATAAGAGATAAACAAGACGGATAATACCTGAACACGTGCTGTTATAAAACTGCTTTGTCATTTATTACCATCTCTGATAGTTGATGCTTTAAAGGAGAAACTAGCAATAAAAGTCAATATTTTCAGGTTTCTGTAAATGCTACCTTGTGATCTATGGAACAGGATTAGGGCCACTGGAGGAAAAATTACTTATTTAAATATAAAATACTAAAGGTTAGATAAAAAGTGTAACTTAATGAAGGATAATATCATAAAGATATAATATGCAAGTATGAATAACTCAGATAATAGTTCTTTATTCAGATCTCTCAGGCTTTCAGTCTGAATGTAAAACCCAAAATGCCTCTTTTAAATTTCAGTCTCAAAAGACAAAGAGGATACATTTTCACGGGAGGATTAGTACTCCTTTGGGTCTCTATGGGTCCTGTTTTTTAGCAGCAGATTTGGTTTTGTCTGAATATAAATTATGTCCTTATTCATTGTATTATGATCTCTCAACCACGGAGCAGTCTGATAGGGAAATAATGTCTGCAAGCTGCAGCTACAGAAGCAATATGTGCTCATGAGTAAGGTTTTTTTTATCTTTTCATAGCAGAATATCAATAGCTCACATTTTTCAAAGTCAAATTCTCAGAAGCCAATAACCCAAGCGTAAGGCAAGCTCCTCCTTCACATCTCCGCTATTCATCAACCATTACACACCCAATCCACTGAACAATCTTGTCAAGTTAAGACCTAGAAGACTTTAAATTCTTGAGTTTCCTATAATTAAGTTTTTATTGATCCTTGCTTATCAAAGGTCACATGACCTGAATACCACAGTAATAAAAAATACTATCTGAACCCTTAAATGCTTTGATTGCATCCCAGTTTTTTCTTCCTTTACTTGATGATGTATAAAGGAAAATATTCACACTTTTTTGTGGCTTAAAGTGTGGAAATCACTATTATCCGTTTACCCTAACCTTGATGAATAAATAATAACATAGGCCTATTTAATGATTAAATAAATAATACATTTTATGACGCAAGTCTGATTAACTTGCATACAAACATGGAGGGCAGCCATGATTATATCAGCCTTCAAAATACAAAAATAATAAAATAATAAAAAAAAAAAAATAAATAAATACCAATCATACTTTTCCATTGCGATCAATATTATTTATTTAATTGAATCAAATTAAAGCTATCAAGTCTCATTTGGGTACAGTTAAAACAGCTTTTTGTGTTACAATTTACAAAATACCTTTGAATTCATAATCTATTGTGTTGATATGATAATTGTCTTAAATATAATAATAGAGTCCTGCATGTTTTAGATGCTCTCCTGGTTTAATACACCTGAATCAGATGAATGATTCATTATCAAGCCTCTCCAAAAAGACAACTTAAACCAGTAATTCAACCACTAATTACAAAGTATTGGCACAGGCAGACATTTAAAATATGCAGTGACAGCGAATCTTGACAACTGGGAGTTGGACACCCATGCTGCTTAGCAGTTGAAAAATCTGGAGAATTTTTCTGCTTGGCCATATTCAGTAACCATGAAAATCCCAATAATTAATTGTTAACGTTAGTATTAGCATGGCAAGCTTTCTTATATGCTACCTGAAAGTTAGTTTTACAGTGCAAACATAAAGAATTGCAAATATTAACATGCTTAGAATTAGCCTTAGTGTTGCAAAGTTGCAGGATGTGCATTTAAATTAGAATTAAAAACTTCATGAATTGCCTTTTGGGTTGTATTCTATTGTTTTCACCTAATACCCATTTTAAAAGCAGTTTTAGTAGTTAATCCTGCATATCTTTAAAATCAACTCTGAATGTGATAAGATAAGCTGCTTAGCATTTGATACACAATTTGTGTTGTTTGGACACTTTCATTCAGTTTGAAAATTATATTAATTTGCTGTGGGTGTTAAAAATGACAAGCTCAAGTTACCATTTTCATGCTAATTGAACTTAAGCATTACAGTGCCAGCATAAATGATTGCAAATGTTATCACTGTTGGAGTTAGCATTAGTGCTCTTAAGTTGCAGGGTGTGTGGACATTATTTCGAAACAAGCACAATTAACAAGCGCTGCTGTAGCTAACATATGAACTTTTAATGTGCAGCTTACACTTGACAATAACTACTTCAAATATGGTTTAAATAACAATATTTCATAAGCTAAAACTAGCAAAAGCATACTAATGGAAGCAAACAATTGCTAGTTTTAGGCAAGCTTATAGTTAGTTAACCTTAATGTTAGCATACTCGGCTAGCTGAAGCCACAGAGCATTATCTTTAACAGACATAGTGTACTTCAGCTGTACAATAGTTTTTGTATCATGACAAACTTATAGCCAATAGGAGATGAAAAACTTGTTATAAATCTGAATTTTGCCAACATTTTAAAATAGCTGACATATTTTACACTCAGCTCAATGTAGTACCACCTCAGCATCATGTAATCACCAAAGCACAAAAGCAAACCAGGTTTTATTGATGGCCATGTCCACTGCTTTATGACCACAGTATATTATGGTTACTTTCAGCAGGATAAAGCAACATGTCACAAAACTTAAATATCTTAAAGTGGGTTCCTGAATAGGACAGTAAGTATGTTGTGCAGTAGACCCCTGCCTATTCACAAATTAGTACTCACGGATTTGTCTGTGGAATGTTACTCCTAACTATTTAAGGAAAATTTGCCTATTCATGGATTTTTTTCATATTTGGTTTTTGAACAAATAAGATAGGCAGTTAAGTTTTTTTTTTTTTTTTTTTTTTTTTATTAGAGGGGGTCTCAAGTATTTGCAGATTTCAGCTATTCACCGCTGGTTGTGGTCCCTGACTCTCGAGAATACCGGGAGTCCACTGCACTCCAGTAGCCTCCAAATAAGTCACATCTCAATCCAGTAGATCACCTTTGGGATTCTGACGTGCAACCAACAAGTCAGCAACAACGGCATGATGTCATCATGTTAATATGGATGGTTGTTAAAATGATGAATCCATGTCAGAAATAATAAGCGTGTCTCTGTAGGCATGGTGTATCTATTAAAGCAGCCAGTGAGTTAATAAGCCATTAAAGTGCTATGTATATTGATAATAATTTTTTGCAAACATGAAACTTTGCCCAACGAGACCTTGAATATAAAATCAAGCACTTATAAGCATACCACAAGCTGTTTTAAATAAGCTAAGTAACTGCTGATGTTACAGCTTGTAGCTCACTAAATTAAATTCCTCACTCGGTCATAAGGACCATAAAAGCAGAACTTCCAGTGTATTGTGATGTTCCATGCCTAAACATGAGTATTATCTTTCTGTTTCATCACCAGGCTTCACAGCCTGCCTTGACGTGTGACAGATATACACTGGGGATAGACTTCTTTTTCGTCTGGATTAACCACCAGCTGGTATCAAACATTTCCTGTGACTTTGAACTACATAGATGCGCTCTCTGCACTCATGTTGCAAAGCTCAGGCTCACTAACCCAGAGGGCCAAGTTATGATGTATAGCTGTGTCTTTCCTAAATTATAAATCTGAGCTCACACTCCCCACCACTGCATAGAAAAATTCTGATTCAAATCTTTTGTGCGTCATTAACTACAGTGGACGTAGGACGGAGTGTACTATATGATCATAATAAAGTTATCTACTGTTGTTCTACATTTCTTTGGCCATGATGTTTCATAGACAACCTGAAGGTAGGAACAATATGAAAAATAGCTTTTGAGATTTCAAAACAAGAAATATGACTGCCAACCCTTAAAATATGATTGGGCACCCTCTCTGTCCACCAGGGATGGAGTCAAGACTGAACCTTCCGAGACCAAGACCTTAAAATTCTTCATGTTTTAAAAACCAAGTGTAATAATTTTGTGTTTGATCAACAGAAGCTAGACTGCACATTTAAACACGCAAATCCGCTCTTTTAAATCAAAGGAAGAAATGCCATCTCGTTTTGTAAACAATCGCATGCAAGACGATTGTGCGGTAATTAGCAATAATAACAAAGAATTTTTTTCTGAGATGGTGGGACACAACTACGTTCTGATCATTACTTTTAAGTCAGCTTGTGCTTCCGCGGGTGAAGATAAAAAGGAGTTAAGTTTTCATAATTTTGACAAAAACTATTGGGTCTTGACCCAGTTTGTCAAACGAGACCAATACCAAGAGCGAGGCAAAACAATCCAAGACTGAGACCGAGCCCAAGTCTGGAAACAAACAGTTCAAGAATGTTCATTACATTTTTTTGCACAAAATCATTCTTAGATAATGACATTTCAGTCTGGTCAGTTCTGCCTATTTTGTGCTCCTTTCAGAATGAGTTGTTTTAGGGCCTCTTGTCACTTTAAATCCAAATAAGCTGCTATTGGCCACGCCCCCTAACTCAATGTTTACACTCACACGTGAAAATGGCTTCAGATAGATGCGCAATTAAACAACCGTTCATCTTTGAAAAGCGGACGTAGAGCCTCCTGGCACCAGCTGACCAATAATACCAGAACTCTGTTTGGATTGATAGGTGAGGGGCTGGGCTCAGCTGTGGTTGCTTGGTAAAGGCGCAGTGTCCGTTGATTGTGACTTAATAATTGGGAGGTTTTTGGAATGGCTCATTTTCTAGACACCAAGAAAACCTTAACTTATTGCCAAAAAATGGCTGGGTGGTGTTTTTAAGAGCTTGGGTTGTTTGTAGAAGTAGTTGAGATTGTATATAGAAATCTGCAAACTGTAAATTTTGTATAATAGGTCTCCTTTAACTTGAAGTTTTGGCATGCTGTTTATTGCAATCTAAGACTGCAGGGAATTCAGATAAAACTGCAATTTTAGTGTGCCACCCTTCAACTATCTGTTCTCCAACATGGACCCCCAAGAAAAAAAAATTCTAGACATGCACCTGGATGTCCTTTTAATTTAATATATGGTCTATTCAAAGGTTGCTGTTCATCTGACCTGGAACTAACCAAGCAGCTCTTCCCATAAAAACAAACAAAAGGAAACAGCATTTGCAGCTAGGAAGCTGCAAGGTCCCAGAATAACAAGGAAAGACGAATCACAGCGGAGATTTAATCTAAAGCTTCCTGCTGTGAGGTGGCAGTTGCAAACACTAAACTTTCAGGATGTTTTATTAATTTCCTTCCCAGAACGCAGGAATTGCCAAAGATGTCTCTGCCCCATTGGGATTCATTTTACAGAGAAATTCCCGAGGGAATGTGTCAGGTGTGCTACAAGCAAGAGAGGGATTGGGGAGATGTTTTTTTCTTTTGAGCAGCTGAAGGTCAAAGTTAGTCTCGACATATTAAATAATGTTTCCCCACTGGTAAATTATAAAATAAGTATTTTTGGGAATGGAAAGCAACGTTAAACAGCTGAGCTACAACAAATGTTTTAGTTTTGTTTTTTAGCAGGAAGGATGAGTCGTCCAGAAGCAGGATTTGGAGGTTGGCATGGAGACTGATCAAGTGTAATTAGAAAATCTTAATGATCGTTGTTTACACAAAGTCCAAATTTCACCAATTAATCAAATTAACTGTGATTAATCGATTATTGAAATAATCGTCAACAAATGAATTAATAAATTGTTAACTGGAGTATGCAGACTTTTAAAAGGCCATTTGCTGAAAAAACAACACACCCAGAGCAGTAATTAAGCCAAAACTGTACAAAATGTGGAAAATATACCTTCTCTTAAAGGATCTTTACAAGCCTTACCAAAACAAAAGCTTGTTTAACTGAACAAGTTGACTGCACAGTGGACATGAGCTGTGACTGCTTTAGTCTGAGAAAAGCAGAAACTGCCAAAAGTACATATTTATGTGAGGTAAAGGAATTCATAAAAAACAATTCGTCATGTTAGCCCAAACAGGAAACAGGAGAACTGAGAGATGAAAGTCACTGAAACAGAGAAAAGGGTTGTGCATCTGTGGTCTGCAGTTGATGTAACACATATCTCAACATGCTGCCAACAACAGGAAAGATGCTGTTGTGCTTTCACAGCCTGACAATCAATCATTCAACATCAATAGGACATTTATTCTGATTTTTGGACACGGTCATCATCGGGTCGTCAGGTCCCCCACCTGGCGACCTCTTGACTCTCTGTTTATGCTCTTGGGATGGAGGCTTGCCCCACCAACCTCTGAAGGGGAGGGCACCTTCTGCTTTCCAGGAAGCCACTTCAAGCCTTCAGTCCCCTAAAAAGCTCTCATTAACCAAAGTCGCCTCTGGCAGTGGAGCCATCTTTGTTTCCTTTTCACCAGCAGCAAGAGCCTTGAAGACATTTTCACAGCAGTCAAAAAAGTCAGGTAATAAGTGCACTCTTTAGACATGAGTCAGAGTGATTTTGAGTATTTGAATTAGAAAAATTAATTTAGATTTCCTAAAATGTCTTGAAAGCAACTGAAAAGTCCAACATATCAAATACAAGCAGACATCTGACTATAAATAGCTTAGGTTCCCGCTGTAAGCAGATTGCTGTCATCTGTTTACATCAGCAGGTGAAGGAGTTAAAAACATTGTGAGTTAAAACCAAAACTTTATGAGATATGAGACAGAAATTACTTTTCTCTTTGCAGATTAAGTAACTGTTTCCACCAACATTTTTTTATGTGCATCCGAAAGCATCCCATTAGAAAAGGTTGATGGAAACGACAAAATTTTAAATAACTTCCTCAATTTCTCAAAAAAGTTTTTACACTCGCTTGAGGTGGTTTTTGGCCTCTTGAAAAAGAGTTAATGCGCTGAAGGGGAGATGGAAACACATTTACCAAATAAGTTCTTATGTAGCAAATATTTACCTCACATGACTGATCGGCTGTTCTCACTGTTAGAATCATTAGAATGGCGTCTCTTTCTCTACGTCTCTGGACAGCGTGCAGCATCGCTAATACCAGCTGACATGGCAGAGCGATTACAACTTGCCCGATAGCAACATTCCTGAAAACCTCTCTCCATTTTTCTGAAATGTGTGGTCCATGCTGGTGTTCAGCCTCTACTTCCTGTTTCTTACAGCCATGCGTAGCATCAACACCTGATGAAATTACGCTTTGAAACATGTCTGGTTCGCATTTTCTTTTTTGCGACATTTTAAAAGTGTGCTCAAAATTCGCATGACAATTGGATGGAAATATGGCTACTGTCTATCACAAAACATACCACAGAAACACGTTTTTAACACCCGGACACCAACAAATAAAATTACATTTTGCAACTAATAATCTATTTATCACAAAAACATGGCTCTAGTGTGTCCAAGCATCAGTATTAGACATGGACCAATAAGGATTTTTTAGCCAATTTCAGATCTTTGGGAGCTGTAAACATTTAGTCGTTATCTAAGGTGCAGACACCTCGTCACACTACTTTGTGACAGAGAGCTGTTCCTGTAAGACATGGTTTCACTATTACTTTAGGTATCTAAAGAATATCGACCCTTAGCTTCATTCCAAGATTTCCAAAAAGGCTTCCAGCATTTCAAGAAACGGAGTTAAAAAGCTCAAAGCAGATAAGAGAGGCACTTTTGTGGGCTTCATTCGGCCTTCCTGTTATTTGCTCAAAGTCTTGCACTCTCTCAGTTTGAATGAACGGCAGAGACGTCTGGTCTTAGATAAAACAATCTTTTAAATTCCTCCCTATGGCTTTGTGCTTCACGCGAATTCGCTGAAATTTCTTTCATTTTACTTGCTGTATATGGCATTCATTCATAACTATAAATCCCTTTTATGCACAGAAATATGAAGTCAGTTCAGTTCAATCATGTAGACGGATTCAAAGTCAGCTAAATGCATTCCAGTCTGTTTGTTGATGGGATAACGGCAAGAATTTCCAGTTTTCTGAGCGACTGGTCACCAGTAAGGGTTGATCGAGCAAAAAAAATCAGCCAATGTATTTCTAATCAAAAATCCTTTTCAGGAGCAGACAAGTTTCCAGATAAATGCACATTTTCTGCATGAAACCGCAGCAGGAGGTATATTTAAACATTTGCATTCTGAAAGTTTAGCGTTTGTTTTCGCCTGAACTGCTTTCTCAATAGAGTCCCCACAGATTGGCTCCACTGCTGCTCAGCTGAATCTAATTTTCAGTGGTAACTAATGAATAGACAGAGTGCCACTATGGGGCTCTGCTAAAGGATTGCATCATCATTTGTTCTGATAGCAGTGAACAAGAGGGAATGCGTCTGACAGGGCGAAATCATTTTAATACTTTTAGATTAAACAAAGATTTGCCACCATGTTGGATATATTTTTTGTGATTCAATCATCAGATGTTTGTAGAATCACCAAAATCGACTCTGCAGTGTGGGTTACATGGGCCCCCCTGTCCACAGTTCCCATCACAGAGTTATCAAATGGACCAAGAGCTCCCTTCCAATCTGTCAGGCCCACACAGATTGAACTGTGGTATCTGGCGTTCACAAGTGGCTTGTTACTCTGCCGACCGGGACGTGGCATGAACACACGTTTGATCGCGGATCTCTGTGACAACGGTTGTCGTGCCGCTGCCGGTGAAAGGAACGCTGATGGATGGAGTCGGGCGTCGCCGTCGTCCCTTAAGTGACGCGCGGAAGAAAGCGGAAAAGTAAATAAACAACTGAAATGTCAGCACTCTGATGTCTCCCAGGCATTAGCTGCACTCGCTTTTACATTACAGCAGAAACGGGACCCCTCCACACAACAAGCTAAATTTGGCCAGCAAAGCCTTTCTGTGGCTCCTATGAGGGGCCACTTTACAAACTGTTTTTGCCACTTCGTGCTCCTGCAGATGCAACCAGTTCCATTCCATGTAGGTATGCATAATTTAGAATGAGTGCAGATTTCTATCTGTCTTTGGTCTTGTATTTAAGGAGCTTTTATGTTTGCAATGACATCGGATTCCTCTAATGCACAAACTTCCAGCCTGAGTTGTGTCTTGCAGCTACTTTAAAAGCAGAAACTGTTTGTTACTTGTTTTGGAAACTTTATGGACCTATTTAATCAACCATGCATCTCAAACAAACATCCACCGTATGACTGCCTCTGGTTTCTATTTGCTCCTGACCATGCAGCTTCATATAGACTTATACACCACCTGTTCAACCAGTTAAAAAAAAACAACAGAGCGAGACAAAGTTCTGTTTCCTGGTTTTGAGACGGACTTCTCTCTGATCCACAGAAAACGTGTTTTCTGTTTACCTGTAAAACAAGACAATTGCAACAGAGCAAACACTGCTCATGACTCAACTCCAGACCTGAAATAAATGTGTAAACACAAAAAGATGATCAATGGAAAAGGGTGAAGATACAGACGTCAAGGTAATTGCCGCAGGGCTGTGACATTTCTGACAAGTGTGACAGGTGATGCGGTGAAAAGATCCAGCGTGTAATGAGTGCTTTGCACGAATGACAGAAAGCTCAGGAACTCAACGCCTACAAGTAGGAGGTTTTTTTTAGAACGGTAAAGCTTCGCAATTTGACATGGTGAGCTTCTCTGATGAAAATGTCTTCCACCTCACAACTCTTTAAGACCCCCTTACAGCTACTGTCATGGTAGAAAGAGGGTGCACCCTCCTTAATTAACAAGGTTTTACCAATCAGGACAAACTAAAAATCTTCTCTTTATTTACAAAATGAAGATGCAGGAAAAAACGAAAACTACCAACCAGTGTTCGTGGTGTGGTTATCTGGAGGATAAAGGTGTGTTAACAGAATGTCGAGGCGAAAAGACAACAGCAATGACCTTAGAGAAGCAACTCCTGCTGCCTGTCAAGATGGGGGGGTTATAAAAGTGAGATGCTGTGTAGGCTAGAATAGCTTCACTGATTGGCCGACTCCTTTTAGCACAACTTGAACACAACCAGAGTCTTTTCCAGTGAAATTATCCCCCAGTGGATGCATAAATCATTAATTTGCATGTTTTAGGCGTTTCCCTTCTGCCCCTCCCCTGTCTTGAATTAGTGGGTGACTAACAGGCTTCTGCAGCACTTGATGGCTGCAGAGGAGGTCATGCAACCATTTGAATCAGGTGTTCTGGAACAGAGACATCTAAAACATGCGGGTAGAGGTACTTGAGGACTGGAATTGAGAAACACTGGCTTAGCTGGATCAGTATGTATACTGTGTACATTTTCTTTTTTCACATGCTGTATTATTTTACAACCCCAAAAACCCTGCAGACCTGAACAGCGAAGTAGTTTCTTTTCCTCATTTTGAGGCGGCTTAGCAACAAAAATGATCCCATGAGCCCCTCTTTATGACCCTCAGACAGAAGAGGTGTCACAGTCGGTATGACAGCTGCAGAACAATGTCAGCCATGAGGAGAAGAGCTGCAAACTGCACAGATGTTCATTTGGCAGACTGAGGCCCAACGCTGCAGAAAGGCCTCGCACTCATTTCCAGGGGTGGATGAAAGAGCTGCTCTCCTCTCGCAGCAAACAAAGAGGCCAAGCCGAGCAACAGGGCTGAGCCAACAGGGACCTTTTCGGCCCATTCTGTAATTTTACGACTGAAATAAATAGAAAGAGGGCGCAACAATGTGCAGCTCAAAGACAGGATATGGCTTAATCTGACAATTCACTGAAGGAGAAAAAAAAGGAGAAAGAAAAGGAGGAAAATAATTCAGCATCTTTCCTAAAACTGCACGGTCTGATTCAGACCCACTGACTTAATAAAGTTTTATTTAGACATGTTTTTATTTATGGAGTGATGTAATCAGGAAACCCTGAGGACAGAAGAACTCGGTGATTTGAAGAACGGAGCAGATCTCTCATTACGGGGTTTATGGAGAAGATCTAGACAGTATAATTACAACACGCACAAGCTCATCTTTCTCCTTTTTAGGATCTCATATCTTAGAAGTTTAAAACTCAGTCGTGTTCCTGCTTGAGTCGACTGGATTCTGGCTGCTCGCTGCAAAATTCAATTACAGGCCTGAAACTGGGGATGTTTGTCTCTGTAGCAGATGAAAAAAATGGGCTGCTGTGGGTGTTGGAGAAAGAGGCGGATGGTTTTACAAAGTCTTCCTCTGGAAATTCCACGCCACTTCCCAATCTGTGCATGTGGACCATAAGCGTGGCGGGTAATCACTCGCAGCATCTGTCGTCTCCGATTTTCAGCTCCGGAGAAAATCCGTCTTTCCCAACGCTTAACAAGAGAAATGAAAACGCAGAGAAAAAAAACCCAGGATGAGGAGATGAAGCCAGGTTTAAATTAGTTCATGCAAGCAAATGCAAAAGGGCAAGGCAATCTAATGACTTCTTCTGCAGTGATGATAGCCACACAGAACAATGAGGGGGAGAAACTGTTTAACATTAGTAGTTGTCGGCGAACTTGTGGCGTTCAACAACAGCTCTCGGGCAATCTGTGAGCAACAGACCATGTTTAATTGACCCCCAAGGCGGGTGTCTGGGGTGAGAACACAGCTGAGCCGAGTACAGGAGGCAAGCCTTACATCTGCATTTCTAATTAAGCTGACTGACCACATTCTGCTGATGTCCCTTCTTGTTTTTAGCTGCAGTGGAAAAGTAAAAATAAATGACTTCTTATTACAACTTTGAGGCAGATTAGCCACAAAAACCTATTTCCTGCCTGGAACTAATTTGAATTTTCTCTCCTGATGAGCAACATGCCCAAAATTCACGAAATAAATAGAAAAAAAAAATCCAGAGTTCAAATGCTGGTCTTTCTGGATGGAGTTTCTCCCCTTGCATCCCTGTGTTCTCTCTGGGTACTCCTCACTTCCTCACACAGGCCAAAGGCATACAATTTAGGTTAATTAATCCCTCTAAATTGCCCTTTGGTATGATTGAGTCTTTATACCTGCCTCTCTTAAACACATCATGAGAGTTAACAGGGTGATCGCTGGATGCAAGCTTTTTACTGATGACAGCGCCGGATTTCTCCTTATTCTCTAAGGCCTAGTCCACACGTAGCTGGGCATCTGGGAAAATGAAAACATTTTTACACATTTTGGCCTTTCATCCACACAAAAACTCAGTTTAATCTCGCTAAAAACGATTATTTACAAAAACTCCGACCAAAGTGGAGATTTGAGAAAACTCCATGTTTGCGTGTGTAAATGATAAAATGGAGATTTAGGGTCTGGCGCGTTACAGTCTGCCACAAATAATGCGCCAACATATCCGCTTTAACATGATTCTCAATCGACATCGTCTTGTGTTTTAATAACTTCATATTCTTTTGTTTGACACTATTTATTTAAAAAAAAAAAAAAGAACTAACAACACAGAGCCTGTGTATTACGGTACAAGCTGAAGTGTACAGAGCTTTAAGGGGAAAAAAAAACTTGGGATGGAGAAAGGGAAAAAAATAACAAAATAAATAAATACATAGGTACATAAATAAAGTCACTAGATATTATTATTTCCAGTTAAATGCAAGTTCTCCTTTGAGGAGGTCCAAACACAGATCACCGGGCAGGTAATCTGTCAGGGGCTGCCAAAGGGCTTTAAAGCTTTCAGTTTTGCCACTTAATATGTTTGCGACTTAAAAAATAGTAGTTTATTAGCCAGCTGAAGTTTTTTTTTACCTTTTATTCTTTTATCTGGGGGAGGCAGCCCAAATAGACACTGCCCTGGATCTTTACAAACTTTACTCTGTACAATTGCACTCATCTCTTTATTTACACATTTCCAGAACTTAGATATAGAAGGGCATTCCCAGAAAAAATGAATATATGTTCCAATGCTTGTCCTACATTTAGGGCACAATGGTGATTTATTTTATTAAGAAAATATGTTGTTCTGTTCTGTCTATGCATTGTCTTATACTGAATTTCTTAACTTCATATTCTAATACGTTATTTAAAAGTAGTTCAACTTATATATCTGTCCACACAAATGGACCTCCTGGCGCCATGTTTAATTCCTAACAGGAAGTGGTGGTTGTTTTGAACCAATCTGGTTGGCTGACAGGTTTTTAGCTTTGCGTTACACTGCCCCCTATGGGTATAGCATGTTTAAAACAACGCTCAGGGGGGAATTTGTGCAAATTCATGTCGATGAAATCTTTTCTGAAACCCATCCTGTGCGAACGATATTTATTTAATCGATGTGGCGTAGATATTCGTTTTTATAAAGACGCGGCTATGTGTGTATGAAGCCTAAAGCAAAGACAGTGACACTTTGCTGCAGGTGTCAAGGCAAAAAAAAAACGAATAAAAAACCCTGTAGGTGTACAAGCTTATAAACTGGATCTAGCCTTCAGAGGTGAAAACATGTTAAACACATAATCACAGCGGTACCATCTTCTTTTTTCCCTCCTCTTTGTGAGCCCCTGCATCTCAGCCTCTGAATACACGCAGGAGCGCCGAGGTGACAGCTCTGGCTTGGAAGTGCTCTTTTGAAAGACAATTATTCTAAGTAGTTTTCCCATCAGCTCCAGCCACGAGCAGAAGACCCTCGGGCGAGCCAGAACCTTTCTGAGGAGGCAATCGGGGAAAAAGCCACTGTCCAATTTATTTGATAAGGCGAGCTGAGCTCACTCTCTGCAACAGATGCAGAGGGGAGGAAAATTGGTGCCGTGCTGCAACCCAAGTTGCTGACATTTTTATATCACTATGCACCGTGATTATAATAATATTTCAGCCAAGGTTAAGGGTGGATATTTAAAGTTTGGGGTGGAATGGCTGCCGGCTGCAGCGACCATGAGATCAAGCAGAATGTGAAGGCTACTGCTAGGCGATGGAGCACGAGATAGCCATCCTGCCGCTCCTTTGCACCGCTGATTGGGACAAAGCGAAAACTGGCAACTGAGCTTATTTTCAAGCTACAAACAATAAGAGATTAAAGTCTGGGATCTTCTCAAGCGAGCCGGTGATGTCAGTGCTCCTAATGTTCTCAACTTCTCCCCCCCTGAGGAACTTCTGTTTCAACTTGGACTGCTTGGTGTAAGACTAGCTCACTCTGGGGATCCTCACCCACACAGAAGCAGGAGTAAAAGAAATATCATCCTCCTCTGGGACACACACACATACACACACTGATGCATCAACTATGAATAAATAAAAAGATTATATACAAGGTTCTGCACCATCCCCTCTCATAAAGCTTAGAATATTAACAGAACAAACAAGGAATTAATGTATGATGCATAAAGATTAGTGACGCGCCACGGCAAAACTAGGAACAAGTCACCAGAGGAGAAACTGAGAAAAACATCAATTTCCAAGAAAAAAGTGATTTTTGTTTTTTTTGCTAAATATTCTAGTTCAAGTCATGAAAAATCCACTCCATGCTTTAAGTGGCAGTTTCAGAGGTTTTAAAATGGTAAACTTTGTGTTTGAAATGAGCTTGTTTACAAAGTAAATCTGAAAGTAACATACCAGATTTGTTTGGCACCTTATTGCCATCCTAACATTTGAAGATGACAGTGAACACTGCACAAACACAAAATCTTACCAAGTATTTTTGGTCTCGTTTCTTAGTCAAATATCTTGAATACACTTGAAATAAGACAAAACTAACTTACAAGTAACATTTCAGCAGATATACGAGCTTGTTTTAGGGCAATAATTCCTGAATATTGATGAAAAAGTTCTAGTTATAAGTGAAATAATCTGCCAGTAGAATAAGACATTTTAACTTATAATATGGGAAAAATATCTTGTTCCACTGGCAGATTATTTCACTTATAACTACAACTTATTCATCAATATTCAGGAATTATTGACTCAAAACAAGCTCCTATATCTGCTGAAAAGTTACTTGTAAGTTAGTTTCTGTCTTATTTCAAGTGTTTTCAAGATATTTGACTAAGAAACGAGACCAAAAACACCTGGTAAGACTGTGTTTTTGCAGTGAAATGGAAAACATCCATAAATTTGACTGTAAATGCTGCGAGAAAAGATGAGAATTCTCCACACTGTCACTGTTTGTTGCTGCAAACGCTTTCGAGAGTGCAACACACGGATGGATTCCTTAGCAGCAGAAAGAGATTGGTAGGACATAATAATAAGTAGACATATTGAAGCTAACAGGCATACATCCTTTCTTCGGCAATAACAACATCCACCAGAAAGATACCAGTGAAAAGAAAGCCCACCATGATCGGAGGCATTCATGTCTGCAGAAATTACACATTTTTCACCTAAATCACAGAAGTTTGACATATCAAACTTAAATAATAAACGTATCTGTATCGGTATCGGCAATACTGGCCTTGTATTTATACCAAAATATGCTGTATTGCACACCTCCAGTGCTTTTATGAAATACCGACTCAGAGGAGCTGAATAGAAATAGAGATACTTTTCAGATATTTATTCGTAAAATATACAAAAAGCATGCATCATTCTCCTTCTACCGTAAAGCACTACTTTGTGATGTTGTGACACATGAAATCATAATTGTAGTTAGTGGCTGTAATGTAAACAGTTAATTTGGTTTCTTTGGCATGGACCTGTGGCACAGGCATTATGACCAAGGTAGAAACAGATACAACTGTGATGAGGATGTGCAGAAATGTCTCAGCGCTCAGAATGGAAGCAGGACTTAACAAGATCAGGGAAACCTTTCAGTCATATTTCCACTAATAAAAAACAACAATTTTGTATTATTTTGAGAAAAATCACATTGTGGAGGTATCAGATCCCATCGCAGGTTTGATTGTTATGATCTGCAAGCTAGTACATGTCTATCGAGACCTGAATTTTATCAAATTATTTTTGGTAAATACAGGAAACGCTATTTAACAGACATCAAAATCCTAACTAGAACCTTCAAATTTTAATACAGGGATATCAATGTGTCATTCAGATTTCCCAATACACTGAACCAAAAACATTGGTGAAACTTTTTCTATCACTGTGGAAAAATCTGTGGCGTTTAAAAGCTCTAAATAAAACTCTCCATTTTCACAAGCTGTAATAAGGATCCTTAAAACCTGTATATATGTCTTATTTAAAAGTGACAGCTCCACAGGCGGCCGCTTCCTTTCTTTGGGTCAAATCTACCAGTCAAAGCCTGTGAAAAAGGCTTTCCCAACAGTTTAATCAGCTTTTCCATTTTTTTCAGCTCAAACACTGGCCTAAAGGGACGTAAAGAGCCGAGAAATTGATTCCGGCAAACGTGAAGCCATGCGCTGAATACATGGCAACTACCCTTTGGCATTTCAGAGATGATTGGTTGTGGTTCTAAAATGAATTGAAGAGCGGAGAAAGAAATATTACCCAACATCCATAAGCAGATTTTACCCCCCTGCAAACACGGGGTTGTGAGAGTTAATTACCAGCAGTAGGTGTCTTATCTGCAATACAGCATCACTGTGGAGAAGGAAGTCTATGAAAATCCTATATCGAACCCAGCATATACCAACCACTGCGCCACCACCCACCAGCCCATTCTTGAAATGTTTTCAAGAAAAAAAGGGTTTTTTTTAGCCAAAAAGAACATTATGACCAATTTAGGGGTGTTTTCACATTCGGTTTGATTGGGGACTAAAACTGAAACATTTGTTACATTTTTCAGCTGCTGCAGTTTGCTTTCACACTTCACCGTGTCAATCAAACCAAATCCTTTGAGCAACCTGCTTACCCCATCGCCTTTGGGGACGCTGCACCAACAACCACTGAAGGAAACGACAAAAAAAAAAACCCTCTGAAGAAGACACTGAGCGCAACTTCCTTCTTCAAAAAATGTAAGCAAAAATGGAGTGGCATCAGATTTTAGTGGTTGTAGGATTTCTCTTTCTCCACGTCTGACCACAAATTTCTCCCACTAATGCGAGATGCGTGCGTTTGTTTTGGTTGTAATTACCCAGAATACCATGCGCTGTAGTTGTCTTCCTGCTTTCGGAGTGGTCTCCGGTCCCCTTGGCGTTCACATGTGCATTCAAACCACACCAGAGTCCACTTCAACCAAGCTGAGATCTAGGTTTGTAGGCGGACCAGAGTTCACTTTTTGGTCACGTCAGAGTTTGATTACGCATTCATACCTCCCCAAACGAACCAGACTTTCTAGGCAAGGGATCTGCAACCTGTGGCTCTAGAGTTGCAAGTGACTCTTTGGACCTTCCACATTAGCTCTTAATAACTTTGGCTAAGACCAGCTAGAGTAAACTATTCGTAGTTCAGTATTCGCAGATTTTTCTGTGGAACGTAATTACAAATTATTTGCGTAACATTTGCCTTTTTATGGATTTTTTTATAGAGCGTATCTGAAATATTCTAAGGGAAATCCAGCTTGGGAAGCTGAAATACTCAGGTGTAACATTACTTGACATGCTATTGGCTGGCGTTGCAAAGCAGCCAATCCAGGAGCGCCATTCATTTTCCTTGGTGTTGATTGGCTGAGATAAGGAAGACTGTGGTTGTTAGCTTCTGCAGTAGAGCCAAGATGATTTCCGCTGTCCGTATTAATGTATATTAAGGTATGGTTGGTGTTTTAACTGTTATAATGTACAGTTAAAAGCGCATTTTCAATCTTCAAAATAGAAATAAAATGGTGGTTCTTGAAAAATTACAAAAAAAAATTACCTTTAGTAAGCTGTTTTGTGGCTCGAAATTGGTTTATGTCGGTGGACTAAGGGCAAAAATGGCTCTTTGGATTGTAAAGGTTGCAGAGCCCTGTTCTAGGCAAACGAACTAGAGTTGGATGAAAGCGGACTAAACAGGGCTGGTGTGAATGCACCCTAAGATCAGCTCATGTTCCATGTATCTGAAACATCTCTACTTTTTGCATCACAATGCCTCGGAGTGCATTCTACTCACATATATCCAAACACCTAATCAAGTATCGGTAATTAAAGTCTTCTCAGAGCACTAAATGATCCAAAAATACAGGCTTCAATTAAGTGAGGAAAAACTGAGGGGAACAGTGCATCTCTAAAGATAATAAGTAAATACTAATTGCAGTACAAAGCGCCAAGCACATGTTGGGGGGAAAAAGGTTATTTTCTATGAGAAAGCCAGACGTTACAGCACCACCTCAAGTGCTGCTTGGGTAATTAGTTTCATGGATTGTTAAAAGGTTAGCAGCAATCTATAACTTCTAACTTCTAAAGTCAATTAGGGACAAAGCAGCCCTCACATACAGTACATGGGCTCCTCTGGAAATCTCCCAGTGGGCATCTCATTAAAATGCAAACATTGTGATTGCCTACTCCAAGCATACTTTTCCTCTTCTATGCATTGAGTTATCAGGAACTCCCCATGGAGTAAATTATTTAGATGATGGTGAGATTTATGTTACAAATGTACAGAAAATGCGTTTGGCTTATAATCAGACAGGAATCAAGGTGTAAAATATGCATTCCTTTGGAGCTAATTTTGCATATCCCCATTTTTCCTTTGTGTGTCGAGTTGGCAGAGGAAACCACAACAGTACTGCAGCTTCAAACTTTTTTTTAAAATCCCTGTTGATGTCACACTTTAACCTATTCTTGGAAGGTGTATGTATTGAGAAAAAATTAATCTAAAATGCCAAATAAAAATAATATTTCTGTCCTAAAGGCAAACTGAATAAATTTTTCTCTACATCCACACTTCTTGAATCAAAATGTTACAATGGCAATGCAATTAAGAAATTTATTGACAACATTATCAGTGACGGACATTTGACATACTTTATTGATGCATTAAAACCAACTGATAACCTGTGGTGTTTTATGGATGGCGAGATAATGGCGTTCCTCTAAATGACAGGTAAAGTTTTCACAGACTGAATCTGAATATCTTAATTTCTCCTTGTTTTTTTTCCCAAGGTGATTCACTCAGTCTTTTTTTATCTCCCATTCTCAGGGCAATAAAGAATTTTATATACTATTTAGTGGAAGTTTATGGTCAGGAACACAGAGCAATTTGTTCCTGGGCAGTCTGTGGTCAAAGTCAGAATTGAGAGTCTGCTAATTGAACAGTAGATGATATATTCTGTATATACCTCTTTAGCAAGTTGTTATTGTTTTTTTCTTTCAAGGACTTGGCCATTTTATCAATAATGGCAACATATGGCCCATTGCCAGGGAAACTTATCCTGAAGCCTTATTGGCAAAATTAAAGAAACATCCTGAGCAACAAAACTATTAACGACAACAAAAAAATTCAGTTATCTGCCTATATGGTTGTGATGAAGTAAAAACCACCAAAAAGATCATTACAACTGCTGAGAGATTGACTAATAGTCAATTAGTTTTAAACTATTTATTTAACTTCCTATGGTGGCTAGCTCTGTTGTAGTTCTAATGCTAGCTTGTATGGTAACAGGAACAACAATTGGACATTTAGCTTCAACTTTGTATTTTTTGTTTCTATGCTTTTATTTTAAACAAATGTAAAACAAACAAACAAACAAAAAAAACAACTAAATTTTAAAACAATGACCCATGAAAATTAAGAATAATTTAGCAAACTTTTTTTCTAGCAGCTGGCTGTGCTGCATGGCCAAAACAAGCTACAACCTAAAGTGGAGCCACAAGTGGAGATTTGGTTTCAGCTAGCTATGCTGTAGGGCCCAGTGTAAGCTGTAATGTAAACGGGAGCAACAAGTGAAAATTTCAGCTATTGTTCTAGTAAATTTTGTCCTTTATATAATAAATTAACAGACTGTAAAATATCTAAATTAATTCAGTTGCTTGTTGAAGTTTTAAACCACTACTTTTATAGGCTACATCATCTTGCAGCTAGCTGTGCTTCAGTGATAAGGCTAGCCTGCATGTAAACAGGAGCTTTAATTAAGATTTGATTTGAGCCTTGTTATTTTTATTGTTGTCCTTTATAGATTAACAGATTATAAAAATATCCCTTAACTTCTAATCAATCACTTGTGGGAGTTTTAAACTACTCCTTTTCTTACTCCCTGTAAGAGTAAGAAAAGGTGCTGCCGAGCTAACATCAGCCCGATGTAAGCACGTTTTGACAGCTGTTATTTTTATTCAGTTCTTCCATTCGTTTAAAACAACTAAGAGAATTTTAGTTCGCAATTGCTGCTGAAAAAAAATAAGTAAAATGTTTAAATTTCAACATTTATTACAGTTTAGTTTCATTGTTGATTGTTTTAGATGATAAAAATAGCAGCATTTGTCATACAGTATTTGAAAGACAACAGCAGATGATGATGTTTAGCTTTAAGTATACCTCTATATAACCCAAGATATCACATTTTTGATCCCCAATAAAACTAATCTATTGAGATTGTGTTAATGATTTTTATCTAAACAACATCCTCTTAATCTGCACACTCCTCCTCACTTAATATTTGTACTGAGCCACCCGATTCAGTCACTGCTGTCAGCAGTTAGGGGCATGCTGCGCAATGCTTCTCCATAGTAGTTAAATCTGATGGAAATTGAATTATTTTCTAGCAGTTTACATAACTTTTCAATCCATCTTTATGTGCACTCTTGCTTCTCTGCCCTTTTACCAAAGAGCAGAGACTGTGATGCCACATTAATTTCAAGAAGATATAAATGTCAGGTTGAGCACTTTCAGAATAATAATAAAAGAAAATCAATGAAATATCAGTGTTTCTTCTTTGCATACTGAACACGGGCTCATACAGAGACAGCTGTGGAGATCATCTCTGAAGAGCAAACGTGGTTTTAGGATTTGCTTAAGTTTTTTTATTAAACTCAAATCATTTATTACACCCAACTTTCTACTGGAACTTGTTTAAAGTTTTCTATTGCTGAGTTCATAAATAAACCTCTACTGCAGACATAGGTGTACCCCTCCATTACTCTGATGATCTTTTCAGCCGCTAAACACTCACTTTTACCCCCCATTTACCTTTACAGCCTCGCTTCACTACACAGTCAACTCCAACCTGCAGGAGTTTAATTAAACCTTTACTTCTCTGAGTAATAAGCACAGCGGTTTATACAGATCATCAAGCTGTTAAAACACGGCTTTTAAAATAACTCTGGCTTTAAACGGTAATGCTCACAGCCTGCTCTAAGTGCCTCCTACAACAATATTTTATAGGAAACCCACAAAATATGAAACCCATGCACTTAAACGTTGAAAACAGGGTGATGAAAACAAACCTCACATATGTGTTTCTGTAAATATTCTGCAGATGATAAAAAGTGGGAAAAGAAGCGCGTGTGGTACAAGAAAAGCCCAAAAATGGAGGATCTGCAGATCTGCTGCCAGTGAATCAAGAAGTAAATGTTACAAACTTGAGTCACTCTGGTTTATTTTTCTAGTCAGAGCTGCTTCTGATTAGAAACAGTTACTGACTTCAAGACGCTCTCGGATAACATAACTTTAAAAGATGTGTGAGATTTTTGTGGATGTATGTGTTTGTTTTATACTTGCAGCAGACACCAATAAGTCATCAGAACAAGACAAGTTTAAAGCAGTTTCTGACATCTTAAAACAACTCCAGCTTTATAAAAATATGATTTAATAAATGTCCGCAGTTTATGCTTTGTATGGAAAATTCTCCAACATGGCGAGTAGGTATGCCAGCAAGTACTCTTTAAACTCAATGCTAGCAGAGCTACTGCAAGGTGAACCTTCAGAAGCACTGCATTTGGACAAACTGGGCTGTGACTTAAGTTCAGCTAATTTAATGCTTGCAATACATGAGTGTCCAACATGTATTACTTTCAAAACCATCTTAACAACTGGCTTAACAGAAACCAAGTTAAGTTTAAATGTATACCACATTTCAGCAACAAGGCAGTTTAAAATGCTTTACATGATTAAAAACACAATACCAATTATGAAATATCGCAAAATTCCTTGCAAATATTTCTAAAGTAGTACCACAAAATCAGTGATTTTGAAAACAAATGTTTTGCAAAGCAAACAAAACAAACAAAAAAATCACAAAAACAACCCTGCAGGGACTGATTATTGATCTGATGTGTTTTTATTCACTGTAAGAGGAAAATTATAGTTTAAAGAAATATTCTTGAAAACATCAGCCTGTATGTGAATAAGTTATATGATGTGTTTTACTTTGATATTTAAGTTACTGACATGAATGAACTTTTAAATATGACTATATAGCACTGGAAGAAAGTTATTTTAAAATGCTCGTCTCATAACACAGAGCATATATGGCTTGAAGAAGTGCCAAACCACCTACCTACTGAACACTGACTGAAAGGATATTTATTCCAGTCAGACAGCAGAACAACTCAGACTTCAGCAGAACTAAATCAAGCCAGGAATAAACTGCTTTTCCTACTCTGACATTAGAAAGTAGCAGCACAGACTTGTCTTTATGTTGTTTGGCACTAAAAACGCCAGTGTTGGATAGAAGGCTTTTCTGTCCAGAGTGAGTGATGGGAAAATAAAGGGGAAATGTATATAATCAGGAAGTGTTCTGCTAGAGTAAAAGCTGTGTGGCAGCTTTGAAAACAAGAGAAAGGAAAAAGTAGTAAAGCAAGAGAAAATTGATCTGAAAAAAAGTTGAAAACCACGTATAGTGTTTCATGGATTAAATCGATAAAAAGCTGGAAACAGAATCCCCACCTTATTGTTGATAAGAAGTTTCAGTGTCTCAGTGACTCCAGAAGATATGCCAATAAGGGGATGAGTTGCTCCAATTGGGATCACCTGGGATAAAATAGTTCTGGGTCGAGAGGCCTGATTCAGTCTGGTTCAGGAACACATTCTGATGGATTCAACCAAAACCAAGTTAACTCACCAAGACGAATGAACCTGGAGCCAGACCTAGAGGATCGTGCCTGGTGGACAGGCCTTTACTCCAAGAGAACCAGCTGTCCTGTCCTGCACCATAAGAAACTGGTTCAGTGTGTACTGGGCAACAGGTGGAGGAGGAGAACTGGGGAGTCCAGTTTCTGCATGTGGAAACCCTAAAGGCTCTCCCATACTTCATCCGAACTGTCGAAACTGGCTCTCATCGACGTAGACGCGTGATGAAAATTGTATCATTTTGTCTGCAGAGAGGGATCCTGCCTCCCTTCTTGACACCAGGTTCTGTGCAAAGTGTTGTGTGATTGGTCACAAGCTTGTGTTATAGCACCTCAAGTTTGAAGGAAAATGAATCACCTGCTTCCTAATACATCATACCCACTAACAGGTGATCACTTCACCTGTCAGCGGTCATAATGTTATGCCCCTTGTCTTGGGGGTCCTAAGCTGACATTCAGGACGTAACTGCTTGCCAGGATCTCAAGTGGTAGAAGAATGGATGGATGTAAAAAAAAAACAAATTCACTTGATAAACCTACGTATTTGCAGTATTTCGGATCCTTTCCCAGTTGCTGTTGCTTCGCTACAGTCGGTGGTGTATTCATCTCCTCCAGGAACACATGTTTAAAGCAAACCAAGCTCAGAAAGCAGTGAGAAAGGTAAATAATCTCCCATTACATGGAGCATGTAATCACTGCAGCCACACTGCTTTGACCTTTTTATGGCTGGCTTTAATGCTTGCCGACCTGTCCTTGTGTCAACCCAGCCTTAATGTACTTCCCCAGGCAACATTTAAATCACTCTGCTCCACTTCCCTGCAGACTCTTCCTCCACTCCTCTTTGTCCTCGTCTTACATGCTCCCCTCTTCCCTTATTTTTTCTCCGCCTGCTATCTGCAACCCTAATTGCCTTCCATTGCCAAATGAGCCAGCCAGTTGCGCCTGGGGTTAAAAGCTGACGAGGATCCCGTCCTCTTCCGGCCTCTCTGACTTGTTGGGCTAAAATAAAGACTTGGGAGAGATGAATGAGTCTCGCTGCTCAGTTCAGAGGCATCACACAATCATTTCCTGATATCCCAAGAGAGTTTCCTTACTGGCACCCCCGCGTCTTTTGCTGCTTTTAGCGGCATGTCAATGTCATTGTCATACATCAGTGGATGTGCATGCTGGGTTACTGATGGAGGGAAGAAACAAACCCCTTCCTAGTCTGGCTTTGACTCAAAATGGAGCTTTACAATAAATTCTCAAACAGCGCCTTGAGACTTTGCTGGAGGATAAACAGTGGAGGAGGAAAGGAGATGCTGTTTATGCATGCAGAGCAAAGAGAATTGGTTGAGAAAGTGCCGTTATTGAACTGCAAGGTCAGGAATCAAAGTGG